>OY856412.1:714716414-714994647 GCA_963693085.1 Alisma plantago-aquatica | reverse complement strand
GCCCCTCCGCGAACCGACCCATATTTCTTTCTTCTTCCACCCGATAGAACAGGGATAGCCGGTACACACAACAGCTCGTTTACAGCAGAAAGAAGTCAGGGCGATTGAGGGGCGATTCTTGCTCCTAGCCTCGTTCTTGGCTGCGCCCTACTCCTATCTTCTTCTTCCTTCCTTTTTGTCCTCTTCTCCATTACCCTAGAGGCACCCGAGCAACAGCTTGAGCTGACACCCAGCAGTAGGGCGCCGGCTGAGTTGCAGGGTGCAGCGGTGGTGTTGCCCGACCATCAGAGGAGGGGAGCGATTCCTTGGGCTCTGATTCAACCTGGCGCCACCTCCCTCTTTTATTCTCCACCCTTCTTCCTCTTCTTTCCTAGAACGCAGCCCACCCAACCTGCTAGGGCGGCGCCCCTAGCAGCAAGGCCGGCCAGCAGTTGCACGGCTCCGGTCAGGAGCCCTAGGCATGCTAGCATCTCAAAGCACCAATCCTTGAGCTCCGACCTCAAGTTCCGGCGGGATTTCGTGGCCAGTAGCTACGAATTCAGCATCTAACCAAGTTCCATCCTCTACCTGTGCGTGAGCAAGCACTCTCTGCTTGCAGCAGGTTCGGCCAGGAGCCCTTAGGCGCAAGGAGCAGTTCGCAACGGCGAGCTAAGGTCAGCTCCGAGCTTGACTACGAGGTTAGGATCCAAATCCGCAACCAATAGCCAAGAATTTGCACCAGCTGAGCTTGATCCCAACCTAGACGTGTGTGCGTGCACTGTTCCATTGCATCAGGTCCGTTTTAGTTTTTAGTCTGTACACTGTTCGGCCGAATTGCGTATGATTCGGCCGAGTTCCTTAATTAGAATTAACGATCAGTGTTTTGATCGGCCGAATTGGGCATGATTCGGCCGAGTTTCCCAGTATAGGTTTTCGAGCAGGGTTTGGGATCGGCCGAGTTTCCCAGTATAGGTTTTCGAGCAGGGTTTGGGATCGGCCGAGTTGCAGGTGGATCGGCCGAGTTACCAGCCGATCGGCCGAGTTCCCAGTTTGGTCGGCCGAGTTCCAGAATGTGAGTAGTAGTTCATTTAGAAATCAGTATTTAACTCAATTTAAATGCTTAGTTACTTTGAATCAATTAGTATAACCTTTAAACAGTGTAGTACACGAAATAGAGTATATTAGATTCATTGGATTTGAATTACTTAATATGCTTAGTGAAAATGATGCAATTTCCTGTTCTATAATTGCAATGTATTTACTGATTTCAAAATAGATGTTTAGCATTTGAAATTGGATAAATGATACTGATTCGTGTTTAATTACGGTAAAGGTTATATATGCGCTTCTTGTAATGTTCAGATTGTGCATTATGTATGAAATGTAATTTTCCTGCTATTTGTTTATTGTTTAATCGAGTATAGACTTAGATGCCCTAACACCGTAGAACCCCTAAGTGGTATCTGCAGCTTTGGGGTGAAACTCGTGTTGCAACATCATCCGTGCGTGTGTCGCGGACAAACGAGGAAAGAGAAAAAGGGCAGTGTCTAACAACAATTGTGCTTGTGTCACAATGGCACTGCGGTTTCACCAGAAAACTTGGTTATCTAACACCATTCGTGCGGAGTCGCGAAGGTAACCCTGTGACCCTCCGCCTGTGTGCTCAGGTTAGTAGGAGGAGTCGAGAGAGCACTCAGAGTAGTGCATTGAGGCCGGAGAGCCTGTAGGCCGGAGAGCCTGTGGTCCTGTGGCAGAACAGGGCTGGCGTCAGACTTAGCATTCCCGGGTGTGTCGCTAAGTCTTGTACGGTGGGGCCGTAGCATGAACTTGTTGCGGACCTTTATATGCAGAGTACACTGCATATATTTAGGGCATAATAATAAAATGGATGAAAAATCATATAGGTTCACAGTAAATTTATATAATTGTTTAACTACTTGAAATACCTGACGATGCTTGGAAATGTGATTGTATTCTGTAAACCTGTTATGTTATTAGAACTGCCTTGCTTAGTTCTGCATTTATGTTTAATTTCAGTTTATAAACCTGATGAGTTGTTTAGTGATAGCTAAGTGAAATACTATTCACTGAGCGAGTAGGCTCATACCTCTACTCAAAACATTTTCAGGTTATCATCAGCAGCAGGAAATCAGAAGGATCGTTTTATCCTAACGCCTAGTCATAGAAGGTTCGTAGTTAGTAGTTAGAGGTCTCTTAGTCCTTTCCCCTCGATCTGTGGGACAAGGTGTGAGTGAGAGAGAGAATGTGTATAAAGATGTAAACTAACTGTTATGCTTTATTTATGTCACACAATGTAAAATGCTGTAGACTCTGTTTATATTGCTAGTCAGTTTATAAAGATGCTTCCGCAGCTTATTTAGTTTCTTTTTACAGCATAAATCAAATTACCTTATTAATGTCTTTAAAATGTTTTTAAAAGTGAAGAGTGGTTGGCTTATGTGTAAATCTCATCCTGTCACGTCCTAATCTCGTGGTTTGTGGTTAATGTGAGATTGGGGCATGACAATTTTTGGTATCAGAGCTTTGGTTTGAGTACGTAGTTACTCAAGGTCAGGGGACGATAAGAGACCAATAGGATTAAGGTTTAAGTGTCTTTCTTCTATCTGTAATTTTCTAACAGGAAGTGTTCTGTTATATTATTACAGATAGCAGGAAGAGGATGTGGTCACGAGAATCAAGTAATGAGCCTAAGTTGAGTCATTAAGAATCATTAAGGTCAAAAGATAAGGTTATAAGTAAGATGAATAATAAATGATGTGTTTTAGCTCTGGAAGGTCTGAGTGTTTAGATACCCTGGCCAGGTGTCTGAATACTTAGATCGACCAGTATCAAGCTACTCTGTCTGTTCTTCTCTGGATGCCCTGGCCAGGTATGCAGAGGAAGGATAGGCTAGAGAGAAAACCCTAGAAATCTTAGGGTTAAGAAATAAGGAGATAATGTAGGAGTAAGAGATTAAATAAAGGATGTGATATAACTCCTACCTTACATTGCTTATTGATTAAAGATCATTAGAAACACTCTTATATGCATGAATTTAGACTTTCAGTTTGTACAATAAGTATGATCCTTTTATAATGTTGTGACATGAAGTGAATTGTTTAATGTTGGTTTTCTTTGTATTAAAGTAGACCCGAAATTTTGTTTAAATGAGTTTGCTCTGAGTGAATATACCTTTCGCATGTTTAAGATCAATAGGGGTTGATTAATCCCGAGTAGCTCTTGGCTTCAGGACTACAGGTTCGGCCTGGTCCGGCTGGCAGGATGCGTTACTGGGATCTAATGACTCCTATTAACAAGTAAAATAAGAATAGAAGTCTAAATGTTCTTTTGTCTTGAGAATTAGGGTTTGAGATGCATAGACCCTAATTGACCCAAATTAGGATTCAAATGACATATGCATACATAATTTGATAAATAGGATGTCTCACTAAATGATTTTTAGTATTTTATGCGTAATTCTGATTTATTTAAAATTGGGATATGAGTTGGATATATAAATAAACAACATTGGAGAATATCAAAATTTTTGGATAATATTCTGACTTGTTAATCGGCCGAGTTTCAAACTCGACCGATCACATTTTCTGAATAATATAGCAGTGTGGTAATTGAATTTTATCTTTTTATTGGTGTATCCAATTGATCTCAAATTTTAATTGTGCTTGAACAATATAATTTTAGACACTCTGTAAAATTGGCATAATTTTTGGATGACTTTTGACCTCTACAGCAAGGGTGTCGGCCGAGTTTGTAACTCAGCCGAACCTGCTGCAGACTGCAATATAGCAGTGCACTGTTCTATTTTTAATTAATTATTGGTAACTTAAAATGATCTGAAATTTTTACTGAAGGTCCAAAACTTCATTGGGCACAACATATAAAATGTTCAAAATTTTTGGAGCTTCTGTTAGCTGTTTAATAAACGAATTACAGAAACCATTATAAAACTGAATTTTCAGCTGAATGTAATTAAAGTTGAGTATTGGATTAATATGCTATTGATCCAGGCAAATTAATTTGATCTATATAATCGACCACACACATACAATAATGCTATGATATTGATTTAGACCAAAACCCTAGGATGATTAGGGTTGAAGTAGTTTAAAGGATATCATTAGTGATGTAACCTTGTATACCAATATCTTTGTTAAATAAAGATCTTGAGATTTGTTCTATGAAAAGTAAACTGGCGTTGATAACGATCTAGGGTTTTGAAGAAGATAATCTGATCGGTACATGAACAACATGAGATGATTTAGAGGAATGAGTAAGACATAAACCTAAAATGTAACAATAAGTAAGTAACATAGAAAGCGGAATATTATCCGATCATGATCTAAAGATAGCTGATGTAGTCCATGTTTTAAAGATATGGTGTCACTATCTTTATGATGTGACAATAGATTATCACCCTGGTAAAGAGAATGTGGTGGATGATACTTTCAGTAGAAAGTTAAGTTCAACAGCTAATGCATCCTCTTTGGCAGGTTTCAATAGAGACCTGTTAGTAGAAATGCGGAAGTTGGACTTAGACTTAGGGATGACGACTCAGAGTGAATTGATTGTACAAATGTAAGTTAAGCCTACATCTTATGATTAGATCACGGATCTACTATGGGGTGATAGTGAGTTAAACCAGACCATGCATGACATGTTGTGTGTATTTCGAGATTGAGTAAAATTCTTTTAAGGGGAAAAGCCTGAAAGAAAAGATTCTTATGAAATTATATGTATTGATGTATGCTATGCTTTCAGGAAACACTAAGATGTATATGAAACTCAAGTAGCTGAAACGGATGGTCAGATGTGCAGAAGGATGTAGCTAAGTATGTGGTTAAAAGTAGTGTGTACCAGTAGGTTAAGGCTGAACCCTAGAGATCTATAGCTACCTGGTAATCTTTTTCTATGCTGGATTAAGAATGGGAATTTATCACAATGGAATTTGTGGTAAGATTACCCAGGATACCTAAAGGTTGTGATTTAACAGGAATGAATGTGAATAGACTAATTTAGTCTGCTCATTTTCTTCATATTAAGTCGACCTTTGATGTCTCGAGACTTGACTAAGATATACATGAATAAAATAATTAGGTTGCTTGGTAATTCAGTTTCAATCATATCATATTGAGTTTAGAAATACACAACTGATAATGGTACGGTTAGAGAATGAACCCAGGAAACACAGTTTTGGTAAATCATTAGATATATGATTCCAAGATAGTAAGACAGTATTAAAATATATAAATAAACCTAAAAACATGCTTCCTGTTATGTTAATGTGTGTGACCTGACATTTTACATGAATTGGCACTTTTCATTGAGATATCATTAGAAATTCTCAAGTACTATTAAATACTTGTGTGATGATACGTAAATAACTCTTAATTGAGTTATGTGATGCATAAACCAGGAATTTGGTTAATATGCACGTTCTTCGAGAAAATTTAAGTAATTGAAAAATAGTACAGATGGTTTGTTATATGTGAAGTAAATAACTTTTATTGATGTAATAAGATGTTCAATTACATGAATCCGGTATATATGTGCCAAAATTGATTGAGTTTGGAATATTTATGAATTCTTAATCTGTCTGTATGCATGATATGAACATTACTCAGTAATTACAATGCATGGTATGTATGTGATTTGAATTGCAATCAAACAAATGAGATAATGGAAACCCTAAGAGTAGGGTGTTGCCATGTGATTAGTGAATGAAATAACCCTAAGAGTAGGGTGTTGGCATGTGATAAATGAATAAGGCAAATGAAACCCTAAGGATAGGGTGTGCGATGAATCAAGTATTTTAATACCAATTCTCAGTATGATATGTAGTGATGCTTAACAGTTAAATTGCATGATTTAATTTTAGTACCAAACTGACATGCATTCTGTTTATTTAAGAATTTTAGTTTGTCTGCATGAATAGTATGATAATTTCTCAGTAGTTATCATAAAATGAGATACTTCTATAACAGTTCTGGAAAGACAATGTTTTGTGGGTCGATCTGGAATCAGATCGGATGTGTCCTAGGTTAAAGGACTTATACAGATGGTTGATCGGAGGATCAAGAAACTCGTGAAATATGAAATACCATTAGTGATAGCCTTGTGGAGAAATCTTAACCTAGAGGGAGTTACGTAGAAAAACGAGTCAGAAATGAGTAGCACGCCTTTTTTCTCTTTTAGGAATTTCGGGACGAAATTCTTTTAAGGGGAAAAGGTTGTTATGACCCACTTCCTGATTAACTAATAAATACCTCGAATTACGTAAAACACCGCAATTAGTGTTGAGTATCAAATTAAATATCGTGGATAATCAAAAGTAATTTAATATATGAATCAATAGTTGAGTTTGAATCACCTAAGGCGACTAATGATATCAATGTTGATTAATTAGTTAATTAGGTTGAGTTGAATACTCAATGTTGCAATTAGTGTTTTGACCTGATTTGACAAGCTAGTTAACATGATTTTATGCCCTGGGATGATAGAGAATCTCGTGCTTGAGAGTTTGCAAAAAAAATCACCCGAAACTGACTTCCGAGTTAAAAGATATGGACATTTGAGTGTTTAGGGACCTAGTTGTAATTTTAGGTTTTTGCTGGGTAAATTGCATTCCGGCCCCTCCGCGAACCGACCCATATTTCTTCTTCTTCTTCCACCCGATAGAACAGGGATAGCCGGTACACACAACAGCTCGTTTACAGCAGAAAGAAGTCAGGGCGATTGAGGGGCGATTCTTGCTCCTAGCCTCGTTCTTGGCTGCGCCCTACTCCTATCTTCTTCTTCCTTCCTTTTTGTCCTCTTCTCCATTACCCTAGAGGCACCCGAGCAACAGCTTGAGCTGACACCCAGCAGTAGGGCGCCGGCTGAGTTGCAGGGTGCAGCGGTGGTGTTGCCCGACCATCAGAGGAGGGGAGCGATTCCTTGGGCTCTGATTCAACCTGGCGCCACCTCCCTCTTTTATTCTCCACCCTTCTTCCTCTTCTTTCCTAGAACGCAGCCCACCCAACCTGCTAGGGCGGCGCCCCTAGCAGCAAGGCCGGCCAGCAGTTGCACGGCTCCGGTCAGGAGCCCTAGGCATGCTAGCATCTCAAAGCACCAATCCTTGAGCTCCGACCTCAAGTTCCGGCGGGATTTCGTGGCCAGTAGCTACGAATTCAGCATCTAACCAAGTTCCATCCTCTACCTGTGCGTGAGCAAGCACTCTCTGCTTGCAGCAGGTTCGGCCAGGAGCCCTTAGGCGCAAGGAGCAGTTCGCAACGGCGAGCTAAGGTCAGCTCCGAGCTTGACTACGAGGTTAGGATCCAAATCCGCAACCAATAGCCAAGAATTTGCACCAGCTGAGCTTGATCCCAACCTAGACGTGTGTGCGTGCACTGTTCCATTGCATCAGGTCCGTTTTAGTTTTTAGTCTGTACACTGTTCGGCCGAATTGCGTATGATTCGGCCGAGTTCCTTAATTAGAATTAACGATCAGTGTTTTGATCGGCCGAATTGGGCATGATTCGGCCGAGTTTCCCAGTATAGGTTTTCGAGCAGGGTTTGGGATCGGCCGAGTTTCCCAGTATAGGTTTTCGAGCAGGGTTTGGGATCGGCCGAGTTGCAGGTGGATCGGCCGAGTTACCAGCCGATCGGCCGAGTTCCCAGTTTGGTCGGCCGAGTTCCAGAATGTGAGTAGTAGTTCATTTAGAAATCAGTATTTAACTCAATTTAAATGCTTAGTTACTTTGAATCAATTAGTATAACCTTTAAACAGTGTAGTACACGAAATAGAGTATATTAGATTCATTGGATTTGAATTACTTAATATGCTTAGTGAAAATGATGCAATTTCCTGTTCTATAATTGCAATGTATTTACTGATTTCAAAATAGATGTTTAGCATTTGAAATTGGATAAATGATACTGATTCGTGTTTAATTACGGTAAAGGTTATATATGCGCTTCTTGTAATGTTCAGATTGTGCATTATGTATGAAATGTAATTTTCCTGCTATTTGTTTATTGTTTAATCGAGTATAGACTTAGATGCCCTAACACCGTAGAACCCCTAAGTGGTATCTGCAGCTTTGGGGTGAAACTCGTGTTGCAACATCATCCGTGCGTGTGTCGCGGACAAACGAGGAAAGAGAAAAAGGGCAGTGTCTAACAACAATTGTGCTTGTGTCACAATGGCACTGCGGTTTCACCAGAAAACTTGGTTATCTAACACCATTCGTGCGGAGTCGCGAAGGTAACCCTGTGACCCTCCGCCTGTGTGCTCAGGTTAGTAGGAGGAGTCGAGAGAGCACTCAGAGTAGTGCATTGAGGCCGGAGAGCCTGTAGGCCGGAGAGCCTGTGGTCCTGTGGCAGAACAGGGCTGGCGTCAGACTTAGCATTCCCGGGTGTGTCGCTAAGTCTTGTACGGTGGGGCCGTAGCATGAACTTGTTGCGGACCTTTATATGCAGAGTACACTGCATATATTTAGGGCATAATAATAAAATGGATGAAAAATCATATAGGTTCACAGTAAATTTATATAATTGTTTAACTACTTGAAATACCTGACGATGCTTGGAAATGTGATTGTATTCTGTAAACCTGTTATGTTATTAGAACTGCCTTGCTTAGTTCTGCATTTATGTTTAATTTCAGTTTATAAACCTGATGAGTTGTTTAGTGATAGCTAAGTGAAATACTATTCACTGAGCGAGTAGGCTCATACCTCTACTCAAAACATTTTCAGGTTATCATCAGCAGCAGGAAATCAGAAGGATCGTTTTATCCTAACGCCTAGTCATAGAAGGTTCGTAGTTAGTAGTTAGAGGTCTCTTAGTCCTTTCCCCTCGATCTGTGGGACAAGGTGTGAGTGAGAGAGAGAATGTGTATAAAGATGTAAACTAACTGTTATGCTTTATTTATGTCACACAATGTAAAATGCTGTAGACTCTGTTTATATTGCTAGTCAGTTTATAAAGATGCTTCCGCAGCTTATTTAGTTTCTTTTTACAGCATAAATCAAATTACCTTATTAATGTCTTTAAAATGTTTTTAAAAGTGAAGAGTGGTTGGCTTATGTGTAAATCTCATCCTGTCACGTCCTAATCTCGTGGTTTGTGGTTAATGTGAGATTGGGGCATGACAATTTTTGGTATCAGAGCTTTGGTTTGAGTACGTAGTTACTCAAGGTCAGGGGACGATAAGAGACCAATAGGATTAAGGTTTAAGTGTCTTTCTTCTATCTGTAATTTTCTAACAGGAAGTGTTCTGTTATATTATTACAGATAGCAGGAAGAGGATGTGGTCACGAGAATCAAGTAATGAGCCTAAGTTGAGTCATTAAGAATCATTAAGGTCAAAAGATAAGGTTATAAGTAAGATGAATAATAAATGATGTGTTTTAGCTCTGGAAGGTCTGAGTGTTTAGATACCCTGGCCAGGTGTCTGAATACTTAGATCGACCAGTATCAAGCTACTCTGTCTGTTCTTCTCTGGATGCCCTGGCCAGGTATGCAGAGGAAGGATAGGCTAGAGAGAAAACCCTAGAAATCTTAGGGTTAAGAAATAAGGAGATAATGTAGGAGTAAGAGATTAAATAAAGGATGTGATATAACTCCTACCTTACATTGCTTATTGATTAAAGATCATTAGAAACACTCTTATATGCATGAATTTAGACTTTCAGTTTGTACAATAAGTATGATCCTTTTATAATGTTGTGACATGAAGTGAATTGTTTAATGTTGGTTTTCTTTGTATTAAAGTAGACCCGAAATTTTGTTTAAATGAGTTTGCTCTGAGTGAATATACCTTTCGCATGTTTAAGATCAATAGGGGTTGATTAATCCCGAGTAGCTCTTGGCTTCAGGACTACAGGTTCGGCCTGGTCCGGCTGGCAGGATGCGTTACTGGGATCTAATGACTCCTATTAACAAGTAAAATAAGAATAGAAGTCTAAATGTTCTTTTGTCTTGAGAATTAGGGTTTGAGATGCATAGACCCTAATTGACCCAAATTAGGATTCAAATGACATATGCATACATAATTTGATAAATAGGATGTCTCACTAAATGATTTTTAGTATTTTATGCGTAATTCTGATTTATTTAAAATTGGGATATGAGTTGGATATATAAATAAACAACATTGGAGAATATCAAAATTTTTGGATAATATTCTGACTTGTTAATCGGCCGAGTTTCAAACTCGACCGATCACATTTTCTGAATAATATAGCAGTGTGGTAATTGAATTTTATCTTTTTATTGGTGTATCCAATTGATCTCAAATTTTAATTGTGCTTGAACAATATAATTTTAGACACTCTGTAAAATTGGCATAATTTTTGGATGACTTTTGACCTCTACAGCAAGGGTGTCGGCCGAGTTTGTAACTCAGCCGAACCTGCTGCAGACTGCAATATAGCAGTGCACTGTTCTATTTTTAATTAATTATTGGTAACTTAAAATGATCTGAAATTTTTACTGAAGGTCCAAAACTTCATTGGGCACAACATATAAAATGTTCAAAATTTTTGGAGCTTCTGTTAGCTGTTTAATAAACGAATTACAGAAACCATTATAAAACTGAATTTTCAGCTGAATGTAATTAAAGTTGAGTATTGGATTAATATGCTATTGATCCAGGCAAATTAATTTGATCTATATAATCGACCACACACATACAATAATGCTATGATATTGATTTAGACCAAAACCCTAGGATGATTAGGGTTGAAGTAGTTTAAAGGATATCATTAGTGATGTAACCTTGTATACCAATATCTTTGTTAAATAAAGATCTTGAGATTTGTTCTATGAAAAGTAAACTGGCGTTGATAACGATCTAGGGTTTTGAAGAAGATAATCTGATCGGTACATGAACAACATGAGATGATTTAGAGGAATGAGTAAGACATAAACCTAAAATGTAACAATAAGTAAGTAACATAGAAAGCGGAATATTATCCGATCATGATCTAAAGATAGCTGATGTAGTCCATGTTTTAAAGATATGGTGTCACTATCTTTATGATGTGACAATAGATTATCACCCTGGTAAAGAGAATGTGGTGGATGATACTTTCAGTAGAAAGTTAAGTTCAACAGCTAATGCATCCTCTTTGGCAGGTTTCAATAGAGACCTGTTAGTAGAAATGCGGAAGTTGGACTTAGACTTAGGGATGACGACTCAGAGTGAATTGATTGTACAAATGTAAGTTAAGCCTACATCTTATGATTAGATCACGGATCTACTATGGGGTGATAGTGAGTTAAACCAGACCATGCATGACATGTTGTGTGTATTTCGAGATTGAGTAAAATTCTTTTAAGGGGAAAAGCCTGAAAGAAAAGATTCTTATGAAATTATATGTATTGATGTATGCTATGCTTTCAGGAAACACTAAGATGTATATGAAACTCAAGTAGCTGAAACGGATGGTCAGATGTGCAGAAGGATGTAGCTAAGTATGTGGTTAAAAGTAGTGTGTACCAGTAGGTTAAGGCTGAACCCTAGAGATCTATAGCTACCTGGTAATCTTTTTCTATGCTGGATTAAGAATGGGAATTTATCACAATGGAATTTGTGGTAAGATTACCCAGGATACCTAAAGGTTGTGATTTAACAGGAATGAATGTGAATAGACTAATTTAGTCTGCTCATTTTCTTCATATTAAGTCGACCTTTGATGTCTCGAGACTTGACTAAGATATACATGAATAAAATAATTAGGTTGCTTGGTAATTCAGTTTCAATCATATCATATTGAGTTTAGAAATACACAACTGATAATGGTACGGTTAGAGAATGAACCCAGGAAACACAGTTTTGGTAAATCATTAGATATATGATTCCAAGATAGTAAGACAGTATTAAAATATATAAATAAACCTAAAAACATGCTTCCTGTTATGTTAATGTGTGTGACCTGACATTTTACATGAATTGGCACTTTTCATTGAGATATCATTAGAAATTCTCAAGTACTATTAAATACTTGTGTGATGATACGTAAATAACTCTTAATTGAGTTATGTGATGCATAAACCAGGAATTTGGTTAATATGCACGTTCTTCGAGAAAATTTAAGTAATTGAAAAATAGTACAGATGGTTTGTTATATGTGAAGTAAATAACTTTTATTGATGTAATAAGATGTTCAATTACATGAATCCGGTATATATGTGCCAAAATTGATTGAGTTTGGAATATTTATGAATTCTTAATCTGTCTGTATGCATGATATGAACATTACTCAGTAATTACAATGCATGGTATGTATGTGATTTGAATTGCAATCAAACAAATGAGATAATGGAAACCCTAAGAGTAGGGTGTTGCCATGTGATTAGTGAATGAAATAACCCTAAGAGTAGGGTGTTGGCATGTGATAAATGAATAAGGCAAATGAAACCCTAAGGATAGGGTGTGCGATGAATCAAGTATTTTAATACCAATTCTCAGTATGATATGTAGTGATGCTTAACAGTTAAATTGCATGATTTAATTTTAGTACCAAACTGACATGCATTCTGTTTATTTAAGAATTTTAGTTTGTCTGCATGAATAGTATGATAATTTCTCAGTAGTTATCATAAAATGAGATACTTCTATAACAGTTCTGGAAAGACAATGTTTTGTGGGTCGATCTGGAATCAGATCGGATGTGTCCTAGGTTAAAGGACTTATACAGATGGTTGATCGGAGGATCAAGAAACTCGTGAAATATGAAATACCATTAGTGATAGCCTTGTGGAGAAATCTTAACCTAGAGGGAGTTACGTAGAAAAACGAGTCAGAAATGAGTAGCACGCCTTTTTTCTCTTTTAGGAATTTCGGGACGAAATTCTTTTAAGGGGAAAAGGTTGTTATGACCCACTTCCTGATTAACTAATAAATACCTCGAATTACGTAAAACACCGCAATTAGTGTTGAGTATCAAATTAAATATCGTGGATAATCAAAAGTAATTTAATATATGAATCAATAGTTGAGTTTGAATCACCTAAGGCGACTAATGATATCAATGTTGATTAATTAGTTAATTAGGTTGAGTTGAATACTCAATGTTGCAATTAGTGTTTTGACCTGATTTGACAAGCTAGTTAACATGATTTTATGCCCTGGGATGATAGAGAATCTCGTGCTTGAGAGTTTGCAAAAAAAATCACCCGAAACTGACTTCCGAGTTAAAAGATATGGACATTTGAGTGTTTAGGGACCTAGTTGTAATTTTAGGTTTTTGCTGGGTAAATTGCATTCCGGCCCCTCCGCGAACCGACCCATATTTCTTCTTCTTCTTCCACCCGATAGAACAGGGATAGCCGGTACACACAACAGCTCGTTTACAGCAGAAAGAAGTCAGGGCGATTGAGGGGCGATTCTTGCTCCTAGCCTCGTTCTTGGCTGCGCCCTACTCCTATCTTCTTCTTCCTTCCTTTTTGTCCTCTTCTCCATTACCCTAGAGGCACCCGAGCAACAGCTTGAGCTGACACCCAGCAGTAGGGCGCCGGCTGAGTTGCAGGGTGCAGCGGTGGTGTTGCCCGACCATCAGAGGAGGGGAGCGATTCCTTGGGCTCTGATTCAACCTGGCGCCACCTCCCTCTTTTATTCTCCACCCTTCTTCCTCTTCTTTCCTAGAACGCAGCCCACCCAACCTGCTAGGGCGGCGCCCCTAGCAGCAAGGCCGGCCAGCAGTTGCACGGCTCCGGTCAGGAGCCCTAGGCATGCTAGCATCTCAAAGCACCAATCCTTGAGCTCCGACCTCAAGTTCCGGCGGGATTTCGTGGCCAGTAGCTACGAATTCAGCATCTAACCAAGTTCCATCCTCTACCTGTGCGTGAGCAAGCACTCTCTGCTTGCAGCAGGTTCGGCCAGGAGCCCTTAGGCGCAAGGAGCAGTTCGCAACGGCGAGCTAAGGTCAGCTCCGAGCTTGACTACGAGGTTAGGATCCAAATCCGCAACCAATAGCCAAGAATTTGCACCAGCTGAGCTTGATCCCAACCTAGACGTGTGTGCGTGCACTGTTCCATTGCATCAGGTCCGTTTTAGTTTTTAGTCTGTACACTGTTCGGCCGAATTGCGTATGATTCGGCCGAGTTCCTTAATTAGAATTAACGATCAGTGTTTTGATCGGCCGAATTGGGCATGATTCGGCCGAGTTTCCCAGTATAGGTTTTCGAGCAGGGTTTGGGATCGGCCGAGTTTCCCAGTATAGGTTTTCGAGCAGGGTTTGGGATCGGCCGAGTTGCAGGTGGATCGGCCGAGTTACCAGCCGATCGGCCGAGTTCCCAGTTTGGTCGGCCGAGTTCCAGAATGTGAGTAGTAGTTCATTTAGAAATCAGTATTTAACTCAATTTAAATGCTTAGTTACTTTGAATCAATTAGTATAACCTTTAAACAGTGTAGTACACGAAATAGAGTATATTAGATTCATTGGATTTGAATTACTTAATATGCTTAGTGAAAATGATGCAATTTCCTGTTCTATAATTGCAATGTATTTACTGATTTCAAAATAGATGTTTAGCATTTGAAATTGGATAAATGATACTGATTCGTGTTTAATTACGGTAAAGGTTATATATGCGCTTCTTGTAATGTTCAGATTGTGCATTATGTATGAAATGTAATTTTCCTGCTATTTGTTTATTGTTTAATCGAGTATAGACTTAGATGCCCTAACACCGTAGAACCCCTAAGTGGTATCTGCAGCTTTGGGGTGAAACTCGTGTTGCAACATCATCCGTGCGTGTGTCGCGGACAAACGAGGAAAGAGAAAAAGGGCAGTGTCTAACAACAATTGTGCTTGTGTCACAATGGCACTGCGGTTTCACCAGAAAACTTGGTTATCTAACACCATTCGTGCGGAGTCGCGAAGGTAACCCTGTGACCCTCCGCCTGTGTGCTCAGGTTAGTAGGAGGAGTCGAGAGAGCACTCAGAGTAGTGCATTGAGGCCGGAGAGCCTGTAGGCCGGAGAGCCTGTGGTCCTGTGGCAGAACAGGGCTGGCGTCAGACTTAGCATTCCCGGGTGTGTCGCTAAGTCTTGTACGGTGGGGCCGTAGCATGAACTTGTTGCGGACCTTTATATGCAGAGTACACTGCATATATTTAGGGCATAATAATAAAATGGATGAAAAATCATATAGGTTCACAGTAAATTTATATAATTGTTTAACTACTTGAAATACCTGACGATGCTTGGAAATGTGATTGTATTCTGTAAACCTGTTATGTTATTAGAACTGCCTTGCTTAGTTCTGCATTTATGTTTAATTTCAGTTTATAAACCTGATGAGTTGTTTAGTGATAGCTAAGTGAAATACTATTCACTGAGCGAGTAGGCTCATACCTCTACTCAAAACATTTTCAGGTTATCATCAGCAGCAGGAAATCAGAAGGATCGTTTTATCCTAACGCCTAGTCATAGAAGGTTCGTAGTTAGTAGTTAGAGGTCTCTTAGTCCTTTCCCCTCGATCTGTGGGACAAGGTGTGAGTGAGAGAGAGAATGTGTATAAAGATGTAAACTAACTGTTATGCTTTATTTATGTCACACAATGTAAAATGTTGTAGACTCTGTTTATATTGCTAGTCAGTTTATAAAGATGCTTCCGCAGCTTATTTAGTTTCTTTTTACAGCATAAATCAAATTACCTTATTAATGTCTTTAAAATGTTTTTAAAAGTGAAGAGTGGTTGGCTTATGTGTAAATCTCATCCTGTCGCGTCCTAATCTCGTGGTTTGTGGTTAATGTGAGATTGGGGCATGACAATTTTTGGTATCAGAGCTTTGGTTTGAGTACGTAGTTACTCAAGGTCAGGGGACGATAAGAGACCAATAGGATTAAGGTTTAAGTGTCTTTCTTCTATCTGTAATTTTCTAACAGGAAGTGTTCTGTTATATTATTACAGATAGCAGGAAGAGGATGTGGTCACGAGAATCAAGTAATGAGCCTAAGTTGAGTCATTAAGAATCATTAAGGTCAAAAGATAAGGTTATAAGTAAGATGAATAATAAATGATGTGTTTTAGCTCTGGAAGGTCTGAGTGTTTAGATACCCTGGCCAGGTGTCTGAATACTTAGATCGACCAGTATCAAGCTACTCTGTCTGTTCTTCTCTGGATGCCCTGGCCAGGTATGCAGAGGAAGGATAGGCTAGAGAGAAAACCCTAGAAATCTTAGGGTTAAGAAATAAGGAGATAATGTAGGAGTAAGAGATTAAATAAAGGATGTGATATAACTCCTACCTTACATTGCTTATTGATTAAAGATCATTAGAAACACTCTTATATGCATGAATTTAGACTTTCAGTTTGTACAATAAGTATGATCCTTTTATAATGTTGTGACATGAAGTGAATTGTTTAATGTTGGTTTTCTTTGTATTAAAGTAGACCCGAAATTTTGTTTAAATGAGTTTGCTCTGAGTGAATATACCTTTCGCATGTTTAAGATCAATAGGGGTTGATTAATCCCGAGTAGCTCTTGGCTTCAGGACTACAGGTTCGGCCTGGTCCGGCTGGCAGGATGCGTTACTGGGATCTAATGACTCCTATTAACAAGTAAAATAAGAATAGAAGTCTAAATGTTCTTTTGTCTTGAGAATTAGGGTTTGAGATGCATAGACCCTAATTGACCCAAATTAGGATTCAAATGACATATGCATACATAATTTGATAAATAGGATGTCTCACTAAATGATTTTTAGTATTTTATGCGTAATTCTGATTTAGTTAAAATTGGGATATGAGTTGGATATATAAATAAACAACATTGGAGAATATCAAAATTTTTGGATAATATTCTGACTTGTTAATCGGCCGAGTTTCAAACTCGACCGATCACATTTTCTGAATAATATAGCAGTGTGGTAATTGAATTTTATCTTTTTATTGGTGTATCCAATTGATCTCAAATTTTAATTGTGCTTGAACAATATAATTTTAGACACTCTGTAAAATTGGCATAATTTTTGGATGACTTTTGACCTCTACAGCAAGGGTGTCGGCCGAGTTTGTAACTCAGCCGAACCTGCTGCAGACTGCAATATAGCAGTGCACTGTTCTATTTTTAATTAATTATTGGTAACTTAAAATGATCTGAAATTTTTACTGAAGGTCCAAAACTTCATTGGGCACAACATATAAAATGTTCAAAATTTTTGGAGCTTCTGTTAGCTGTTTAATAAACGAATTACAGAAACCATTATAAAACTGAATTTTCAGCTGAATGTAATTAAAGTTGAGTATTGGATTAATATGCTATTGATCCAGGCAAATTAATTTGATCTATATAATCGACCACACACATACAATAATGCTATGATATTGATTTAGACCAAAACCCTAGGATGATTAGGGTTGAAGTAGTTTAAAGGATATCATTAGTGATGTAACCTTGTATACCAATATCTTTGTTAAATAAAGATCTTGAGATTTGTTCTATGAAAAGTAAACTGGCGTTGATAACGATCTAGGGTTTTGAAGAAGATAATCTGATCGGTACATGAACAACATGAGATGATTTAGAGGAATGAGTAAGACATAAACCTAAAATGTAACAATAAGTAAGTAACATAGAAAGCGGAATATTATCCGATCATGATCTAAAGATAGCTGATGTAGTCCATGTTTTAAAGATATGGTGTCACTATCTTTATGATGTGACAATAGATTATCACCCTGGTAAAGAGAATGTGGTGGATGATACTTTCAGTAGAAAGTTAAGTTCAACAGCTAATGCATCCTCTTTGGCAGGTTTCAATAGAGACCTGTTAGTAGAAATGCGGAAGTTGGACTTAGACTTAGGGATGACGACTCAGAGTGAATTGATTGTACAAATGTAAGTTAAGCCTACATCTTATGATTAGATCACGGATCTACTATGGGGTGATAGTGAGTTAAACCAGACCATGCATGACATGTTGTGTGTATTTCGAGATTGAGTAAAATTCTTTTAAGGGGAAAAGCCTGAAAGAAAAGATTCTTATGAAATTATATGTATTGATGTATGCTATGCTTTCAGGAAACACTAAGATGTATATGAAACTCAAGTAGCTGAAACGGATGGTCAGATGTGCAGAAGGATGTAGCTAAGTATGTGGTTAAAAGTAGTGTGTACCAGTAGGTTAAGGCTGAACCCTAGAGATCTATAGCTACCTGGTAATCTTTTTCTATGCTGGATTAAGAATGGGAATTTATCACAATGGAATTTGTGGTAAGATTACCCAGGATACCTAAAGGTTGTGATTTAACAGGAATGAATGTGAATAGACTAATTTAGTCTGCTCATTTTCTTCATATTAAGTCGACCTTTGATGTCTCGAGACTTGACTAAGATATACATGAATAAAATAATTAGGTTGCTTGGTAATTCAGTTTCAATCATATCATATTGAGTTTAGAAATACACAACTGATAATGGTACGGTTAGAGAATGAACCCAGGAAACACAGTTTTGGTAAATCATTAGATATATGATTCCAAGATAGTAAGACAGTATTAAAATATATAAATAAACCTAAAAACATGCTTCCTGTTATGTTAATGTGTGTGACCTGACATTTTACATGAATTGGCACTTTTCATTGAGATATCATTAGAAATTCTCAAGTACTATTAAATACTTGTGTGATGATACGTAAATAACTCTTAATTGAGTTATGTGATGCATAAACCAGGAATTTGGTTAATATGCACGTTCTTCGAGAAAATTTAAGTAATTGAAAAATAGTACAGATGGTTTGTTATATGTGAAGTAAATAACTTTTATTGATGTAATAAGATGTTCAATTACATGAATCCGGTATATATGTGCCAAAATTGATTGAGTTTGGAATATTTATGAATTCTTAATCTGTCTGTATGCATGATATGAACATTACTCAGTAATTACAATGCATGGTATGTATGTGATTTGAATTGCAATCAAACAAATGAGATAATGGAAACCCTAAGAGTAGGGTGTTGCCATGTGATTAGTGAATGAAATAACCCTAAGAGTAGGGTGTTGGCATGTGATAAATGAATAAGGCAAATGAAACCCTAAGGATAGGGTGTGCGATGAATCAAGTATTTTAATACCAATTCTCAGTATGATATGTAGTGATGCTTAACAGTTAAATTGCATGATTTAATTTTAGTACCAAACTGACATGCATTCTGTTTATTTAAGAATTTTAGTTTGTCTGCATGAATAGTATGATAATTTCTCAGTAGTTATCATAAAATGAGATACTTCTATAACAGTTCTGGAAAGACAATGTTTTGTGGGTCGATCTGGAATCAGATCGGATGTGTCCTAGGTTAAAGGACTTATACAGATGGTTGATCGGAGGATCAAGAAACTCGTGAAATATGAAATACCATTAGTGATAGCCTTGTGGAGAAATCTTAACCTAGAGGGAGTTACGTAGAAAAACGAGTCAGAAATGAGTAGCACGCCTTTTTTCTCTTTTAGGAATTTCGGGACGAAATTCTTTTAAGGGGAAAAGGTTGTTATGACCCACTTCCTGATTAACTAATAAATACCTCGAATTACGTAAAACACCGCAATTAGTGTTGAGTATCAAATTAAATATCGTGGATAATCAAAAATAATTTAATATATGAATCAATAGTTGAGTTTGAATCACCTAAGGCGACTAATGATATCAATGTTGATTAATTAGTTAATTAGGTTGAGTTGAATACTCAATGTTGCAATTAGTGTTTTGACCTGATTTGACAAGCTAGTTAACATGATTTTATGCCCTGGGATGATAGAGAATCTCGTGCTTGAGAGTTTGCAAAAAAAATCACCCGAAACTGACTTCCGAGTTAAAAGATATGGACATTTGAGTGTTTAGGGACCTAGTTGTAATTTTAGGTTTTTGCTGGGTAAATTGCATTCCGGCCCCTCCGCGAACCGACCCATATTTCTTCTTCTTCTTCCACCCGATAGAACAGGGATAGCCGGTACACACAACAGCTCGTTTACAGCAGAAAGAAGTCAGGGCGATTGAGGGGCGATTCTTGCTCCTAGCCTCGTTCTTGGCTGCGCCCTACTCCTATCTTCTTCTTCCTTCCTTTTTGTCATCTTCTCCATTACCCTAGAGGCACCCGAGCAACAGCTTGAGCTGACACCCAGCAGTAGGGCGTCGGCTGAGTTGCAGGGTGCAGCGGTGGTGTTGCCCGACCATCAGAGGAGGGGAGCGATTCCTTGGGCTCTGATTCAACCTGGCGCCACCTCCCTCTTTTATTCTCCACCCTTCTTCCTCTTCTTTCCTAGAATGCAGCCCACCCAACCTGCTAGGGCGGCGCCCCTAGCAGCAAGGCCGGCCAGCAGTTGCACGGCTCCGGTCAGGAGCCCTAGGCATGCTAGCATCTCAAAGCACCAATCCTTGAGCTCCGACCTCAAGTTCCGGCGGGATTTCGTGGCCAGTAGCTACGAATTCAACATCTAACCAAGTTCCATCCTCTACCTGTGCGTGAGCAAGCACTCTCTGCTTGCAGCAGGTTCGGCCAGGAGCCCTTAGGCGCAAGGAGCAGTTCGCAACGGCGAGCTAAGGTCAGCTCCGAGCTTGACTACGAGGTTAGGATCCAAATCCGCAACCAATAGCCAAGAATTTGCACCAGCTGAGCTTGATCCTAACCTAGACGTGTGTGCGTGCACTGTTCCATTGCATCAGGTCCGTTTTAGTTTTTAGTCTGTACACTGTTCGGCCGAATTGCGTATGATTCGGCCGAGTTCCTTAATTAGAATTAACGATCAGTGTTTTGATCGGCCGAATTGGGCATGATTCGGCCGAGTTTCCCAGTATAGGTTTTCGAGCAGGGTTTGGGATCGGCCGAGTTGCAGGTGGATCGGCCGAGTTACCAGCCGATCGGCCGAGTTCCCAGTTTGGTCGGCCGAGTTCCAGAATGTGAGTAGTAGTTCATTTAGAAATCAGTATTTAACTCAATTTAAATGTTTAGTTACTTTGAATCAATTAGTATAACCTTTAAACAGTGTAGTACACGAAATAGAGTATATTAGATTCATTGGATTTGAATTACTTAATATGCTTAGTGAAAATGATGTAATTTCCTGTTCTATAATTGCAATGTATTTACTGATTTCAAAATAGATGTTTAGCATTTGAAATTGGATAAATGATACTGATTCGTGTTTAATTACGGTAAAGGTTATATATGCGCTTCTTGTAATGTTCAGATTGTGCATTATGTATGAAATGTAATTTTCCTGCTATTTGTTTATTGTTTAATCGAGTATAGACTTAGATGCCCTAACACCGTAGAACCCCTAAGTGGTATCTGCAGCTTTGGGGTGAAATTCGTGTTGCAACATCATCCGTGCGTGTGTCGCGGACAAACGAGGAAAGAGAAAAAGGGCAGTGTCTAACAACAATTGTGCTTGTGTCACAATGGCACTGCGGTTTCACCAGAAAACTTGGTTATCTAACACCATTCGTGCGGAGTCGCGAAGGTAACCCTGTGACCCTCCGCCTGTGTGCTCAGGTTAGTAGGAGGAGTCGAGAGAGCACTCAGAGTAGTGCATTGAGGCCGGAGAGCCTGTAGGCCGGAGAGCCTGTGGTCCTGTGGCAGAACAGGGCTGGCGTCAGACTTAGCATTCCCGGGTGTGTCGCTAAGTCTTGTACGGTGGGGCCGTAGCATGAACTTGTTGCGGACCTTTATATGCAGAGTACACTGCATATATTTAGGGCATAATAATAAAATGGATGAAAAATCATATAGGTTCACAGTAAATTTATATAATTGTTTAACTACTTGAAATACCTGACGATGCTTGGAAATGTGATTGTATTCTGTAAACCTGTTATGTTATTAGAACTGCCTTGCTTAGTTCTGCATTTATGTTTAATTTCAGTTTATAAACCTGATGAGTTGTTTAGTGATAGCTAAGTGAAATACTATTCACTGAGCGAGTAGGCTCATACCTCTACTCAAAACATTTTCAGGTTATCATCAGCAGCAGGAAATCAGAAGGATCGTTTTATCCTAACGCCTAGTCATAGAAGGTTCGTAGTTAGTAGTTAGAGGTCTCTTAGTCCTTTCCCCTCGATCTGTGGGACAAGGTGTGAGTGAGAGAGAGAATGTGTATAAAGATGTAAACTAACTGTTATGCTTTATTTATGTCACACAATGTAAAATGCTGTAGACTCTGTTTATATTGCTAGTCAGTTTATAAAGATGCTTCCGCAGCTTATTTAGTTTCTTTTTACAGCATAAATCAAATTACCTTATTAATGTCTTTAAAATGTTTTTAAAAGTGAAGAGTGGTTGGCTTATGTGTAAATCTCATCCTGTCGCGTCCTAATCTCGTGGTTTGTGGTTAATGTGAGATTGGGGCGTGACAGAAGGAGTACTAAAGGTAGACTCGACATCCTAAGTCCTATGCCTCTGTAGACTCGACTGAACCTGGAGCTCTGATACCACTAATTGTGGGCTCTGATATCCAAACCATGACATAAACACGATTAAAACTTAGCGGAAGCGGATCGGTAATCAGCGGAAGACAAAAATCACGGGAAATTAAAACTTTTCATGACAAGAGCTTGAATCCATAAAAGCTTCTTTCATAAAGTGAGGTAAACTGTTTACATCTCAGGATAATTACTTCTTGAGTAATTATATACATCCAGATACAAAATCTCAAGATCACTATATAAAAGACTCCAAGACCTGAGAGTACAGAGGACACATAGGACTGACTCTAACTACACCATATGGCAGGACAATCTCCACCTGAGATTACTGCTGCCCCTGATGCTGCTGCTGAGACTGATCACCTGTAGGCTGGTTCCTTCGTCTCCGACGTCTACCTAAAAAGTTGAAGCCTACGGGGTGAGACAATTATACATAATTGTCCCAGCGAGAGTTATAACTCTTCGCCAGAAGCTTTATTATAACATCAAAGAATATTTTAAGCAGTAAAGCCTTCAAAGTATTCTATAACAGTTGCAGGTATAACAAGATCTCTATAATTTAAGAGATGTGGAGAATATAAACATTATTGTAAGGTAACATCAATCAACTAACTTGGAGTCATCTCTAACAAGTTATACTACATGGTTGATTATGTTTTACAAACAACATTATGCCCTGTGGAGATGAGGCTTACCACTCATACTCCAACTGATCGCTGAGAAGTCACATCAGTATCATACATAGGTCATTAAGAGAGCCGGATTCTCATGAACTTCACCTTCCTCAGTCAGTAAGAGGATCACTTATAGGACATCTCGTGTCTCTACTACTATAGCTCACCAGGGTAAACTGGTCCTTCGCTATTTTAGAGTCACAGTGGCGTTCTGTACTCTCTTCGTCATCAGGAGGTTTCATATTTACCTACCACTGATACGGATATCTGTGCTTTCTTCGTCATCAGGAGGTTTCATGATTACCTATCACTGATACGGTATGAAAATATAGTGAAGGATGGATGGATTCCACATCTACATCACTTTCCTACACTAGGATGTAAGGTTCTACACATCCATGTACCCCACATACTCAAAAGTATGTGCTCCAGGAGTTCCCTGAGGAAAACCTGTTTCACCATCACTTAATCTCTGACAATGATGGCTCTATGATCAGGGCTCTACATTATACTTGATTAGTTAGGTTCATTCAGTATTCTTTAACAACATACATTGTTCTTCAAACAATAACAGTAGCATAGCAGCTATAAAAGAAGAATACTAAATGTAACAGGCCTAACTCATATCAATCATCATTTCTCATTATCCTCATCACAAGTCATCTCTAAGGCATGACTTTGATGGTATTCATGGCTCTCACAGCCCATTATCAGCATAGGATGCCACTGACAAGACATCAGATTACTTTACTTATTCATAAGGCTAACAACATGCCTTTAATGAATATAACATCATTATCCATACCTGGATATGATTACCTTCATATCAGAACCTGCATGGTTAATACAACTGATAAAGGTAATAAAAAAAAAATAGGAATATCCTTTCTACTCTTGTCATAAGAGTTTAAATCTCTAATTCTCATCAAATAGAGTTTAATATTCAAAAGCATGCCATCACCCTTGAATTAGGGTTTACTATTCACATTACATGTCATCACCCTTGAATTAGGGTTTACTATTCACATTACATGTCATCACCCTTGAATTAGGGTTTACTATTCACATTACATGTCATCACCCTTGAATTAGGGTTTACTATTCACATTAAGGTGAATTGAACTCATAATATCATCATGTATGAGTAACATCTTCATTGATGATCTTAGATTAGTTAAAAGTTCATCATTTATCATAATTAGGGTTTCTATGATCTCACACAGGTGGATCATACCCTAATTATGCTCATTTCTGTGTATTGGGGATGCTTCAATTGAGTTTCCACTTAAAAAGGGTACTTTCTCTCTCTAGAAGTACTTTCTCTCTCTAGAAGTACTTTCTCTCTCATCATAAGGTTAGGTGATGTCAACATCACCCTAGATCAGGTCGGATTAAGTCATCATAGGCTAACATGGCTAAAACATCATCATCATGTGATTAGGGTTTGAATTGAGCAAGATATAACTCAATTGGCCCTTCAGGGGTATTTTGGTAATTCACCCCATTGATCATCATCACGGTCCAAACCTTAGTCAATTAACCCCTTATTATCCTAGGTTGTCATTAGGGTTCGATTAAGGCAACATTGGACCATTTATATCATCAATTGATTGAATGGAGTCAACCTTGAATCACATTGATTGATTTCAATTATCAACCTTCAATCGGATTGAGATCGTTTGAAAGTGTTGACTGTTTGCCCACTTTGACTTTCCAAGACCGCGAGCCCTCTTCTATCTTCAAGACCGCGAGCCTTCTTAGGATTCAAGACCGTGAGCCTCTTCAAGTGGTTCAAGACCGCGAAGCCCTTCAAGTTCTTCAAGATCCGAAGATCAAATTGAAGTTGAGACCGCGAAGAGGTGTTGACCGTTTGCCCACTTTGACCTCAGGACCGCGAGGCCCCTCGTGGTCTTGAGACCGTGAGCCCCCTCACGGTCTTGAGACCATGAGCCCTCTCACGACCTTGAGACCACGAGCCTCCTCACGACCTTGAGTCCGCGAGCTCACAAGGTCTTAACCACTTAGACCATCAACAGAATTCGATGATACAACCGATAATGTCAACCAATATTGAAGCCCTCAAAAGGTCAAAGCTACGCTGACCACTTATGGATTGGGTTAATTAAGATTATGCTTGACCACTTAGTCATTCAATAGACCCTCAATTGTTGACCAATTAGGGTTGAAGTCGATTCAATTAGGGTCTATCAATGTTCACCCATCAACCCTCAACAATGTGACTCAACACAAGGTTGAACCCTTCAATTGAGCTTCAATTGGGCCCAAACTTGGCCCAAACGGTCTTGAGGTCATGTGGGTGGACCCCACATGGTCTTGAGACCGTTTTCTCGAGATTTCATCAAAATCTAAGGTGATTTGATAGAGGTTGAACCATGATTGGGTCACCAAATCAGTATTTTAATCAATTGATAACTTATTTGCAATTAGGTCCTCAATTGGTCAAAATACTTAACCCTAGACCTTCAAACGGTCTTGGGTGATTGTCCTCTCGGTCTTGAGACCGTTTGGGTGACCCCTAAATGGCCTTGAGACTGTTTAGGTCAATCAACCCTAAAAACCCTAATTAGGTCACCATAATTCAGTACTGATTTCATCTAGGGTTAGCCCTAGTGTTCACCCTTCAACTCTTAGCCCATTTGGAATTAGTCCATCAAACTTGGTGAGTTGTTAATTAACATTATTTTGAACAGTAATATCATAGGTTCAACGCTTAGTCAACGACCTTACACGGTCTTGAGACCGTTTGCCCAAAAAGGCATTTTCAGACCGTTTGAAAATCAGGAATAAATTCAAATAAAGTTGTTACTTAAAAAGGTCATATCTCCCGATTCCCTTGGAGTTAGCCCTCCAAATTTTGAGGGTAATTAGCCTATATAATTAAGAACAGATTTCTTATACGGTCCATGCTCGGTCAACGGGGCCAAACGGTCTTGAAGACCGTTTTCCCTGTCGCGGTCTCGAGACCGTTTGCTCACCTCGCGGTCTTGAGACCGAGAGAGCAAACTTTTGAGACCGTTTAAGGAAGTGAAAAGCGGTGGGTTTTTCTTGGAAATCACGCCTTAATCTCCTAGCTCAAGAACAGTATGAATATCCCATGGATTTGCTTGCAAAATAGCAGGGAACAGTGGGGAAACACTAGGATCTATCATCAAAACGCATATAAAGATGCACATAGTAAAGCATGGGTTTAGAGTTATAAAACCCGCCTAAAGCTTGCTCCTTGAGCTCCAAGCTTTCAAGCTCCAAGATCTAATGGCGTCCTTGAGTTCCCACAGGTTGGCCAAGGTGAAAAATCCAAGGAAGGATGAAAAGAGACGGCTAGAAAGGTAGGGTTTCAAGAGTTAGTCATGAAGATGACCTTGAATTCGAGTTCTAACCATGGAATTAGGCAAGAAGAGGGGTTTAAACCTACCTTGCACCCCTTGGTCGTCCTCCTTAGCTCCAAGGCAGTCCTTGGTCGTCTTTGGTGAAATGAAACAGTAAGGGAACGAAGGGTAAGTTCCCTTGCAACTAAGGGAAGGAGAGCTTATATACATGGGGTAGGATTTTCAACATTAGTTCATAAGTTGTCCATAATTCCAACTAGGTCCCTCCTTCTTTACTTGATCGTCCCTTCCTCTTTATTCTAATGACAAACCTTCTCTTAAGGTCTTAGGAAAAGAAGGTAAAGGAGAGCAAGCTAATAATGAGGTACATACATAAAGAGATATTACACATATACCCTGATTATTCAATCACAAGGCATATCTCATAACTTGATAATTCAATTGAGGTGACTTCCTCATCATTTCTTCTCTTAATGATGGCAAGAGTCTAAAAAGATACATTAGATGACATATTTCACAATTTGTATCCCTTAATTTGGGTAAATTGCATTTTACCCCAAACTAGGGTTTCAAGCACCGGGATTGCTTCCACAGCTGCACCTTGGTGCCCTAGCTTGGGAAATCCCTCAAACTTTACCAAAAAGATTCTCATGATGTCTCAACATCAGAGGAACATCTCAACATGTGCAAATTGCAAGCTAACCCTTTTAACTGGGTAAATTGCACATAGGTCCCTGTATATCGAAACAATGCTACAACTTTAAATAAAAAGGAGCAAATACAGAAATATACGTTTCTGAGAAACTTAATTACATGCTCAGAGTTAATCACAAAGATTTAATTACATATTTAGGCAAAACACCTAGGGTTGACTCATAACCCAGGTCAGGGATGTTACAGAAATCTTTGGAGATAGTGGATACCATGATGAGAAGAAAAGTCAATATAACTTATTTGCAGGAAACAAAGTGGGCAAGAGAACAATGTAGAGAGATTGGAGACACATGATATAAAATCTGGTATATAAGTATCGATATAGAAATGGCGTAGGTATTATTGTTGATAAGATGTTGAAGGACGATGTTGTCAAAATCACAAGGATATATGATAGAATCATAGCTATCAAGGTTGTTCGTTGGGGAAATACTTTTAACACTATTAGCGCTTATGCCCCCAAGTTGGCCTTAGTGAGGATGCTAAGAAGGATTTTTGGGATGACATGGATGAATTGATGCAGGGAATCCCGACAGAGGAGAAGATTATTATTGGGAGTGATTTAAATGACCATGTGGGGAGTAGCAATGCTGGATATGAGAGAATTAATGGTGGTTTTGGTTATGGCAGCAGAAACGGAGAAGGAGAGAGGATATTAGATTTTGCAGTTGCATATGATATAATTTTAGCAAACACCCATCTCAAGAAAAGAGAAATTCATAAGATTACTTTCAAGAGTGGGCACAATTGTAGCCAAATTGATTACCTCCTTACAAGGCGGGTGGACTGTAATATATGAAAGGATTATGAACTCACGACCCAACATAGGTTGGTGGTTTTGGACATTAACATGAAGATCAATAAAGGCAAGCATAATAGAAATCAAGATACTAGGATCAAGTGGTGGAATCTTAAAGGAGAAAAGAAGTTGACTTTTCATGATAAACTCCTCAAGGAGGAACTTGGAACATGGAGTATGATGTTAACACTATGTGACATAACATGAGCTCCTGCATAAAAAAAAATTTCAAAGAGGTTTTGAGGGAGTCCAAAGGTTGTGGGCCTCCACAGAAAGAGACTTGGTGGTGGAATTATGAAGTATAAAAGACTATTAAATTAAAAAGAAAGATCTATAGGAGCTTGCCCAAATCTCGAGATGATGCAACGTTTCAAAGATACAAGCAAGCAAAGAAAGAAGTTAAAAAGGATGTTCGGGAGGCAAGATCTAGATACTTTGATGTTATTTACAAGAAGTTGGACACAAGAGAGGGGGGAAAATACATATATAAAATGGCTCGTATAAGAGAAAGGAAAGGAAGAGACCTGAGTCAAGTGAAATGAATTAAGAATGAAGATGGCAGAGTGGTGGTGAAGAACGACGAGATCAAGAACAAATGGAGAAATCACTTCCATATAGCTTTTCAATGGGGATACTGCAAATAATATTAGACACTTGTGTGACATGGATACAAGAGATATCATTTACACATGACAAGTTTCACCATTTGAGGTCAAAAATGCTTTGAAAGATGAAAATGAGAAAGGCATGCGGACCAGACGGTTATGATAGCCATCATGATGATGTGTATCCTACATTTAATCCAATAAGAAGGTCAAGATAATTTAACCATGATCTTTGTCTTGTTGTGACTTCATTATCTCTTTCATTTTTGAGGTTTTTTTTGAGTGTTTTAGTTTTGTGGTGCTTGTTATGATGGTTTTACGCCAGTCCTAACCTGATGGCATGTTCTAGAAAAACAAAATGAGTGATTAAGATGATAAAAAGGAGTGTGACAAGTTTTGATTTAGAATTAATCAATACAATGCTGACCCAAATAGATGCATGAATAGATGATAAGTAAATTGTTTCATATGCTAATTTAGGGGGTTTGTCATTAAGAAACCCTTAATTCACCAGACTTTAGGGGTTTGGAGCTAGTCTAGGTGTTTTGATGTGTTATTCTGTTTGGGATTGGTTTGAGATAAGAGTAGATGCTTAGAGTTGGAATAACTCAAGTTTGAAGTCAAGAGCAAGGATTTTGGGTAGTTACAAAGTTTTTGGCAATATGGATCAAACTTGAATGTAGAATTGCATGTGCCTCTTCCAATAGAGGAAGTTGGTGCCATCGAAGACCGAAGGACGCATGGAGAAGCCTCCCTCTAGGTTGAGTGAACCAAGTAGGTTGTTGCCCATCTTCTGGCTCATGGGAGATTGTTGGAGAAGATCCTTAGCTTTGATACCACTTATTGGATCTAGGGCTCTAGAGGGGGGTGAGTAGAGCTTCAAAAATTCTCACAAGATAGATTAGACCTTCAAATTATATCAAACAAAATCAATAGCTTAAGTGCAATTTGAAGTCCTAACTAACAAGCATAGCAAGGATGAGAGAAAATGAAACAAGCACTTAGACAAGGTCGTTTAGAGTGGTTCCACTCTCCAAACTAGGAGAGAGTCAATCCACTACCTAGAGAGGTCAACCTCTAGGACTTTGCAAGTGCTTCCCTCTATATATTCACCAACAAGAGTTACAACACAAGACCCACCAAAGGACTTACCTATACAATACAAAGATTCTTCAACCTTACCAAGGACTTACCCATTTTGCAAAGAGTCTTCCGCCTTCTTCCAAGGACTTGCTTACTCTTGCACAAGTCTTCAGCCTTTAAGGGGTTACCCACTCTTCTTGGATCTTCAGACTTTACCTTCTCCTTCACTCGGAGAAGATCTTCACCTCTTATTCAACCTTAAAGAAGAACAATAATAGCTCCACCTTCACTTGGAATATCTTGCTTCACCTTTGCTTCTTTGAGGAAAGAGGTAGGGAAGATGGAATGGAATGAGAGCTTTACAAGCACAAGGAAGTAGCTCTCTTACAACTGGCCTCACACACTCATAATCACGAAAGGATATGTAAATGAGAGAGAGAAAGGGGCTCAAGGAGTTGCAATACACTCAACTATAGCAAGGACTTATAATAGCATGAATGAGCAAACTTGGAATGAACTCCAAGGGGTCCTATTTATAGATGGGGGTGTTCCCTTGAGTGTGGGATCACTTAAGGGAAAATATAGCCATTTTCCAACTTGCAACGAATGTATTCTCACTCAAAACAACTCATCAATGGTTATAAACACTTTGTCTGTGTTTTCTGCATAGTACATTCAGTCAAGTTCTAATAAAGGTAACTCGATCGATCCACTAAATGACAAACCCAATTTTCAAAGTATGGGTCGAGTTTGTTATGTGAAACTCAACCGATGAGCTAAAATTAATTTTGCTCAGTGAGTCAGTCGGTCAAGTTCTGTGAGTTTGCAACTCGACCAATTGATCTCTTTATTAAATTTCATCATTGGATCAGTCGAGTTTCCAACTCGACCGATGAACAACCTGTGACAAATTTTCTAAATTGATATTTGAGTGATTAAACATTAGAATTAAGTGTCCCTACTTTTTTCTCATCTTAGTTACAAGTCATATCACCAATACAAGTGATTACAAAAACCATCTAAGGTCATTTGGACTGATTTCCCAAAACACACGCATTGCATTTTACTTGAACTTGAACAAGCTAGTACTTGTGTAATTTGATCCTTTTCATGTACCTAAAATCTAAAATCAATTTTGAACAAACATATTAGATACATGGAATGTAATGGTTAAGTCATTATCAAATTATGGGCAATGTATAATTCTCAAGTCAACAATCTGTTTATATGTATTTAGTACTTGAAGATAGATTAGAACATGATAAGTAATAAGTTTTATAATTTTTAATGAAAAGTTGTAAATGAATCGTAGTTGCTCAATTGTAACCTTGAATTTGATGTGTGCTGTATGCTTGTACGTGAGAAATTACAATGAACTGGTTAACCGTAATTGACAATTCATGAATCAAGTTAATAGTTGATTACCAATATACTAACAGTTAGATACTAAGATATCATGATGCTTTGTAAGTCATCTTATAGCGGTTCATGCCCATTGTTAAAAATTATAAATGAATATGTTTTGAGGGTTAGTGTATAGATTGAAAATGATGTCTTTTATGAAAAATGCTGATTTTTATGTTCTTCTAGACTTCCTTATTCTCATGTATTCATTATTTATCTAAGTTTATTAGTGAGCATAATGATAAGAAAATCTATTACACAAAGCATATAGGATACATAAGTGAAACAGTCAAAATCATGCATATTGATTGAATTAATGGCTTTCCCTAATTATATGATCAACTAATATTCATGGAGAGCATTACTTGTGAAATTTTCCAAGTGACATGTCCTACTAGTGATGATTTAACTATATCTATGTTTTTGTTGTCGCATATGAGAGATTCCCATTGTCCACAAGTCTTGGTGCAAGTATTGACACTGGGCCTTAACCACATTTCTTAAGTTTCTATCTAGAAGAGGAAGGGCTTTAGATATGACCTATATATAGGTGGGAGGTGTTGAGCCTTATCAAAAACTCCCATTTGTTTATGTAAGGGGCGTGTAGCCTTAGCTGAAACCATTGGCACGATTGTGTAGGTGTTGGGTCTTGTCCATAACTCTCATATTGTTTAGTGTGATGCTTTGGAGAGGGTATATGGTCTTGACAATGAGTTATGCCCTAGTCACTGAGATATGGATATGATGTGAGCACAGATAAAAGATAAGTATGTGAAAAATGTCTATTTTTCCCTTAAATATATGGTCATGTTTCATTTCATATAGTCAATAGAATGACATGCTTATATAATTAAACATGTCACTATACTAATCACACTGAACAATAGGCTATTCTACTGAGTAATTCATCATTCCTAAACTTCTCATGGCTAGATTTGAATATGATTTATCTTATTATGCGTCCATATTCTTTGGTTGTGTGTTTTACTACCGCGTGTGAAGTACCCCACTCATTGAGGTAACAAGTTCATATAATATGGTCAATTTTTTTGACTATTCAGGTGGAGATTGAGTTTACCAATGTTAATTGAGCCTAGTTTTCTATCCATCACTCAGTTCCTAAATGAAAGAAGAGTTTATAATGGGTTTGAATAAACTTCCTTTAAAAACACAAAAATGTAGCAAAAATAACTGTTAATACAACTTGATGTATAAATAAACCAAGAAGGGGAAGACAAATTGATGTCAACCACAATGAAGACAAGATTTAAGGTATGTTAGACTTCACAATGATTCCATAAGTCCACATGTAGTTTACTTTTCAACCACCAAGAGTTGGTAAACAATCTTATTCACATGGAGAGTGTAATGCAAGACATGAATGATTAAACATTCAACTATGAAGAAGTTAAATTAATCTGTCCTCTAATTTGAATACCAACACGTGATGATGCCATCCTTGACTTTTGGAAAATTGCATATTCCTTACTTGAAGCACATCTAGAAATACCTGACAAAGAAATGAATTGAAGATGAGAAAGGGATTACAATTTGAAATATAAGGATGTTGTTGAAGAGTTTATATGATATATGCTAAAGGTCGGGTATATGAGAAGCTAGCACTATAGAAATTATAAGGCACAAAGACAATTCCACCATATGTCATGTACTTTTATGGCTCAAGTGTGCTTAGAACGACTTTAGATGAACAGTTAGGTTAGGGTTAGCCCATGGGAGCATCAATGAGCTTCTAGTCATCATAGAGTTGTAGGTCGGGTAAACCATGACACCAATTTCTCAATACATAATAGACAATAATTCTCAGTGGAACCTATGCCTCGATAGAGTTACACTTTGGCCAGACAGTAAATTAGAGTGACGGTTAACAAAATGTACCTTCATATGAAGAATGACTAAAAGTTTAACATAAATTCAGTTTAATCATTATCGGCCTAAGTGGAAGTTCATTTGAGATGGTGTTCGGTTGAGTTATAGTTTTAGATCTTTGTTATACCATCTTGTTATAGTACTTTAATGATGTTGTGTCTTCATTTTAGAGATGTAAAATAGTAGTAAGATTTTTTTGTATAATATATAATCTAGAAAAAATTTCATTGAAGTTGTTTGTCTGTGTAACCATGTTTTATACGTGATAGCCCATATGATGATGTATATCCTACATTTACTCCAACAAGAAAGATCAAGAGAACTTAACTCTGATCTTTGTCTTGTTGTAATTTCATTATCTCCTTTTTTGAGGTTGAGGATTGAACGAGGAGCTCCTAGAGGGTGAACTTAGGTTTGGACCTCTTGGTATCCCAAACATGGTGTACATTTGCCTTATGTTGTGAGCGACCTTCTTTATTATGAGAATTTAATATCACACAAATTAATCTGTTAGGGTTTTGGAGTTGTTTAGGGTGTTTTGATGTGTTCCTTTGCTTGGGATTTAATTGAGACCAGAGTTGATGTTGTTTTAGGGTTAGAAGAACTCTAGTTTGAAGACAAGAGCCCTAGTTTTGGATAGTTTGAAAGTTTTTTGACATTATGGACCGACCTTTAAGAAATGATTGAGCTTTAGGATTTAGTGTTGTAAACCACTTCAATGTTTATAATAGTCGATTTGGTGTTGTAAAAATGTATAGTAACACTACCATATTAAAAAAAGTTGATTTTAAATGCCGACAAACTTCTTTTTACTTATGATTATAAAGTATATTAATCATCTTTATAGATATTCACGAGGCCTAATTAATGTAGTCGAGCAATCGTTATGTAGCCGTGATTAAAAGAAACAGCCACCAACTACAACTAGCGGCGTTCTTCTTGGCGCGTTTAGCCGAGACTCAATATAGCCGTTGAATAGCCGCGTTTTCTTTCGATTAGTTAGTAGGATTCACAGTTAAATCCTGGCCGGAGTCGGAGAGCAGCTGTGCCTGTGCCGCGTTTTCTAGTTGGCGGCATATGTAAGCAACAGTTCTCCCTCTCTTTACCGTTGCTTCTCGTCTCTGTTCCTCTTCAGCCAAGAACTTCCTAGGAGATCTCCTTCCGCCAAACCCTAATTCCACAGACTTGTTTCTCCGGAGCCGAGCGGACGAGATGGCTATGGCGCTGGAGAAATGGTGTTTTGAATGGTGGAGGCGCTACTTCCGAGCGTCGGGAACGGACATGTACGAGACGATAACGAAGGCATTTCAGGTATTTGCCGAAGATCACCCAGAGAAGTTCAGAAAGAGGAGCGCCTCTCTCGTCCAGCAGCTGCTGTCCCTAACCTTCGCCGCCAATGAGCGTGCCGGCGTGCCCCGTAAGGAGCATGAGATAGAAGACGGCAAGCTGTTAAACCCTAAGCGGGAGGGGCTCGTCACCGAGAGGAATCGGGAGTTGGTTGCGGATCCTGCTGCTGATCAAGAGTTGCCCGTCGCCGACGAGTCTTCCGACGACGGCTCTCAAGTGCAGACCTCCGGCAATTGGCTACTGTCCGACGTTCCTTCTGCTGCTTGGCCTCAGAAGCAGCGAAATGAGTGCGGGAAGATGGACGAGAAGGCTTCTGAAATGCGTCCCAGGAAGATTTTTTACCTCCGTCTCAAGCGGACTTCAGATGTGTCCGTCCCCTGCACACCCAGTCTTGCCGCTTCTGTCCGTCTAGATACTCCGGTTCCATCATCCACCCCGATTGATGAAATTGCTTCAGCCGTGCGGTTCGGGCAGCAATGCAGGGAGGACAGCGTGCATCGTCCATCGATGAAATGCAACAAGCGGACTCCTCCTACTTCCACTGTGGCCGCCGCCTCCATTAGTGCTTCTGCTGCCGCCCCCACGAGGACCATGACCGCAATTGGTGTTTCTGCCGCCTCTTCCGCAAGCACCGTTTCTGCTCTTGAAGATCTGAAAATGGCGGTCGCTGCTTCCTCGTCACACCATACACATGGAGTTAAGGAGTCCTTGAGCAAGAGTAGACGATCAGAATTTCCATCTTCTGCCTCTGTGCCAAATAAGCAGAATTTCCATCTTCTAGATACTCTGCCCCCAGCGCCCATCAAATGCATCAAGCGGATTCCTCCTACTGCCACCTCCATCAGTGCTTCTGCTGTCTCTTCCAGAACCACCATCAGTGCTTCTGCTGATCTGAAAATGGCCATTGCTGCTTCCTCGCCGTATCATACACAGGGAGTTGAGGAGTCCTTGAGCAAGACCAGACGATCAGAATATCCGTCTTCTGCCTCTGTGACAAATAAGCAGCAAACAGGGTATGGGAGGTGGTTTGAGAAGCCTAGTGAAGAATCTGGCGATCTGGATGGACATGCTCCTAAACGGACAATCCTGCTGCCTACCACCGCAGCACAGACCCGTGACAGCCACAGGGAAGTAAAGTTCGCTGCCACTAGTGTTACCCGCCCTCCTTTGCCAATAGCCCCGCATACAGCTGCTGCTCTCAAAGCAGTCTTTGGGGATGATATCATAGAAGAGATGCAGATCGGGATAGAGATGCAGACCGGGATAGAGATGCAGGCCAGGATAGATATCAGCAAAAGGAAACTCCGGGAAGGCTACCAGCAGGAGACGGAAAGGAAGCGGGCAAGGAAGATACAGCTGATTGATCCACGCCATCTACCCAAGCCAGTTGAGGCGAAGAAGATTGTGCAGTCTTCTTGCAGGACTGGACGATCAAGAGCACCTTGCCTAATCAGAAGATAGCATTATCAATGCATTCGTTGAGCATGAACGTTTCTTGATGATAGTCTTAAGAGTAATTTGCATGTAACTATAACATTAAAACTCAACAAGTTGTAGCAATTTATGAATCTCTGGATGTGTATAGCCACTACTGAGATGTACAGTCATGCAAACAGTGCAGGAACCACTCTTTGGTTCTATTACAAATACGAATTGAGAATGTTACCCTATTCAATGTCATTACTTACTAATAACAGTTTCATCAAATCTCTTTATGTCTTACTGGTTGAGGTCCTTGCTTCTTTTTCTTAAATCAGATAAACTCATAGCAATAGATGCAAGTAAGATTGCCTTAGTAAGGATACTGACAAACACTAATGTGTTGGTGCCATATCTTCATATCACTTTGACCATGTCCATGTCTAGCTTGATGATCAACGGCCTATAAATGGACCTGTAGATGAGAGCAAGCCTGCCCTAGGCAGGATACCTACCCCATCAGTGATTAGTGACTAGGGAACATCTTCATTTACTGTGTGGAGCTCTCTGACATTAATTATCATTAAAAATATTGAATTTGCAGGATGCTAGCTCTGAAGAAAATGGACCAATCCACACAAATGGAGCTTTAATGATAGTGGATCCTGAACCTGTTCCACCAACCATCTTCTTGGTGATCTTTTAGGCCTTCCTGGTGAGGGTGCTTTGTCAGCTTCTCCCACAAATGAAAATGCCACAGTATCTGGCTTGGTGATCTTGCAGGTGTTCTGGCCCTTTCTGTAGTCGATAATCAGAGAAACACAGTTCATGTGTAGCTTGGAGTAAGAGAAATTCGATCTAACTATAATGACCTGCTCATAATCATTGGTCATGTAATCCTAGATTTCTGTGCTTGAGCCAGAATATAGTGTATGCATTTTACTATATTGCAAATAATACAAACTTGTGCTATCTATACTCTGAATATGGAGTTACTGGCCGAATATATCATATAGATATTCTACAATATGATTTACATTGTTATACTTAGCACCTGTCTTCTTTCCTTGACCAATTTATATGCAAGTTTTTCACATTTTGTTGATATGGGTGTGGAAGAAATCTTTATTCAGGGTTAAAGTAAGTTTACCATATCGTTTCTTTTTGCAATCAATGAACTTAAATAAAATGCTTGTGTTGCAGCCAATCAGAAATATTGCAGAAAGGTTTAATATTCTATGTCATAAAGATAATGGTGTACTGTACGAGGATCCTTATATTCAGGTTGCAATCTGTTGTTACTTTTTATATTTCAAGTTGCACAGACAATAAAAGTCACATGGAGTTATCGATAATAGCACGAGTGTTTATGTTTTAGTTTCTATAAAGATTGATGGCAAAAGAGAAAACCTAAAGATTTCTTATCTCACCTGATTGTCTTAAATTGCCTTTTTTTATTTTAATTGGCATAAAAGGAGAGCTCATCATTGAAGTCTTATTCTTTTCCTTGGGAACAAGAACACACCTTGGTTCAATCCATGCTGTTAACTCCCTCCATCACACTTGAAGTTGGAACTCTCTATGGCACCAAAAACTATTCCTCCGAGAACACTGGTAAAATCTCCAAAACAACTTAGGATTTTGTAATATTTTTCCTAAAGTCTTCTATCTATCCTCAAAATGAACAGTATGGTAGGTGCATTGTCCTCTGGAAATTGTAAATCTTCTAGCAAGGAGGGATGTGGCAGTTCTTGATTTTCAATATAGGTTCAAATGCAACAGTATTCTTCTATATTTATATCCATATCCATAAATGACTGTATGCCTGTCCTCTCTTGTGGTCTTTATTTTTTATCTTTTCATTATTAGGTCAATGCCAAATTCCGCCTTCCTGTTGTACTGAATAAATGTCTGTAACCAATAAACATGACAGCTGAAGATTTTTTTCCCCCAGTGGAAGACACTTGTTGGGCCACTACTGAAAATTCAGGAAGTGGTACGTCTTGTTTCCATCTTGTATCTATATTCATGAAATTTTAATTGATTTTTTTTTCCAGTTAAAGATAACTAGGGAACATCTTCATTTACTGTGTGGAGCTCTCTGACATTAATTATCATTAAAAATATTGAATTTGCAGGATGCTAGCTCTGAAGAAAATGGACCAATCCACACAAATGGAGCTTTAATGACAGTGGATCCTGAACCTGTTCCACCAACCATCTTCTTGGTGATCTTTTAGGCCTTCCTGGTGAGGGTGCTTTGTCAGCTTCTCCCACAAATGAAAATGCCACAGTATCTGGCTTGGTGATCTTGCAGGTGTTCTGGCTCTTTCTGTAGTCGATAATCAGAGACAAACACAGTTCATGTGTAGCTTGGAGTAAGAGAAATTCGATCTAACTATAATGACCTGCTCATAATCATTGGTCAGTAATCCTAGATTTCTGTGCTTGAGCCAGAATATAGTGTATGCATTTTACTATATTGCAAATAATACAAACTTGTGCTATCTATACTCTGAATATGGAGTTACTGGCCGAATATATCATATACTTATTCTACAATATGATTTACATTGTTATACTTAGCACCTGTCTTCTTTACTTGACCAATTTATATGCAAGTTTTTCACATTTTGTTGATATGGGTGTGGAAGAAATCTTTATTCAGGGTTAAAGTAAGTTTACCATATCGTTTCTTTTTGCAATCAATAAACTTAAATAAAATGCTTGTGTTGCAGCCAATCAGAAATATTGCAGAAAGGTTTAATATTGTATGTCATAAATATAGTGGTGCATTGTACGAGGATCCTTATATTCAGGTTGTAATCTGTTGTTACTTTTTATATTTCAAGTTGCACAGACAATAAAAGTCACATGGAGTTATCGATAATAGCACGAGTGTTTATATTTTAGTTTCTATAAAGATTGATGGCAAAAGAGAAAACCTAAAGATTTCTTATCTCGCCTGATTGTCTTAAATTGCCTTTTTTTATTTTAATTGGCATAAAAGGAGAGCTCATCATTGAAGTCTTATTCTTTTCCTTGGGAACAAGAACACACCTTGGTTCAATCTATGCTGTTAACTCCCTCCATCACACTTGAAGTTGGAACTCTCTATCGCACCAAAAACTATTCCTCCAAGAGCACTGGTAAAATCTCCAAAACAACTTAGGGTTTTGTAATATTTTTTTCCAAAGTCTTCTATCTATCCTCAAAATGAACAGTATGGTAGGTCCATTGTCCACTGGAAACTGTAAATCTTCTAGCAAGCAGGGATTTGGCAGTTCTTGATTTTCAATATAGGTTCAAATGCAACAGTATTCTTCTATATTTATATCCATATCCATAAATGACTGTATGTCTGTCCTCTCTTGCGGTCTTTATTTTTTATCTTTTCTGTGAAAAATAAGATTGGATTGAATGCAATGGGATTGGATACAAGACTGGACGCCCTCTCCTTTATATAGGAGAGGGGAGACGCCCTAAGACTTAGGATGCAAGTAATCTAAATGGGCTGAAATACAAAAGCCCACTAACTAATTAACCTATTAACTAAATAGGCTAATATAGACTCTTTAACACTCCCCCTCAAGCTGGAGCATGGGTGAAACACATGTCCAAAGCTTGGAGGTTACAAAACTCGATAAAATGATAAAAGAAATGATAATCGAAAGATAAAAGATAAATATCACTCCCCATATAAAAATTGATACTCCTTAATTAATACCCCCCCTGAACCATTTGGTGACAATGTCTCTCTTCTTTGAAATTGTATTTTGCAGGCTGGAGATCCTTGAGCTTTGATGAAGGTCTTTTGGAGTGCATCTGGAATGAAGAACGTCTAAAATGGAACCTGAATACTGCATCAGTAATTCGCCACTTGGAGCAGACGATCATCAATACCACAACTACGACAACTTCATTGGATTACATACTTAACACGACACGAACGCGGATGCCCAATGTAGATGTAGCAGTAGCGGAATCTTCAAATTGTTTGGGAAGACGTGCATAACGTGGCACGAACACGAACAGATGATATACTGGTGATACGATGCAGGTATCATAACTCTGACATATGAACCTTGGGGGGCTTGATGGGAAATGAGATCATCCATCAAGGAAAGTCCCAAGAAGATCAGCAATAGGTGATGTCAAAATAGTAGATGCGGCTCGGAGAAGACGTGATGAAGCAACTCGGTGTGGATAAACTGGATGAATCAACCTCACAGAAGTAGTTTGGCAGGCTTGCTGAGCTTCTGAAAATCTGAAGAAGCACCCTCTATCTCATGTGAATGCAGTTGAAGTACACTATCAACACCTGACGTACATAACGCAGTACGAATGTGGATAGCTTGGTGTTGATGCTGAATGAAGATCCTTCATTGCTGTCTGGAAGTAGAGAACAGATGTGCTGAACAATGCAAAGCTCCATGAAGATAATAGCCTGGAACATATATAGCCTGAATACATATATCATCTCTTCTCATACTCTCTCTCATACATATTCTCTCACTCTCTCTCTCCTCATCTCTTCCTATCCTCTCTATCCCCCCGCACACCAAATACGACGAGAGTGAGTGTTTGGTGTGGAGAAATGGACATATGACCCCCTGCACTGTGGAAAGGGATATACACATGATATGGGTGGGTGGGAAAGGAATTGGTGGATTCGAGAGAATTTTGTGATATGGAGATGTGTAATATGTGGATAATGAAATCGATAACCAGAGAGAATATGCTAAATGGGTCAATGTAAGATCCAGATAGAAAAATAAATGGACCTAATCCCGACCCGAAAAGGGGAAAAAAATCCGATTAGGCTTAAAACTGGATTCGATTAAGGATCCGAATATCAACAAACATCTGGTATATGGGGGAAGTAATAGGACTGTTTGGTAGCGGTGGAGAGTGATTGGTGACCGTGCTTTAGCCAAGGATAGGCAAAAACATTGGGGCAGCAACGACGAGATGGAGAGCAGTAGTGGAGCAGCGACCAGGGGCATGGATGACGGCGGCGGCTGAATGGTGTGATCAGTGACTGGGGATATGGTTGCTGGATGATATGGAAGCCACACAGAAACATGACAGATGACGATGATTGTGTCGCTCAGCTGATGTAGCAGTTGGCCGCAACGAAAGAGATGATACTGGTCTCCTGCATGGTTCCGGAGATATTGCATGCCATGAGGCTGCATGCGGAGTCAAGTGCGGAGCCTCTCCTTATGAAACGACGAAGGATGGAGCTGAGGACATCATGGCGATGTAGCGGTAGATGGCTGCTGAATAATGCGAGTGCGATGGCGTCGACAGATGTGGATGGCAGCTACTTCTGGGCGGCACTGCGACAACGATGGTTGCTCCTACTTTTGTAGTCAGTCGCAACACTCTTACAGGTCGCTGTCGGCTTGCTGGTCGTCGTCGGCTTGCTGGATGGATTCAGCGGCGGATGGAGATCTTTGTTGGGCACTGCTTGCTGTTGGCCACAGTAGTTGCTGCTATTGCTGGCCAACTGATGTCCTGGTAGGCTGTGGCTACGACTACGGTTAGTAACCGGTAACGGCTTGACGATGGTTGTTGATCGCACCAAGACGGAGATAGCCGACGTACGAAAAGAAAAATTAAATCTTTAAGAAAGAGAAGGAGAAGCCATGGAGGCCGGGAAGGAGATCACCGCCGATTAGCTTTGGATTTGGAAAACATAGATTGCATGTCGGGAATTAGCGTCGACATACAGATCTATGTGAAAGTGGGAGAAATAGGGCCATGGAGGTCGGAAGTGCCTAGCGGGCAACCGGCCTATGCCATGGCGACGACCACCCACTGGCGGGGAGAGCCCGCGGTTGCTCTCTCGAAGAGAGGCGGCCGCGACTCTAGGGTTGTGTTGTGTGCCGGTGAAGAGAGAGGGAAGAGGGACGACGACTAGGTTTTCCTTAGGAGCAAATGTGCTTGGATACCATGTGAAAAATAAGTTTGGATTGAATGCAATGGGATTGGATACAAGACTGGACGCCCTCTCCTTTATATAGGAGAGGGGAGACGCCCTAAGACTTAGGATGCAAGTAATCTAAATGGGCTGAAATACAAAAGCCCACTAACTAATTAACCTATTAACTAAATAGGCTAATATAGACTCTTTAACATTTTCATTATTAGGTCAATGCCAAATTCCGCCTTCCTGTTGTACTGAATAAATGTCTGCAACCAATAAACATGACAGCTGAAGATTTTTTCCCCCAGTGGAAGTCACTTGCTGGGCCACCACTGAAAATTCAAGAAGTGGTACGTCTTGTTTCCATCTTGTATCTATATTCATGAAATTTTAATCGATTTTTTTTCTAGTTAAAGATGTGTTTTTTTGTTTATGAAAGTGAGTCGTGTTTTCTATATTCACAAAGGAGGAAACTCACTCCTATATATAGGAGGAGGTTGTACAAGGAAGCGAACTGAAAACCCTAATGGGCCTCTTTATACAAAGGCCCATGTTACAAAATAAAGGAAATCTTAAACAGAAATGCAAAAAATAGTAAATACAATAACATATCTCAATACTCCTCCTCAAGTTGGAGCATAGATGTCAATCATGCCCAAATTGCAGCACAGTTCCTCAACTCGCTTGCCAGAGAGAGGCTTGGTGAATATATCAACAGTTTGCTCATTTGATGGTAGGAAGGGAGTAGCAATCTTCTTATCCAGTACAACATCTCGAAGAAAATGACAGTCGACTTCAATATGCTTGGTCCTCTCATGGAAAACAAGACTTCTAGCAATGAAAGTAGCAACACGATTATCACAATACATCGGAATAGCGGAGGTGATAGGGAACCCAAAGTCTGTAAGAATAGATTTAATCCATAATAGTTCGCAAGTAGTATGTGCCATTGCACGATACTCAGATTCAACACTAGATCTGACAACTACATTTTGTTTCTTACTTCTCCAACTAACCAGATTACCTCCTACAAAGGTAGAATAACCAGAAGTAGATCTTCTATCGGACTTGCATCCTACATAATCAACATCATAATATCCAATAACATCAAGGTGACCATTTCATTTATAAAATAACCCCTGTCCAGGTGTGTTCTCCAAGTATTTCAGGACACGACAAGCAGCCTCCCAGTGACACTGTCGAGGGCAATCCATAAATTGACTAAGAACTCCCACAACAAAACATATATATCTGGTCTTGTAACGGTAAGATACAAAAGTTTGCAAGTAGTCGCTTGTAACACTATTTAGCTTCTCAGAGATGAGTGGACTCAGCCCATAGATCATGTGCTTGATCCACTGGTGAGATAGTAGGTCGACAATCCTACATTCTTGTTTCAGATAATAAGTCTAGAGTATACTTCCTCTGTGAGAGAGATACTCTATTTTTGTTATATGCTACCTCAATACCAAGAAAATACAGAAGATGTCCAAGGTCTTTGGTTACAAAGTGCCTTATAAGGTATTTCTTTGTATCAACAATCCATGTGGTATCACTACCAGATATAATGATATCATCCACATATACAATAAGGATAATAATGCCATAAGTTGTGTGGCCTTGATAAAAACAGAATGATCACATGGAGACCTTGTGAAATCAAATTGCTGCAGTATAAGAGAGAATTTGTCAAACCATGCTCTAGGACTCTTCTTAAGACCATAAATAGTTTTCTTAAGAAGACAAACTTTTCTAGAGTACTCCCCTAAGCAATATAACCTGGAGGTTGGGACATATACACAGTCTCCTATAGGTCACGATATAGAAATGCATTTTTGATGTCTAGTTGATGGAAACACCAGCCTTGATTGACAAAAACATAAATAAGAATACACACAAAATTAAGACGAACAACGAGAGAAAATGTTTCAAAAAAATCAACTCCAGACTCCTATGTATACCCTTTGGCAACCAATCTAGCTTTTAAGCGTTCATTCGTTCCATCTGGCAAATATTTAAAAATATATTTCCAACTATATCCAACTGGATTACTACCTGGAGGTAGGGCTGTAAATGGGTACGGGTAGACCCGCGGACCCGCAAATCCGGACCCTTAAAAAACCCGTCACGGGTCTATTTTTTTATACCCGCATACCTTTGGACCCGTATACCCTTGGACCCGCATATAAGCGGGTTCAATAATGGGTATGCTTGGACCCAGACCCGCTAGACCCGAGTACCCGCTATACATAAGTAACTACTAAAATAATATGTTACATATATCATACTTTACTAGTCTAATTAATATAATTATTGAGATTATATCCTACTCTAAGGTTGAGACTAGTCATATAACTAAGAATTAACTATTCTAGTTACAATAACGAACATCATATGTAAACTTAAAATCAAAATGTCTACTAATCTACATTACTTTCTACATAAATTAAATGTTATGATCATGACTACAAATATGTAAACAATTACTCAATTAATTTTATTGTATAGAATATAGCATTGTCTAATATAACTTTTACATGTTAATATACTATATGATAACAATATCTTGTTGTGTTAAATATATATAACATAGTCATTTCTCTTACATAAACAATATGGTGTTTTATAGAACCGCTTACCCGCATACCCGCACCGCATACCCGCTATAATTGCGGGTACGGCTAGGAAGCACAGATACAGATACATATCAGATACGGGTACGGGTACGGGTACGGGGATACGACAATTTTCGAAAATATAGGATACGGGTACGTCATGGATACGACAATTTTTTAATATTTATTTAATATTTTAAAAAATAACCAATATATTTATTTAAAAATAGATGAAGACAATCAAATTTCATTCAAAAATCACAATATTTCTAAAGAAAATGGAAACCAATACCATAATATCAAACAATGATTTAAAAAGGGGTCTTTCATTCATATTAATGTGAGACAAGTTACAAAAAGACATAGATAATATCATATTCTAAACCTTTCACATTTCATGTATCATGTAATGTAGTGTTGTAAAGTGAGTTGTGTCATCTGTGATACCAAACTATCTTCTCTCAGGGTATAGCTAGCTACTATGCAGCACAGATATAGATACAGAAATGGATACGGGTACGGGTGCGGTACGGGGATATGACGATTTTCAAAAAAATATAAGATACGGGTACAACATGGATACAACCTTTTTTTAATGTTTATTTAAAAGTTTAACAAACAATACCAATTTCATTCTCAAATCACAATACAATAGGGGGAGTTTAGAGTTGGAAGTCACATGGTTTTGGGATTTTGAGGGATCACACGAGCGGGGTGCTCTCTTGGCTACTAAATGGGTTGGTTGTATCCTGGCTGCATTGAGGTCATATCATGCTAATAAAAAAAGGAATACGACTTAAGAAGTATTTGGTATGTATTAAAGAGTATCTAGGGAGTATTAGCATCAAATATGTATTAAGTACTGGTAGGACACCTATTTTGGAGTATCGGTGCTTCATAGGGGGAGACATAAGGATGGGGATGCAATGATTATCTTCAAAGGAGATGAAATAGATATTGTCTAGATAGAAATCCAGAATAAATCACAATGGATTTAGTCACCAAAACAAGAGGCATGTTAACCCAACGATACTAAATTGAATCCTTTCATAGAATATGGAGGACATCAACGTGCTTAAAACTTGCACCTTAGCAGGAAAAGCATCTGGAAGTACCATGTAAAGGTGGATGAATTGGTTTGCAATAAAGAACAACCAAAAATCCAGATTACATATTGAAGTTCTTTAAAAAGTGAAATCCCCAAAAACAAAGGAGATACAAACAATAAAGAGAAGAAGGAAGATTGGCATTTAGCAAGAGGAATGGTGACTAACCTTGAACTACTTCAAGGAAGCAACTATGACAGCCTTGTTGTAAGCTACTACTTAACAAAGAGGGTTGAGACATGTGCTGGTGTCAAATGCTAATCAAACAATGTCATGTCCAGATTTTTTTTCTAGTTTTAACCGACTGGATACGGCAGGATACAGATTAGGAGTATCCGATACGTATCCAGGAGTATCCACGGAGTATTGGTATCCAATACGTATCGGATACGGGTACGACACCTGTTTTGGAGTATCCGTGCTTCATAGGGGTACGAGTATGGTGCGGGTCCAAGTTTTGTATTATGCGGGTCTAGAACCGGAACCGAACCCGCTAAATTAGATGGGTATGGGTATGGCCAGACCCGCACCGTACCCGCACCGTTTACACCCCTACCTGGAGGAGGATCAACAAGGGCCCATATCCTACGGGATCGAAGAGCATCCATTTCCTCATCCATAGCCTTTTTCCATCCAGGATGTAGAAGTGCTTCCCGAACATTCTTTGGAATAGAGATAGAAGATATTGCAACAGTAAATTTAGCCATGGAAGCATTGAGATAATCAATAGAAACATGCTTATAAATACAACATTTGGTACCAGACCGCTGTTCTTTTCATAAGGCAATAGGCATGTCCAACTCAGAAATCTGAATAGAGTCAGTAGAATTACCATTAACTGGTGGTGGATCCTTAGTTTCCGAAGAGGTCATAGCAAGGGATACTTCAGGTAGAGGTCTTTTGCGTTGACGCTCATAGACTTTCAGAACAAGGGTGGAAGTTTCGTCTGAGGATGAGAAGGTAGAAATTGGTACATTTGGAAGTGGTACATTAGGAGGAGGCACCTGTGCACACGGCTCAGAAAAGAATGATGTATCTTCAAAGAAGGTGACATCCGCACTAACATACAAGTGACGTAAAATAGGATCAAAACATATGTACCCCTTTTGTGTGCGAGAATACCCAAGAAAACAACGGATAGCTTGTGGAGACAATTTATCAAGTCCAGGTTGGTGAATGTGGACAAAACAAAGGCAGCTAAAAACTTTTGGTGGTAGGGCAAAAATAGATTCATGTGGGTAGAGGAGTTGGTATGGAATTTGATTTTAGAGGATGGACGAAGGCATACGGTTGATAAGGTAGATGGCTAACAAGATGGCATCAAGCCAATAGGACTTGTGAACATTCATTTCAATTAGGAAGAGTACGAACGACATCAAGTAGATGTATGTTTTTCCTTTCAGCAACACCATTTTTCTGTGGACTATAGGCACAGGAGGTTTGATGAACAATTCCTTTGGAGGTAGTCTAATGTTTTAAAAAACGTTAAGCGGTAACCGTGCGGACAGCACCTTGTAACTGGTTAAGCGGTAAGCGGCCGATTAAGCGGCCGATTTTTTAAAAAACGGGTTTTAATTTCCTATATAATTTTATACAAAATTACATATATATGTATATAAATACTAATACTCTTTGAAACTTTTATATATATCTAAAGATTCTAAACACTCTACCCAACAGTAAAAACACCCAATTAGTTTATAAGATAGCTATAAGACAATAATTATAGCCATAATATAATAAATAATAGATTTGACATAGATAAAATACCCCACATACATGATTCAGAAATATTTTTGCATCACATGTTTACATAGTTAAGCAGTAAACAATAGACTCATTATTGGATACCTTTCTAACTTATTGTTATATGTGCATATCATCAATTAGTCATACATTACAGCAGTATAATTAACTAAAGTATGCATTCTAAAATTAGATAATAGTTACATATATTTTACTTGTATAAATTACACTTTACAACAGTACCCTATTATCCCAACTTGCATACAGTAAACAATAGACTCATTATTGCATACCTTTCTAACTTATTGTTATATGTGCATATCATCAATTAGTCATACATTACAGCAGTACAATTAACTAAAGTATGCATTCTAAAATTAGATAATAGTTACATTACATATATTTTACTTGTATAAATTACACTTTACAACAGTACCCTATTATCCCAACTTGCATACAAGTATGCATTCTATTAGACTAGACTTATCATAGGATATTTAAGTTTAATGTATTATAGTCAGTAATACTTGGGGCCATATAGTTTATATAAAGTTACAGGTGTACAGCAAAATTTACAAAAAACGGACAAAAAACGGCCAAAAACGGGAAAAACAGGCAAAAAAACGGGAAAAACGGGAAAAAACGGCCGATTAATTACAAAAAAAGTTAACCGGCGATTTTGCCAAAAATCGAACGGGCTGGGTGTCTGGCCGATTAATCGGTCGTTTAATCGGGCGCTCAGCCCGTTTTTCATTTCACTGGGAGGTACAAATCTTTTGAAAGCCATGCTGCACATACTCAAAAGCATTATCAGTGCAGAAAAATTTAGGAGTAGCAGAAAAATGAGTCTTTATTTCATTTAAGAAGTTAGAGAAAACATCTAAAATTTCAAAGCAATCTTTCAAAAGATAAAGCCAAGTGGCACGAGACCAGTCATCAATAAAAGTTACAAAATATTGCACACCAGTACGATTACCAATACGACATGGTCCCCAGATGTCGGAATGAACTAAATAAAGCAAACTAGGATTCTTGCTATCACAACGAGGAGGATACATAGAGCAGTGATGTTTTCCAAGTTGACAAGATTGACATGTAAACTTTTCAGAAGACAAACTAGGAAATAAGGACTTCAACTTTTGGGCAGAAGGATGACTAAGCCTCAGGTGCCATTGATAAAGAGAAGTAGAGTGAGCCATAAGAGCAGTAGCAGGCAAATTTGACGAGGTCTGTAGATAGTACAAACTGTCTCCACCTTCATATCCCCCACCAATCGTCTTCTTTATCCTAAGATCCTGCATGGAGACAATGTAAGGAAAGAATGTTACACTGCAATTTAAGAATTTGATAATTTTACTAACAGACATCAAGTTCAATGGAAATCTAGGCACAAACAAAACAAATTTAAGGAGATGATTGTTACCATCCCCAATTCCAGTGACCGAAGAAGTAGATCCATCTTCCAGACGCACCGGAGGATGATATGTAGATTTCTTTAGATGAGTGAAGAGATTTTTATTGCCTGTCATATAGGTCGTGGCACCAGGATCAACAATCCAATCTTCCTTTGTAGAAGAGGAGGAAGCTTGAAGGCAGGAGGGAACACCAGAGTGTTGAGCAATGTTGCCTTAGGTGTGGTAGTAGCTGCGAAAGCGACTTTGATAAGCTTTTCAAGGTCAGACAAACTTAGTGTAACCATCTGAGGAGAAGCAATATTAGATGTAGATTCTTCATCAACATCAATAGTGGAGACTTGGTTTGCCCATTTAGGCTTTCCATGTTTCTTCTAACATTTGTCCTCAGTATAATTTGTTCATTTACAGAAGTTGCAATACCGAGGTTGAAGAGAAGAAGACCCTCTTCCATAGGGCTGAGGAGGAGTCCCCCGTCTACCAGCGTTAAGACTTCTGCTCCGTCCATGACTAGAGTTACCACGCCCTCGTCCAACAACAACTAGAGCAGTCGACCCTTCTTTGGCAGCAGAAGACACCGAGCGAGATAGCCAAAGATACACATCATCCATCATGGATAATGGTTCTGATGCAAGGATTTGTTGACGAACCACTTCATATCTAGGTGGCAAGGATGCCAAAAACTGGCAAAGTTGAACTTCATCTTGTTGTTTTTGTAATTTAGTGAGGTCAGTAGATAAAGGATGATGGAGTTTGAGCTCTCCCCAAATACCTTTGAAGGTATCAAAGTGTGAAGAAAATGAGGTAGCGTCTTCAAGTCTTAGAGAGTGCAAGCGTTTATAGAGCTCAAAAACTCGAAGCGGCATTTCCCTTACTGGAATAGACCTCATCAATATGATCCCAGGCCTCCTTGGCAGTGTCAGTAAGCAGGAGATTGGTGGCTACATGGGATTCACAACTATTTAGAATCCAAGACAAAACTTGAGAATTACATTATGCCCATTTCTTATAGTCGGCTTTCTTTTTTTCATATGTTTCATCTGTAGGAGGAGGCTCCTCGGTGAGATGCTCAAGTTTGCCCGATGAGTGAGCATAAATCTTAAAGGATCATGCCCACAAAATGTAGTTGGATCCATTGAACTTGACAGACGTGACACATCTAGGATGTGTCTCCATGATCTCATAGGAAGATGAAGTCATAAAGCAAAAGTGATATCCAAAGAATCTCCAGAAGCAACAACACAACAGAAAGTCGCCTGGAATGGCACACGACGTGTCAAAAGTTAAGACACATCGTGTCAAAGAGCAGCAGAAAGTTGTCTAGAATGGCACATGACGTGTCAAAAAATAAGACACGGCATGCCAAAGAGCAACAGAAAGTCGCATGGAATGGCACACGACATGTCAAAAAATAAGACACGGCGTATTTGTACAAGGAAGCAAATTGAAAACCCTAATGGGCCTATGTTACAGAATAAAGGAAAGACTTAAAATAGAAATACAAAAAATAGTAAATACAATAATATAGAGAAACTGGAAATTTCTTATTGAGTGAAAAAACCAGTGTACAATACAGTCTCTTATATAACAGTAGGGACTAGAGACTAAACTAGAGATGAGCAATATGGGACTAAACTGCAGAAGTAAAAACATAAGTGAGGCACATGCTATGCACATGACACTCAACAAAACACAACATATCTCTATACTCCCCCTCAAGTAGGAGCGTAGATGTCGAACATGCCCAGCTTGTCCACTAGAGTCTGAAAATGAGCTTTATGAAGTATCTTAGTAAAGATGTCCGCAACTTGCTTTTCAGTGCTGAGATATGGAGTGCAGATCTGGCCAGAAAGTACAGTTTCTCGAACGAAGTGATAGTCGACCTCAATATGTTTAGTCTGCTCATGAAAAGTGGGCTTGCTCACAATAAAAATGGAGGCCTTGTTATCACAGAACATCGATATAGGGCTGGAATAGGAGATATCGAACTCCTGAAGGAGACTCTGGACCCACAGAAGTTCACATGCAGTATGAGACAACTCGGTATTCTGCCTCTGCACTAGATCTGACTACAATAGTCTACTTTTTGCTTTGTTAGCTAACAAGATTTCCGCCCACAAATGTACAATATCCTGAGATTGACTTACGATCAGAACGACTTCCTGCATAGTCACAGTCTGAGAAGACAGATAGATTACAGTGGCCATGCTTCTTATATAACAATCCTTTTCCTGGAGAGCTTTTAAGATACCCCAGAATGTGACATATAGCATCCCAGTGGCACTGTCGGGGTTTATCAAGGTACCTGCTGATGAATCCCACGACAGCAATGAGGTCAGCTCTTGTAACTGTCAAGTAAATAAGCTTGCCTACCAGTCTTCTGAACTGGTGATGATCAGCATAAGGAGGAGAATTGTCATCGTCTCAATTCATATTTGGGTCCAGAGGAGTGTTGGCTGGTTTGTAGCCCAGCATACCTGTTTCCTGCAAGTGGTCAAGTACATATTTCCGTTGAGAAAGACAACCCTGCAGATGATCTGGAAACCTCAATGCCTAAGAAAAATCTTAGCTTTCCGAGATCTTTAGTGAAAAAATATTTTTCTAAGTAGGTTCTAGTTGCCTGTATGCCCACTGTATCACTGCCTGATAAAATTATATCATTAACATAAACAATAAGAATGACAAGTCCATCTACTGTTTTGCGGATAAAAAATGAATGATCAGAGTGAGAGCGACGGAAGCCAAAGTTGACTAAGATCTGACTGAGCTTGTCGAACCAAGCACGCGAAAGATATCTTATGATAAGTATATCTATTATAAATAATAATTAAGGAGTTAATAAGTGCAAGGAATATAGAATTAAGTGTACCCATTCATTTTTATACACGACTATGTATGATAATTCACTTTAATCCATTTTTCATTCTTCTCTTCTTTTTCATGGCCACATATCTTTACGGCTAAGGAATAGGAAATCTTTCTCCTGTTACATGAATCAAATGTTTCATTTCATCCAGGAAAAGCCATTTCTTTCTCAACAATGTCTTTGTCATTTGATCCAATAGCCTCCCGTTAGATAGGAACAAATTTGATAAATACTGATAACTCTCAGATAGAGTATTAGAACGGAAAGACCCATCATTATATAATGAACTATTGGTTCTAAGCCATCTTTGGCGATGAATCAACAATTCGAAGTGCTTTTGTTGCCTATTCTTGATGAACCATCGTTTATATATGGATGTGGGAGGATTTATTTGGGAAGTAATAAGCCCCTTTGCCATCTCTTCATCTGTAAAGAATTCTCGACGTGAAAACACAGAGACAAAGGGCCGATCTTTGAATAGGAAAAAGAATGGATCCGCAGGGTCCCAAATGAATTGGCTTATTCGAAAAAAGCCTTGTTCTTTGGAAAATCTATCTCGTGTCTGGTACTGCATGGTTCCACTCTGCAAGAACTCCAAATCATTTTCTTGAAGCTCATCCTCTTTATGATAAAAGATTCGCTTGCCCCGAAATGCCCTGGCTAAATAGGGAAATCCCAATTCATTGGGCCTTTCGATACAATCAAATAGATTTCCACAAGGGCACCATATTCTCGGAGCCCAAACTATGTGATTTAATAAATCCTCCTCTATCTGTTGCGGGTCGACGGCTCCTTCCCCTTCTTCAAACTCCGATTCGTATTTTTCATATAGAAATCTATGATCAACGATAGAACAAGATCCTTTTTGCATCATATCTAACTGATTCCTTGGTTCAGACCGAAGAAGCAATGTCACTGGATTATTATCAAACTGAATGCAATCTTTTTCTGTCCGTGAGGATCCCACCAGAGCGCCTTCTACTTCTAATAGGCCATGAACTATATCAGAATCATTCTCAACAAATCCATAAGAAGTGATCCGATTTTTTTCATCGGGTCCGAGTGGAGACCAAAGATCTTGAGCGACCGATCCGGCAGAACAACTCAAAAGATAAAGAAGTATCGTTAATTTATTCATGCTCGTTCCAAGTTCGAAGTACCATTTTTACAAATAAGAATCCCTTTCCTTACATGATTTCTTCTTCATATAGATGGATATAGGATCTAGGGGGCAATTACTTAGAAGTACATTTTGTGCAACAGCCCTTCCTATCTGATAGAAAAGTATCCCATGATCCTGAACTGATCTTACCTGGGATCGCAAATCCCAAGTTTGTCTATGAAGAGCGGATCTAATTGTATTAGTTTCTATAATTGATTTCTTCTGTGTAATACTAATTGATAGGGCCTCATTGATAAGTGCTACAAGATCTCGTGCATTGGAACCCACGGTTATGGCATTACTATGGAACATTTTCTTTTCCAAGTGAAACCCCCTAGTATATGAAAGAATGAAAAAGTGCTTTCGTTGTTGTGGAATAAGAAGCCCTCGTATCTTAATGCATGTATTTAATTTATTCGGAGCTATTAAAGAGGGATCCACTTTTTGGGGAATATGAGTCGAAGAAATAACAAGAATATTTCTAGTGGAACATCTTTCACAATCCCTGGAGAGAGAGTTCACTAATAGACCGAGGGATAAATAATTCGACTCATTCACATGCAGATCATGAATGTCTGGAATCCATATTATGCAAGCGGGTTCTGTTTGAGACCGTAGATGGCCTTTTTCAATTTACAGACTTTAAGGGAAGATTCCCCCTGAGCAACAAAACCGGGTGGTTGCTCCATGTATACCTCTCCTGTAAATCTCCATAGAGAAAAGCATTTTTGACATCTAACTGAAAGAGAGACCAGTCTTTATTAACAACATAATTCAAAATTCGAACAAAATTTAATCGCGCAACCGAAGAGAAGGTTTCAAAATAGTCAACACTATATGTCTGCGTGTAGCCTTTTGCAACAAGTCGAGGTTTCAAGCGTTCAATTGTCTCATCAGGTTGATACTTAATGGTGAAGACCCAACGACAACCAACAGTAGGGCATGAAGGAGGGCGATCCACAAGTTCCCATGTTTTGCGATCACATAGTGCCTGCATTTCCTGATCCATTGCCTGTTTCCATGCAGGAATAACTAGAGCTTCTACAATAGTCTTTGGAATAGTGACAACAGAAAGCGCAGAAGTAAAGCATGCAAAACTGTTATGCAGATTGGCAGAAGAGTAGAATTGACTGATAGGATGTTTAGTGTAGGAGCGAACACCTTTGCGCAGACTGATAGGAAGAAGTCAGAAGTTACCTCAGTGTTTGGTTGATATTCCACAGACAGAGGAATTGATTGTAGAGAGGCCATGGAAGGAGCGTTTGTCTTTGTCTTTGGACGGCGTTTGTATACTTGCAAGGGGCGACCTTCAGGCTGGTTAGAAGCAGGAAAGTCTTCAACAACATCTGGTAGAGGCGTAGGTGACAACATATCATTGGATAGCGTTGCGCCATCAATAGAAAAAATAGGGCATATGCTCAAAGAAGATCACATCCGCACTGACAAACCATTGTTTGAGTACCGGATCAAAGCAGCGGTAACCTTTCTGGGTTCTAGAATATCCTAAAAAGATGCATTTGGTGGAGCGAGGATCAAGTTTCCTCATTCTTGGGTGTAAATTTTTAACAAAACAAGTACGCCCAAAAATACGAGGAGGGACAGAGAACAAAGGTGCATTAGGAAACAAAATGGAGTAAGGAATACGATTCTGTAAAACTGAGGATGGTATATGGTTTATAAGATAGCATGCAGTAGAAACCGCCTCAGGCCAAAAACAGTGATGGACTTTATAATGAATAAGAAGGGTGTGAGCAACCTCTAATAAGTGGCGATTTTTCCGTTCAACAATACCATTCTATTGTGGAGTATAAGGTAGGTGGTCTGATGGATAGTACCACAATCAGAACAAAAAGATGTGACAGACTTTTGCATAAATTCTAGGACATTATCGATGCGGAAAATTTTAATAGGCTTATTGAACTGGGTCTACATTTCAGAAAAGAATACACAGATATTGTCCAAAACAGTGCCACGATCTTTGAGCAAAAACAGACAAGTAGTACGAGAATAATCATCAATAAAAGTCAGAAAATATTTAACACCAGAGTGACTCGAAATAGAGCATGGACCCCAGATGTCTACATGAACAATATCAAACGGTGCCTTAAAACCAATTTCCATTTTAGCGGGAAATACAGACCATGTTTGTTTTCCCAAAACACAAGATACACAAGAAAAAGTGTTTTCAGATAATGCAGGAAATAAATGCTTCAATTTTGTAGCAGATGGATGACCCATCTAGAAGTGCCAATGAAGTCCCAAGATTGATGTAGACAGAAGAGCAGATGCTGCAGGCGGTCCATCCAAATAGTATAGTCCATCTGGTCCTTCATTGTAATGACCCCGCTTCCCGGTAACCCCCAATCAAGGTAAACCAAGAGGTCGGAGGCGTTATCCCAATAACTCAGGATCAATGGTTTAATAATTTAATCAAAAATAATCATCAAATTCTACTAACTAAATTGGAAAGTTGGTGTACAATAAAACTTTGGCATTCAAAATAAGATATAAGACTTCTATCCATGGTAGAAATCTAACTATCTAATCCTCCTTTGGATTACTTAAATTCATCTTCACATATTTCACTTTACTGTTTGTCCTTTTTAGATAATACCTAAAACGCTGACAAACAAAACGTCGGTCAGTATATTGTTCAACTGGTATGTGGGGGACAATCACAATTTCACAAATAGTTGCTAACAACCTAATTATCACAAATACGTTATTAACAATCCAAATTAAGCTTTCAATGTGACTTCTCAACCGTTTTTGCCCTAAACCCTGGATTACCCTCTCTTAGGGTTTTGTCTTTGTAAGGGACATAAGGCCACCTTCTCCATCTTGAGCTTGGTGCATGGGGTCACCTCTCGAGGTGCCCAATGGTCTTCCCTCCAGGGCTTGACCAAATCAGACCTTCCCTCTGGGGCTTGGTCTTGCAACATACATCAGGGTGGCATGTAGGTTCGAGAAACACATTCATATTTAATTGTAATACTCATAGGGACTTTATAGGATTGCATAATTGAACATCCAACAATTTAGGTTGCAATCAATCGAGAACCAATCGGGAAACGCCGTGAAACTAAAGGCGATTATTCATAAAGTAACCACATACCTGATTTGTAGATTTCACAAGCATTAAGCAATTCCAACCAAGAAAGCAATCCAAGTAAGCAATTCAACAATCATAGAATTCCTGAAAAGCATATGTAACCTATTTACTACACACTATCAAGAATCTACTTTATTGACTTGGATTCACTTTCTAGGGTTTCTAATCCGAATTAGGGTTTCATTAGGGTTCCTTTAGATCTTATCTACAACTTTCCTCTTTTATATTCACAAACCCTAAAACAACAATCTTAGGTTTAAAACCCTAATTACTCACATATTCACATTAGAGCCTTTTTATCATCTACTAGGCTTGAGGTTAACCTAACATCAGTTTTATACAAAGGATTTCGAATTATATCTCATAAGCAACCATTAACCTTAAGTTAGGGTTTCTAAGCTATTATGCATCTTCATGTGTACAAAACCCTAAAACAAGCATATTATCATCTTAATCAGCTTCAATCCTTCTTCTTATTCTCCACAGGTTATTATATCTCAAAATAACATAATTAAGACATTAAACCCAATTTCTAAACACAATAAGGGTTTCTTCATAGTTTAATGCATAAACATGGTCAACTTAGAGTACTTTTAGAACTAATCAGGCTCTAAACGTATTTTTATTAGCTTCCTCGTGTTCTCCTGATCAATTTTAATATATTGGTCGTCCTAATCGGAGTTACCACTAATTAATTACGAATTTGTAAAGAAAATACCTTTTGGGCCAATCACTAGCCGCCACGTCAGCCAATTCGGCCCCCTTTTCGTTGGCAACTCAGCCAGGGCACGCAAAGACCTCTGTGTCCCTGTGCTGATGAGATAATCGGTCACACACTCAGGGTGTTTTGGTAATTGTGCAGTTAATCATTCATCTTCAACCTCGCGATTCTCTGTTCGCAGCCCAGCGTCACCCGACAGTCAACTGCAAGGTTGACTTTCCCTCTCTGGTAGTCCTAGCGCCCAGGCGAGGGCTCCCTGCCTTCCGCCTTCCTTCCACGAACTCATAGCAGTCCCTCCCACCTCCTCCGGTGGTCGAGGTTGCCCGCTCCACTAGCCGGCTCCTGAACAGAAATAGGGCATCTCGCCCCGCGACCGATGGCCCAACCTGGGTACCACGAGGGAGAGTTTTGGGCGCTCCATCATACTCTCAGATCTCTAAGAGGGGTTCTTACCCCTATTTATATAACACAGGGTCAACATGACCGATCTTAACTCTGATGGAGTTTGACCCTGACCTGGACATTGGGCAAAACCCAAACCCTCATGAAAACGGAGGAACTAGGGGGTCTTTTAGGTCGGATTGGACTCCCGAAACTAATGGAGCACTTCCTAGGCTTGCACATTGATTGTGCGCAGAGGAAAACAACCAGGAAGATTCCACATACTGTCCCCTCCTTTCCCGATCTGAAACAAAGTACAACCACCGTTGGATCCTAATCCAACGACTATCAACCACGCGCCAAGAACAAAATTCCTGATTAAATTGGATAACGTGACATTTAAAAGATACCCTTTTCACTTTAGGAATCTTACAAAATTCATATTTCCCAAACCGTTTATCTTTTTAATTCCAAATTTTAGGAGAAAGTCCATAATGACTTAATCCACGTGTGTACAAAATTTGGGAGTCAAAATCGAAAGTATGAGGGAATTTTCTTCATATGCAAATTATCTCTTAATAAGGCCTATTTTAACCATATTTTCTCTCTCTTAATCTTTTATCTTCTTTATTTTGATTCCTTTTACCATTAGAAACCATGTGGATCTGAAATCTCATTCATAATGATTCCATTATCCATGTTTCCACATATTTCTTATATTTTCATCATTATCTCAACTTTCTTTCTTAATAATGCTTTATTTGATTTTATCTCTTTCTTCTCCTATTATCTTTGCAATTTGGACTCCTTGGAATTCAAGAAATCCTAAAGATACGAAATCCCTCCTTGAAGGATAATTCTTAGCCTTCTAGATGCTTCCACATATTTCTTTCCTCATTATATTAGTTATTATTTTACTAATTGATTCCTTTTCCTTTTTATTTCCTTTTTCTTGTTATTGGGCCCAATAGCCAACAAGGCCCACGAAATCAAACAAGGCTATTTATCAAAGGAAACCACTCAATTTACTTAAATCACACAAATCACAAAATCACACATTTATTGGGGAAATTGCATTTCCAACCAAAAGAACCTGAAAATTGGGGTTGTAACATCCTTCCCCTCTTATAGGAATTTTGTCCTCAAAATTCCACCAAACATACAAACAAACAGGATAAGACTTTCTCATGTCCATCATCAGCTCCCATGTGGCTACATCCTCTCCATGGTGCTTCCAAAGAACCTTTATCATCTTATATTCTTACATTTGAGTTCTCTCCCGCCTTGGTATCTCGTACCCTCATAGGTGACTCAGGATATTTTAGCCTCCCTAGAAGCTCAATAGGTTCATGGCTCAACACATGGTTCGGGTACATCACATAGTACTCTAGATCGGACTCATGGAACACATCATACATCATGTTATCCTGAGGGGTAAGGCTAAACATAAACAACTCCACTAATCCATCTCAAATGGACCCATGTATCGAGGACTCATCTTTAGCTATAGCTCAGAGGGGTCGGGTTTCCATAACACATATTCTTCCATAGTAAACTGCATGTCAGTCTGCTTCGCATCAGCTCACGACTCATGTCGCCCCTGGGCTTTCTCAGCCATCGCACGATCAAAGTGACTTCATTTGTACACATTGTGGTCTCTCTGACCTTCACGAGGTCCCTTCACCAACATCATCCTAATGAAGCGGTGACCAACACGACCTCCCTTATAGAGCTTCTTACATCCCGATACTGGCTATGGTGGCTATCATCACAAACTCTCATAGGACATGAACTGTCCCCATGTATCATTAGACCCTTTAGTTTGGATCATACTAACTATCAGTTAGGGGTGATAAGTTGTGCTAAACTTCAAACTGGCATCGAGTTCTTCATGTACCTACTTCCACCGCATGGAAGTGATCTTGAGGTGATGCTCCAGATATTGAACTCGGATCATGTAGTTGAACTATCTCTTTCTCATGTATCTCTCTCTCTCTCTCTCTATATATATATATATATATATATATATATATAGTTCAACCAGATTTGTCACATTGACAACACTCTTTCTTAGGCAAGGGATTAGGCCAACTTGGTAAGGCGATCTACCATAACCCATATTGCATCATGACCTCTCTTGGTCCATAGGAGACCATCCATAATGTCTACGGTAATCTACTCCCATTCCCTCTCAGGGACTCTTCATTGTCCGTCGCAACTTACTGGGTTATTGGTGTTCGACCTTCACCCACTGGCATGCATGGCGACAAGCCACATGCAACTCTATCTACTTCTTTATCTTAGGTATCCAAAGCACAGCTGCAAACTTTAATCATCTTAGTAGTACCACGATGCAAGGTGTACTTATCATCACAAGCTCATGCATGTCATGATTCCTTAAGGTTGACTCCCCTAGAACACTCTATTCATGGGTTCCATCACCTTCCTTTCCTGAGAGGTGTATCTGAGGTTCTTCAACCATCCTTTTATTGCATCAAGCCCTAGGCTGGCTAACCAAGCAACCACCACTTGACCAACGGGTCTGGTTGTATGTGGGTGTTACCCATACATGTCTCACAAACTTAGGGTTCACCCAACCACCTCTTCTAGCCTTTCTACTGGCTAAACTAGACAACTGCATCTCGACAAAGAGCATCCATTACCACCTTACATACTTACATGCTAGGTAACGGTGAAAACATAAACCTTCATATACTCCACTTATCATCCTCATCTCGGATCTAGGTCTAATTGAGACAAGAAAACTTCAGGCTCATCATCTTGGTTATCAACCTCAAACTTATATAACTCATACATTCAATACTGCTCTTGATAAGAACGTCCTCATGATGACTACCTTAGTTCTCTTCGTGTTTGTAAACCATCTACTCCATGTACTTTCCAAAAAGGTATGACACTTTCTCTATCATAGTAATGTCTCAACTCTCAACATCCTTATCCTTAGCATATGACATGCGTATTGCCCTATCTCTCACCCCCATAACGAGAGGAAATAAGCATTTGGCTGCAGTCCAAATACAGGGTTCGTCACGTTCCAAGAGTAGAGATGGTGCATCAAACATCGCCAATACACTTTCCAATCTAAGTTGAAACGTGCATTACATGACTCCACATCATGAACATCTCAATTTCAGGTTTACTTCCATGGAAACTGTTCCCAAACATACTTGGGTCGTCACACAATCCTTAATCATCTCCTCTAGGTCTGTAGGGTGCCGGTACTTTTGGGGTCATCCCTCTTCCCTTATGCATCCAGGGAGTGCCCACCTCGTTTGCCCTTTGGGTCCCATGAGCTCATGAAGGTGATAAATCTCCTAACCAATGGTCCTCGGACAACGATAGCCGTTACCTCCCGACCCTATGGTCTTATGCAACTAGGGAATTAGGCAACTCCTACTCCCATCGGTCTTATCCCCACCTGACCTTAGTATAGACTTAGGATTCTATCATGGTACATCTCAAACCTTAACCCTTACTCAAAACTCCATTGTTTCTATGGGCATACGTGGTCAAACTAACATCCTTTCATAGGGATCATGGCGAACTACCTTCCTTGATATGGCCCCATACATGTTACCTCCATGGCAACCCATCCTCATGCCCCTTAGAGATGGTCACACTTGGATCTATAGGTTCATCCTCATACTAAGTGCTCTCCACTTAGCTCCTCAAGCTCCTTAGAGAGACCTCTTTTAGGTTACCTCGAACCTAAACAGAAGCTGATACTCACCCTACAGAAGGGTCCTTCCCTAGGATGGGACAAAACTTTCTCTTGATAGCAACAAAGGTCACAAACGTCCCTACGTCCAGGGTTTACATCATCATGTGCGGGCTTAGCCCTATCACGCTGCTTAGGCACGTAGCTAGCAAGAAGACAACCCACTAAGCCACTCAAGTTTCCTTGGTATATTACACTTGTTCCTATTCCTCAACATTGGACCAAAGTCATACATCCATATGTCACCAACCTATGCGTTAGGGGTTCATCAAACATATACCTTAGTCAATGGGTTTCCTTTTCCTCTAAACCTGAGGGGGTTCCATGCTTGAATCCGTAGGAACTCAAAGATCTTCGTGAGCATCAGGTGCACCATGTACTTCCCCTCTTAGGTCTAGGAACCCTAGGTTCACTCCTTATGCCTCAATTGCCTAGCTGCATGCTCGACTTTTCAACCACGACCCAATCATGTACAAGGGATAGAATGCAATTCCTACTATCCTTCCGCGTGAACAACACCTTAGAGTCCTACACAAGGACAACCAACTTGGTGTGAGATCTCATAACTTGCTACTATACCTCTTCAGGGTCTAAGGAACTCTCCTTTCTAGACCTATAAGGTAAGGTAGGCACCTATAAGGCTATCACGTCTGTACATCGGTTCTAGAAGCCTCTTTCTCATTCTAGGGTTTGGTTCCTCCAAGGCAACCAAGGTACGACAAGCCTCCAAGGATCATGCATGAGGCAACCACACCTATCTACTCAGGGTCGTCTAAAACAAGTCATAACATACCCACCTTCTCATGATTCTTCATGTCTCGGAACTAAGGTCTCTAACCTTCTTTATTGGGTCTTGCCCTCTCTCTCTAGAGCAACCCTACAACTGGTCCTACAACTTGAGGTTCTCTCATAAAATATGGGTCAAGCCCTTAAGGTTACACATCTATCCCTACTTGGGTGTACGTACTATCAAAACTTATATCGGCTAAGGTTATCCTAAGCTCTGCATGTCCGACTCATACACTATCAGGCATAACCCTTCTGGCTTAGGCCTAAAACCTGTTGCCAGCCTTGTTGTTACTCACTTGTTATGTAGGTGCATGCCTCTTATCTCCTCATGTATGCCCGTTAGGATTCCTATATGGTATCCTCTAGCCTTCTCAATGAGGAAGCTATCCTTCGCCCTAACAGGTACGACCCACCCAAGGTTGGGTCACCAAAAGGCACCAGGGTCAACAACCACCCATGGTTCACGTTCCTCATAGGTACTTAAAACTTTTACGTAAAGCATGCATGTCACACCCACGTACATACATGCATGGTCAACTATGATATCCAAATCATCTTGTTATCTCTCTTTAACAACCACTTAGGGTTTAGGGGTTAGCATCGTCCTATGAGGGTGCGACAGATCTCTACCTCTTCCTGGAGGCCTCTGCCCCCAGAGCTAACTCTCCACTCATCCTCCCGACAAGAAGGTCTAACCTCAGGGTTCTCCTGAGGGCACAACAACACACAACATGCAATCTAAGCATGTAACTATTCTTTAGTTTACGCTTAAAATATTAAGCTTATGTCCATGACATCTTGTTTACATGCTTTTTCATTGATTTGGTGGAAGATTCCTTAATCCTTATCGTACTTACCCTGACCTCAAAAGGGTGAGGAAGAGAGAGAAAAACCCTAAACCTTAGAACCTTAATTGAATTAGGGTCGAGAAGGGACGAAATAGATGAGAGAGTCCTAAATGTATCTTATTTCGAGTCAAAACCTCAGACTTTGGCCAGGCAGTCACACCGCATCCGGGAGTCCTCGTGACCGACTAGCGGGGCAGAGGAAAATATTGCCACCCCCTGATCATGATCCTTTTCTAGACACCTCCGTCTTTGGAAAATCCTCTAATAACTCCCTTGGTTCTACAGAGTTTGTAAAATTTAATAATTACTAAGGATTAAACGAGAAACCAAGGCTCTGATACCAAATGTAACGACCTTGCTTCCCGGTAACCCCCAATCAAGGGAGACCAAGAGGTCGGAGGGGTTATCCCAATAACTCAAGATCAATGGTTTAACAATTTAATCAAAAATAATTATCAAATTCTACTAACTAAATTGGAAAGCAGGTATACAATAAAACTTTGGCATACCTTTTCAAAATAGGATCTAAGACTTCTATCCACGGTAGAAATCTAACTATCTAATCCTCCTTTGGATTACTTAAATTCATCTTCACAGATTTCGCTTTACTGTTTGTCCTTTTCAGATAATACCTAAAACGCCGACAAACAAAACGTCAGTCAATATATTGCTATACTGGTATGTGGGGGACAGTCACAATTTCACAAATAGTTTCTAACAACCTAATTATCACAAATACGTTATTAACAATCCAAATTACGATTTCAATGTAACTTCTCAACCGCTTTTGCCCTAAACCCTGGATTACCCTCTCTTAGGGTTTTGTCCTAGCAAGGGACATAAGGCCACCTTCTCCATCTTGAGCTTGGTGCCTGGGGTCACCTCTTGAGGTGCCCAATTGTCTTCCCTCCAGGGCTTGACCAAATCAGACCTTCCCTCCGGGGCTTGGTCTTGCAACATACATCAGGGTGGCATGTAGGTTCGAGAAACACATTCATATTTAAATGTGATACTCATAGGGACTTTATAGGATTGCATAATTGAACATCCAACATTTTAGGTTGTAATCAATCGAGAACCAATCGGGAAACGCCGTGAAACTAAAGGCGATTATTCATAAAGTAACCACATACCTGATTTGCATATTTCACAAGCATTAAGCAATTCCAACCAAGAAAGCAATCCAAGTAAGCAATTCAACAATCACAGAATTCCTGAAAAGCATATGTAACCTATTTACTACACACTCTATCAAGAATTTACTTTATTGAATTAGATTCACTTTATAGGGTTTCTAATCTGAAATAGGGTTTCATTAGGGTTCCTTTAGATCTTATTTACAACTTTCCTCTTTTATATTCACAAAACCCTAAAACAACAATCTTAGGCTTAAAACCCTAATTACTCACATATTCAGATTAGAGCCTTTTTATCATCTACTAGGCTTGAGGTTAACCTAACATCAGTTTTATACAAAGGATTTCGAATTATATCTCATAAGCAACCATTAACCTTAAGTTAGGGTTTCTAAGCTATTATGCATCTTCATGTGTACAAAACCCTAAAACAAGCATATTATCATCTTAATCAGCTTCAATCCTTCTTCTTATTCTCCACAAGTTATTATATCTCAAAATAACATAATTAAGACATTAAAGCTAATTTCTAAACACAATTAGGGTTTCTTCATAGTTTAATGCATAAACATGGTCAACTTAGAGTACTTTTAGAACTACGATCAATTTCATGCTCTAAAAGTATTTTTATTAGCTTCCTCGCATTCTCCAGATCAATTTTCATATATTGGTTGTCCTAATCGGAGTTACCACTAATTAATTACGAATTTGTAAAGAAAATATCTTTTGGGCCAATCACTGGCCGCCACGTCAGCCAATTCGGCCCCCTTTTTGTTGGCAACTCAGTCAGGGCGTGCAAAGACCTCTGTGTCCCTATACTGATGAGATAATCGGCCACGCACTCGGGGTGTTTAGGTAATTGTGTAGTTAATCATTCATCTTGAACCACACGATTCTCTATTCGCGGCCCGGCGTCGCCCGACAGTCAACTGCAAGGTTGACTTTCCCTCTCCGGTGGTCCTAGCGCCCAGGCGAGGGCTCCCTGTCTTCCGCCTTCCTTCCACAAACTCATAGAAGTCCCTCCCACCTCCTCCGGTGGTCGAGGTTGCCCGCTCCACTAGCCGACTCCTGAACAGAAATAGGACATCTCGCCCCGCGGCCGATGGCCCAACCTGGGTACCACGAGGGAGAGTTTTGGGTGCTCCATCATACTCTCGGATCTCTAAGAGGGGCTCTTACCCCTATTAATATAACGCAGGGTCAATAGGACCGATCTTAACTCTGATGGAGTTTGACCCCGACCTGGACATTGGGAAAAACCCAAACCCTCATGAAAACGGCGGAGCCAGGGGGTCTTTTAGTTCGGATTGGACTCCCGAAACTAATGGAGCACTTCCCAGGCTTGCACATTGATTGTGTGCAGAGGAAAACAACCAGGAAGATTCCACATACTGTCCCCTCTTTCGCTATCTGAAACAAAGTACAACCAATCCAACGGCTATTAGCCACGCGCCAAGAACAAAATTCTTGATTAAATTGGATAACGTGACATTTAAAAGATATCCTTTTCACTTTAGGAATCTTACAAAATTCATATCTCCCAAACCGTTTATCTTTTTAATTCCAAATTTTAGGGGAAAGTCCATAATGACTTAATCAACGTGTGTACGAAATTTGGGACTCAAACTCGAAAGTATGAGGGACTTTTCTTCATATGCAAGTTATCTCTAATAAGGCCTATTTTAACCATATTTTCTCTCTCTTAATCTTTTATCTTCTTTATTTTGATTCCTTTTACCATTAGAAACCATGTGGAGCCGAAATCTCATTCATAATGATTCCATTATCCATATTTCCACATATTTCTTATATTTTCATCATTATCTCAACTTTCCTTCTTAATGATGCTTTATTTGATTTTATCTCTTTCTTCTCCTATTATATTTGCAACTTGGACTCCTTGGAATTCAAGAAATCCTAAAGATACGAAATCCCTCCTTGAAGGATAATTCTTAGCCTTCTAGATGCTTCCACATCTTTCTTTCCTCATTATCTTAGTTATTCCTTTACTAACTGATTCCTTTTCCTTTTTATTTCCTTTTTCTTGTTATTGGGCCCAATAGCCAACAAGGCCCACAAAATGAAACAAGGCTATTTATCAAAGGAAACCACTCAATTTACTTAAATCATACAAATTACAAAATCACACAATTGTTGGGGAAATTGCATTTCCAACCAAAAGAACCAAAAAATTGGGGTTGTAACATTCATGGCCCGAACCAATCCTCCTCTTTGTGCGAAGATCCTTTATAACACAACTAGAGGGATCAAATATAATAGACCACTGAAGCTGGTTACAGTTTTATTGAGAGATAATAAATTAACAGGAAATTGTGGTATGTATAAAATAGATTATAGTTACAGTTTTCGAGAGAGAGGAACAATGCCAATGCCATGAATAGGAGTCTTAGAGCCATTTGCAACAACGACAAATGGAATGCGAGAGGTTTTAGTCAAAGCAGAAAATAATTGGATGTCGCCAGCCATATGGACAGACACACTAGAATCAATGCACCATTTATTGTTACCAGCAGAAGGAGAGGCAAGCATGGCGGAGGAACCAACAACAGATGTCGAAGGTAGCTGAGTCATGTACTCCTGGAATTTTTTTTCGAATACAGAGCAAAGCCATTCAGTAGTCGGCGGAGCAGTCGGTTGGTCGGATGCAACAACAGTAGAAGTTTCTGTAGCGGCCTGGTTAGCCCAGGCTAGCTTGCCGTGCTTGATCCATCACCTATCTTCAGTGTGATTATCATGACCACACTAGTTGCAGTAGCGAAGACCAGTAGCTTGACCTCGCCCAGGGGCAGTAGAGGAGCCTCGTCCACCACTGGGAGGCAAATGTCCACTACGACCGCATCCTCGACCGCAGTCACGTCCAGAATCAGCAGTGCGAGCAACTAGACCAGGATGCTCAATAACAGTATTGGAGGTCACAAATGGTAGTCTTTAACTCCCTTGAGGACGTCTCGACGAGTAGGCAGAGTGTCACTCGATAGAATTTGATCGACCGTGCCAAAGAAGGAAGTAGGGAGGGCAACCAGAAATTGAACCAATTGTAGTTCATTGCATTGCTTTTGGGCTTCTTTGATATCAGCTGTCAACGGATGATAGATTTCATACTCGTTCCAAAGAGCAGAGCACTGGTTGTAGAAGTCCTCGATGGAAAAATCATAAGAAAACTCCTTCTTGGCCAGGTTTTTGAAAATTTCAAAAACACGTTTAGGATTTTGCTGATGGGAGTAGACATGTGAAAGATGGTCCCACATTGCCTTAGCATCATGAAGGCATAACAAGAACTGATTGATCCACGACTCGATAATATGAAGAAGCCAGGACATAACACCACAGTCGTCTTTGGAGCATTGGGCATAAGTTTGCTTGCTTTTTTTTATCAGCGGTAGCAATAGGGACATGAGGAGGATCAGTAGTAAGATGTGAGTACCGACCTTGGGCCTTGACATAGAGGACGAAGGACGCCGACCATAGATGGTAATTTGAGCCATCGAGCATGATGGTGGTAACACACAGAGAGCAAGGAGGCTCAACCATGGCCATGATGAGCAGAGGTAGGGCAGTAGTGAAGTGGTAACGCAACAACAACAAATAGTGAATAAAGAACCCGCTATGGGGCAGTAGCAACAGCAGGGATCTGACGCATCAGATCAGAAGAAACACATTTCGGGAAGATAAACTGATAAATGAACCTACACCATCATGAGGAAGATCAGTATCCCATCATGAGGAGCAAGCAGAAAACCAACCTGAGAGATAGGGGACTCTCAATGTGGGAAGGCTATGGTTGTCCGGACGGTTGCCCGTACAAAAAGGGAGCACGAAGACGCACGAGAGGACAACAATGCAATGGTGGAGGGAGGAGGGGTGCTGGCTAGTGGAGGGAAGAGGAGGGGCGGCGGTAGGGTGTGGAAGGAGGAGAGGGCGGCGGTGGGTGGAGGTGGTGGTGTGGGCGGCGGCTAGGGAGGGTGGAGGCGGCGGTGGTGGGGGGGGGTGAAGGTTAGGGCATAGGGACAAGGTGGGAAAAAGGAACTGGACCTGCTCTTGATACCATATAGAGAAACTGGGAATTGCTTATTGAGTGAATAAAGCAATGTACAATACAATCTCTTATATAACAGTAGGGACTATAGACTAAACTAGAGATGAGCAATATGGGACTAAAATACAAAAGTAAAAACATAAGTGAGGCACATGCTATGCACATGACGCTCAACAAAACACAACATATCTCTATAAATAATATATCTCAATAGGGTTCAAATATTGTAATCCTAGGATGTAAACTGTCTACTTCTATTCCTGGCATTGCTTTCTTTGAGTTTTTAGGCTTTGTGAAATCGGGTGGGAGAGCCAAAATTCAATGAGGTGTTGTCCTGATTGATTTGGAACATAAAGCTGTATACTATCAGACATTATGATCATATGACATATCATTGCGCAACATCATTCTTGTAGACAATCGTAGGTACTACAAATCTACTTTCTCTTTTCAAATGATTAGTTAAGCTCTAATGTTGCTTGGTTACAATGAAGTCAGATGTAATGCCTTTTTCTACATAATGTTATTTCAATGCTAGCATGGCATGATGCAAATTGCCATTTATTTAATGTTTTGAATTGTTTTACATAGGAGGCTAGGGGTGCAAAGCTGACCCCTATTCCTGAAGTGGCAACATTTCTAACCCGCTTTCACTTTTGAATGTACTCCTGGACTTGTAGGCCCCTTTCTCTCTTTCTTTTGTTTTGTGGGTTGCTTTGTTGCTTGCTTGTGTTTGTGTTGTATATATCCATTGTGAAAAGTTGTATTACAAGTTCTTAGGTTACAGTGTGAGCACTAGCATATATTTATAGAAAGAACAAATTACATGTAGAATATAAAAACAAGAGAAAAAGAAACTTCAGAACCGCAGGTCTGCCGACATGTCAGTACTACCGACAGACAGGTCGGTAGTACTGAGATATGCAGTCTTCGATACTGTTGATGTGTTGCTACTATCGACATATAGGTCGATAGTACCAAGATATGAAATCTTCAGTACATTAACACCCCCTCAAGATGGAGCGTACACATCGTGTATGCCCAACTTGTTGCAAAAATTTTGGAAGATAGATGGAAGCATTGGCTTTGTGAGAACATCAACGAGCTGATCTCTAGATTTGACACGAGGAGTCATAATCTTCCCATTTTTGATCTGATCTCTAATGAAGTGGCAATCAACTTCTATATGCTTGGTGCGTTCATGAAAGACTGGATTCTTGGCAATATAAATCGCAACTTGATTATCACACCTGAGCCCTATGGGAGACAAAACATGGATCTTTAATTCAGAAAGTACAGATTGAACCCACTGCAACTCACAACAAGCATGAGCCATTGCCCTGTATTCCGCCTCAGTGCTAGATCTTGCCACAACATTCTTTTTTGTGCTTTTCCAGGTAATAAGATGATTTTCAAGAAAAGTACAATATCCAGAATTAGACCTCCTGTCATTTAGATTACCAGCCCAATCTGCATTTGCATAGCCATTAAGGGTCCGAGTAGAAACATGAGTCCTAGGTCTGTAGTAGGTTATTCCCTTCCCAGGTGCACCTTTCAGATATCTGAGAATACGACAAACTACTGTCCAATGTGATTGTCTTGGTGAGCTCATATACTAACTCACCACTCCTACAACAAAAGAAATGTCAGGACGAGTAACTGTTAGATATGTCAGTTTACCGACAATTTTCATGTAATATCCTGGATCTGGATAATCAGTATCATCAGTCATCTTCTTCACATGATAATCCATAGGAATAGATACGAGCTTGGACTCACTCATACCCGTGTCATGAAGTAAATCCAACACATATTTCCTCTGAGATAAATTAGTACTTGTATGAGATCTAAGTACTTCAATACCCAAAAAATACCTCAGTTTACCCAGATCCTTTGTGTGGAATTTCGTGTGCAAGCCTTCTTTCATATGAGATGTGCCTACAACATCACTCCCAGTGATAACTATATCATCAACATATACTACCATAATAACAGATTTAGCAGAAGAACTATAATAGAATAAGGAGTGATCAGTCACAGAGCGAGAAAGGCCTAGTTGTAATACAACCTCACTGTATTTGTCAAACCACACTGTAGGAGATTGTTTCAATCCATAGATGGTTTTCTTCAATCTACACACCTTCTAATACTCCCCTTGAACAACAAAACCAGGAGGTTGCTCCATATATACCTCTTCATGTAGATTACCATGGAGAAAGACATTCTTGACATCAAGTTGAAACAGAGGCCAATCAAAGGTAGTAGCTAGAGAGATGATGATCCGCACTGAATTCAGACGTGCCACATGAGAAAAGGTCTCAAAGAAATCAACCCCATATGTCTGAGTATAGCCTTTTGCTACCAATCGAGCCTTTAATCTCTCAACTGATCCATCTGGATTATGTTTTACTGTAAACACCCATCTGCATCCTACAACATCTTTATCAGAAGGTAAGTCAGTAAGTTCCTAAGTGTTGTTTTGTAAAAGAGCAGACATTTCCATTTGAATGGCCTGCTTCCAACCATTATCCTTCATAGCATCAAGATGATTTCTTGGAATGACCACATAATCAATCCCAAGAGCAAAGGAACGCGCCTGCTTAGACAGTCTGGAAAACAACACACTCCTGCAATAGGATGTCGAACAATAAAAGAATGAGTACCTTTGCGGACAACAATGGGAACATCAAGATCAAATGGTTCTTCAGGATTCTCTTAAGTAAAGGAAGCTGGGGAAGGCTCAGAGACTGGAGATGCTACCTCCTCTGGATCCTGTCTGCCTCGTCTACTGTAAACATGTAGAAATTGCTGAATCATAGTATCATCTGCTGACAGCTCTTCCTGAACTATAGTATAGTTAGGGATGATGAGTGGCACTCTCTTACTCTGATGTGTTGGTGGCACTCTCTCACTGATAACTGGTGGTGACACTCTCTCAACTCACACAATTGCTCCCCCGACCTGGAAACACTAGAGAGATATGTAACAAAATCATGAAAAGTTATATCCCTAGATACAAACACACGACAGAGACTAGGACAGTAACATTTGTACGCTTTGTTGGTATTGGAGTATCCAAGAAAAAGAGTCCTAATTGACCTAGGGGATAATTTATCAGCCTTAGGATCAAAATTGTGGACAAAGGAGGTACAACCTGACACCTTAAGGGGAATAGGAAAGGGTTGATCATTAGGACGTAGGACAAAAAAAGGAGTACGCCCCTGAAGCATCGATGAGGGCTTCCTATTAATAAGAAAGCAGGAAGTAAGTAAAGCATCAAGCCATAATCTTTTAGGAACATTGGATTGAAAAATAATTGTCCTGGTAATATAAAGAAGATGATGATTTTTCCTCTCAGCTATCCCATTTTGTTAAGGAGTGTGAGGACAGGACGTACGATGTATCATCCTAACAGAACTACAAAAATAGCCATATCACTTTGGACATATTCCAAGGCATTATCAGATTGAAGATTTTTAATATTGCAATCAAATCGGACATTTATTTCTTAATGAAAATGCTTGACAATGGATAAAATAGACTCTCGACTCTTCAACAATTAAATCTATGTCATGCGAGAAAAATCATCCACAAAGGAAATAAAATAGCGAAAGCCATTATAGCTATTGTCTTTTACAGGACCCCAAACATCACTGTGGACTAACTCAAAGGGACAGGAAGCCCATTTATTGACTCGACTGGGATAAGACATTCTATGAAGTTTTCCCAATTGACAGGACTGACACTCTAAAGAATACACCTGTGATAACTAGGTTTTAACTTCCTCAAGCTCTCCAGAGAAGGATGTCGATATTTTTAGTGCCACAGTAAGGGAGAACTGCTCAAAAATAGCTGGAGCAGGAACAGGAGCAGATACTTGGTGTGCAGACTTTCACCATGGAAGAGGTAGAGATCACCTTTCCTAGGCCCCTCACCAATCATCCTCATACTCTTAAGATCTTATAAGACAAAACAAGAAGTCTAAATGTTACCGTGCATTTCAGAGTATCAATCAATTTTGCAACAGAAAGAAGATTGAATGGAAATACAGGCACATAATGTACAAATTTAAGATCAATCCTAGGAGTCAGAGAAACAAATCTACTGGCTAACACTCTCCTCATTGAACCATCTGCTATAGTCACAGATTGGTGAGGAATATGTGAGTCTATGGAATGAAGTAGTCTCTTCATACCAGTCATATATTGTAAAGCTCCAGAGTCAACCACCCATGAAGAATTTGAACCAGAAGCCAGTGAAGAGGTAGCCTGATTACCAGTAGTAGAGGCTAAGTGTGCTAAAGAAGAAGATGATGATGATCCCATACTTAGATTTTGAGTAGCCAAAATGAATCTATCATACTCCTCCTTGGTGAGTGTGATGCCAGAAGGTCCAGAACTCGACACAGGAGGTTTAGAAGATGCAGTAGTACGAACATAATTTGCTGCCCCCATAGGAGGTGCAGTAGGTCTTCCATGCTTCTTCCAACATTTTCAACAGTGTGTCCAGGCTTAATATAGAAAGTGCACTTAGGATGTGTGCCACGTCCTCGGTTGGTACCTGGACGTCCTCCTCTTACTGCAGCAACAACAACGGCATGAGAATCTCCAAGAGATAGAACGGCTGTAGAATTAACCAGTTCAAAATTTAACTGCATAATCCGTGAGAGGGCTTCTTCCAAGCCAGGAAGTTTGTCAGAGGCTAGGATGACATTGCGGGCTGAACTGCATGAAGAACTCAGACCCGATAAGAACTTTGTTGTGATCAAGTTGTCTCGGTCCTTGATTTGTTCTTTGACAATCACTAGATGATAAAAGCTCAACTCTTGAGTAATAGCTTGGATCACTCCAAAATATTCTTCCAAAGGCTTGTCTCCTTGTCATTCTGCAAATAGGCGGTCATAGATCATAAACTGACGAAGAGCATTCTTTTCTTGAGAATAGTGTTTCTTTACTGCATTCCATATTTCTTTAGCAGTAGTATTGAACATGAGCCTAGCAGTGATCCTAGGTTCCATGCTCCCCCACAACCATGTCTTCACTAGACTGTCATGACGCTTTTATTAAGCATAGCCTTCGGCAGTAGAAGCAAGAGGATCAGAATCAATATGTTTTGCTTTGTCTTTGGACTCCAATACTGTATGGACAACATACATCCACAAGACATAATTTTTCCTGTTTAGCTTGATGGAGGAGATAGGTGACATGTCATTGTAGACTACGGATGCCTTGGTGTCCTTCATGTTTCAAGCAAAAAGATAGAGTGACGGGATGATACACGTTACAAATAGAAAAGGGGTGACGGGGAGATACACGTCACGATAAACAAAGAAAAGACGGAGAGATACATGTCACGTCAAAGGATTAGATGCGTAACTGACGGATCCAAAACACCCAACTGAGATTTCCTAATCACACATGGAGGATATGTGATTAGGAATTAGGCCGACAGCGGTGACTACTGCAGCTAGAGAGAAAGGGTAGGAGGCGGGAGGGGCTCCGGAGAAGAAGAGGAAGAGAGGGGAGGGGGGGTGGAGGCTGGCCTAGGGTTCCCTAGGAGCGAACCTGCTCTGATACCATGTAAGAAGTTGTGTTACAAGTGCTTAGGGTACAATGTGTGCCCTAGCATATATTTATAGAAAGAACATAATACATGTAGAATAATAAAATAAGAAAAATTGAGTAACACACCATTTACATAAAAAAAAATAAGAAACTTCAGAACCACAGGTCCGCCGACATGTCAGTACTACCAACAAACAGGTCGGTAGTACCGAGATATGCAGTCTTCGATACTGTTGATGTGTCAGTACTATTGACATATAGATCGATAGTACCGAGATATGTAATCTTCATATATTAACATCCACTATTGTACTATATGCTTCGTATCATCTCTGTTCCATAATGTTCAGGTTCCAAATCCCAACGACTTGGTTGCTACCACAAGTTTTATTTGGAGGGCAGGCGGGCTGTGCCTTGCTTGGTATGTAAAATATCATACTTGCATAAAGTTTGTGCTTAGTGCACATCTAACCCACTTTGATGTAACTTGCTCTGCATGAGTGGACGCTACTGCATATGATGGGCCTCGAAAGTCTTGTTTCCGTTATTGCCACTGTTTGTGCCATCTCAATGAGTGATTCTGCTGTTGGTTTCCAAACTTACACTTCAACAAGAAAAAAAAAAGAAAGTGTGCCATTCCGGGACTGATTCTGTGATCATCTCTGTAAAAACCACAGATCTTAGTCCATTTAATGTTCTTTGAGTGACTTATAATTTTCGTAGGGGGAGGTAAACTGTACAATTATCCTTATATTTAGGTTGGAAGATGTTGTTACCTTTTATATTTCAAGTTGTGTGAACAAGAAAAATGACGTGGATTCATGGATAACAATCCAAGTGTTTATGTTTTAGTTACTGTAAAGATTGATGAAAAAAAGAAAACCTAAAGATTTCTGATCTTGCCTGATTGTCTTAAAATGTGTTTTTTTTTTAGATTGGAATAAAAACCAAGTGGGACAATCACCGAAGGCTTGTTTTTTTCTTTGGGAACAAGAACAAATACCCTCTTGCTTACATTAATTATCATTAAAAATCTTGGATTTGCAGGATGCTAGCTCTAGAGAGAATGGCACAATTCACATAAATGGAGCTTTAATGACAGTGGATCTAGAACCTGTTCCACCAGCCATCTTCTTGGTGACCATTTAGGCCTTCCTAGCGAGGGTGCTTTGTTAGCTTCTCCTACAAATGAAAATACCACATTATCTGGCTTGGTCACTTTGAACATTGCTATAGTTGATAATCAGGCTGTTACATTATATATTTCCTGTTTTACATAGCCTACTATTTGTTTTGTTATTTCTCTTTTATATATGGACCTCTCTGTAATTCTTTCAGTATTATATATATGAGGGTGCACACATTGTGCTACCTTAAGCTCTCCAAATCTCATTGTTTTTCACATGGTATCAGAGTGGGACGATCCACCTTAAACCTAATCCCTATCTCCACCAACCCTAGCCGCCATCACACTCCGAAATCTCCTTTTTTTACCGTTACAGTACTGCTACAGTACCTCGCCGCTACCGATAGCCGTCTACCCCTCCACAGCCCTCCATCCACCACTAATCCCCTAATAAACTCCATCTTTGTGGCCTAATCCACCACAGGACCCTCCGTCTAGCTCCGTTTCTCTTTCTGAAATCTCCGGACAGCCTCGGTAACTTTCCAGTTCTGGCACGTTGACGGCGTAACGAGCTTCATCCTCTCTGTCTGCCTGCGCCTCATGGTGGAGTGATTGATCCTCCATTTTGGCGTAGGTTTTTTTCTCTTCATCTAATGCCCCTACAAGTTTTTTTTTTAAATCCATGTGTGGATCTTCTACCTTCTACTACTAGTCCATGTGTTGCACTTCTGCCTCTGACTGCTGACTACTCCTGCCTGTTCCTGCTTTCCTGCCTGTTCTCATGGCGTCTTCTGGAGATGACTTCTGGAGAGACTCGCGCCGTCAAGTTACCACTGTTAAACTTGACGAGCGCAATTACCAGCTTTGGGTGTGCTCCTTTGTGATATATGCCAAATCACAAGGGAAGTATTTTCATCTGATTCACACTGGTCTGCCTCAGTCTGCAGCGAACGCGGATGAAAAAGACGTCAAAACTTTTGATGATTGGGTCCGTGAAGACTCGACTGTGATGACATGGATTCTCAACAGTGCCGTTGAGAAGATCAGTGTTACTTTACTTAGGCTACCTACGGCGAAGTAGATGTGGGATTAGCTCGCCAGTACCTACTCTCACAGTCAGAATCCCAAGAAGGTCTTCGACATAACCAAGCAACTGGGGTGACTCCAATTCACGGGATTTGACATCTCCGACTACTTCTCCACCTTCACTGGCTTGTGGGGTGAGTTGGAGACTTACCACCCGCTGTCTACTGATCTGGCGACTATGCAGAAACAGCGGGCGGAACTACAGCTGATACAGAATCTGAGTGGCTTGCCAGAATCCTATGCTGGCGTTGTGGATCAGATCTTGGCGAGTGATCCACTCCCTACTTTGCAGAGTGCCTACCAGCGTCTCCGACGCCTTTCTTCATCAACACTGTCTCCTGAGACTAGAGATTCTACTGCCCTGGCTGCTTGGGCCGGGTGTGGCCGTGGTCGTGGCCGTGGCCGTTCCACTGACGGCCGTCCTCCCTTGGGTGCAGGACGGGGACGTGGACCTGATGCTGGACGAGGAGCCCCTCCTGCTGCTGCGCGTCCTCAGCAAGGACAGCGTGTGTGTACCTTCTGTGGCCGATCTAACCATATTGAAGAAAAGTGTTGGGAAAAGTACGGTGAACCGGCTTGGGCCAATGCTGCTGCAGATTCATCGTCTACTGCTTCTGAGGCTGTTACTCCGACGCCTGAGCCAGCGACTGCGGGAGCGACCGCAAACTACATTCGTGCTGAGGTGGAACACCTCCTTCTTGAGCGTGCTGGCTCTTCGACTGCTGCTTCTACTAGTGGAGCACATGCTGCATACTCTGGTTATGATACTGCATTCCTGAGTTCCTCCTCACCTTCTACTTCTGGTAATACCAAATGGGTGATAGATTCTGGTGCCTCTGCACATATATCTGGCAATAGATCTCTATTTAAAACTCTCTCTAAACCTGTCCGTAACTCTTCTGTTATGCTAGCTGATGGCTCAAAGTCTTCGGTCTTTGGAGTCGGTGATATTGTTTCTCAGTTTTGGCTCAAGTCTTCCTTATATGTGCCAAGATTTCCTCTGAACTTATTATCAGTCAGCAAAATTTTATGAAGTTTGAACTGTAGCCTGACTTTTGTTCCTGGTTCATGTGTTTTTCAGGACCTTCGCACGAGGACGAATATTGGTGGGGGTATGAAGGTGCTGATGGACTCTACTACTTGGACCAGTTACCGCGATCAGAGAAAGTTGCTATGGTATCTGCTTTATCGGCTTCTATTTCTGCACTGCAATGGCACTACAGGCTGGGACATCCATCGTCAGAGAAGCTGTGTCATTTAGTTTCTGATATTGGCAGTTGTAATTTTCAGTGTGAATCTTGTCAGCTGGGAAAACAAACTCGTACTGTGTATCCTAGACGTAGTACTGTGAGCAGTAAAAACATTTTTGATTTAGTTCACTTTGATGTATGGGGTCCATGCCATGTACCAAGTTTGTCTGGTTACAAATATTTCATTCTATTTATTGATGACTTTTCTAGGACTACTTGGTTGTTTCTATTAAAAAGTAGGTCCGAAGTGCTGTCTACTATCAAATATTTTTTTGCTGAAATAAAAACGCAGTTTGGTTTGCCTGTTAAAGTTTTCCGCACCGATAATTCGTTAGAGTTTGTTAAGCAAGAAGTGGCGGTTTTCTGTAAATATGTTGGTACGCTCCACCAGACTTCATGTGCCTATACCCCACAACAAAATGGTGTCGCTGAGCGGAAAAATAGACACTTATTAGAAGTTACCAGGACTATCATGATGCATTCTCATGTGCCCCGCTCCTATTGGCCTGAGGCTATTTTGACTACGTGTTTTCTGATTAATAGGATGCCATCATCTGTTATTGGAAATAAGATTCCTATACAAGTTCTGCAACCTGAGACTTCTTTGTTTGCTGTGCCTCCTAGAATTTTTGGATGTACCTGCTTTGTCAGATTACTTGGACCTGCTTCTGATAAATTGTCTCCTCGAGCTGCTAAATGCATTTTTCTGGGCTATTCTAGAACTCAGAAGGGTTACAAGTGTTATAATCCCAGTACAAGGAAATGGTTTACTAGTAGTGATGTTGTCTTTTTTGAAGATACACCGTATTATTCTTCAGCAGGAGATAGTTTGCAGACAGACATTCTTGCCTCTCCTTTGCCTATTATTTCTGACTGTGTGCCTGACAGTACTGACACTGTGACTACTGAAACTCAAGATCCTCCTCTTATTGTTTATCAACGCAGGAATAGAGCACCTTCTACGCAAGTACCCCCCCCCCCCCCTCAAGGCAACCGATCTTCTCCTCCAGAAGGTTCTGCTGCACCTGAGGTACACTCTGACCTTGACATACCTATTGCACTCAGAAAGGGTACTCGTTCCTGCACTTCTCATAGCATTGCTCAGTTTGTATCTACTGCTCATCTGAATACTCATTCTAGCAATTTTGTATATGCTTTATCTGTTGTGGCTGTACCTAAGAATGTTCAGGATGCATTAAAAAGTACTGCTTGGACATTTGCTATGAAAGAAGAAATGATTTCTCTTACTGACAGAGACACTTGGGAGCTGGTGGATCCACCTCCTCAGTGTAAGCCTGTGGGCTGCAGGTGGGTATATGCCGTAAAATATCAACCTGATGGTACGGTTGAGAGGTTGAAAGCACAGTTAGTTGCAAAGGGCTATACTCAGACATATGGCATTGATTACTTTGAGACTTTTTCTCCTGTTTCTCGCCTTCACTCTGTCAGGATTCTCCTATCTGTTGCTGTGAATCTGAACTGGCCTCTTCTGCAGCTTGATGTGAAAAATGCTTTTCTGTATGGTGACTTGCAAGAAGAAGTGTATATGGAGCAACCTCTTGGGTTTGTTGCTCAGGGGGAGTCTCACAAAGTATGCAGGCTTAAGAAGTCTATCTATGGGCTCAAGCAGAGTCCTCATGCCTGGTTTGATAAGTTGAGCAGGATCATGATTGATTTTGGTTTTCTGAGGTCACAGGCTGACCACTCTGTGTTCACAAAAAAGACTTCAACAGGTATTACTGTTCTGATTGTATATGTTGATGACATTATTATTTCTGGCAGCGACTCTCTTGGTATTCAGGCTACCAAAGATCATCTGGGCAAACACTTTGCTACAAAAGATTTGGGCAGACTTCGGTATTTTCTTGGCATAGAGGTCTCTAGAACCTCTAATTCCCTGGTGCTTTCTCAGAGAAAGTAAGTTCTTGATATTCTACAGGAGACTGGTATGCTTGGAGCAAGACCTACGGATACTCCTCTTGATCCTAATGTGAATTGGGATGATGATTCCTCTTCTGTGTTTGCTGATCATAAAAAATTCAGGAGGTTGATTGGTAAATTGATTTATTTAACTATTACTCGTCCTGATATTGCTACTGCAGTGGGTCTTCTTAGCAGGTACCTTGAAAAACCCAAACAGTGTCATTGGGATGATGTATGTCAAGTCCTGAGATACTTAAAAAAGTCGCCTGGCAAGGGACTTCATTATAAAAAGAATGGGCACTGTGTTCTTGAAGGGTATTCTGATTCTGATTATGCAGGCATCAAAGTTGATAGAAAATCTACCTCCAATTACTGTACTTTTGTAGGAGGCAATCTTGTTACTTGGAGGAACAAGAAACAGAACGTCGTTGCCAGATCTAGTACTGAAGCTGAGTACAGGGCCATGGCCCATACTGCCTGTGAGTTACTGTGGGTACGTTCTCTCCTGAAAGAGTTTGGGATTGAGTCTTCTTCGGCCATTCCTATGCACTGTGATAACAAAGTTGCCATCTTCATTGCAAATAATTCTGTCTATCATGAGCGCACAAAACACATTGAAGTTGACTGGCACTTCATCAGAGAATCTATTCTTGCTGGCAAGATATGCACTCCATTCACGAGATCAGAAGATCAAGTTGCTGATATCTTCACCAAGCTGTTGGCGAAGAAACAGTTCTGCACACACTGATGGACAAGTTGGGCATGATTGACATCTATGCTCCCACTTGAGGGGGAGTGTTACATTATATATTTCCTGTTTTACATAGCCTGCTATTTGTTTTGTTATTTCTCTTTTATATATGGACCTCTCTGTAATTCTTTCAGTATTATATATATGAGGGTGCACACATTGTGCAACCTTAAGCTCTCCAAATCTCATTGTTTTTCACACATGCAAACACTGTTCAGGTATAGCTTGGAGTAAGGGAATTTTGATCTAATTATAGTGACGTCATATAATCCTAGATTTCTATGCTTGAGCCAGAATATAGTATAGTGTATTCATTTTACTATATTGCAGAAATTCAACTATTTAGATACTTGTGCTATCTGTACTCTGAAAGTATAGAGTTACTGACCGAATATATGATATAGATATATTACAATGTCATTAACATTGTTATAGTTAGCACTTGTCTTCTTTCCTTAACCATTTTATATGCAAGTTTTCCACAGTTCATTATTATAAGTGTGGAAGTAATCTTTATTCAGGGTTAAAGTAAGTTTATCGTATCATTTCTTTTTGTAATCAATATATTTACAGAAATTACTTGTGTTGCAGCCAATCCGAAGTATTGCAGAAAGGTTTAATATTCTATGTAATAAAGATAGTGGTGTACTGTCCGAGGATCCTTATATTCAGGTTGCAATCTGTTGTTACTTCTTATGTTTCAAGTTGCTCAAACAAAAAAAATGATGCAGACTTATGGATAACAGTACGAGTGTTTATGTTTTGGTTTCTATAAAGATTGATGGCAAAAAAGAAAAGATAAAAATATCTTGTCTTACTTGATTGTCTAAAAATGGCCTCTTTTCTGTTTACATTCGCATAAAAGCCAAGTGACAGGATCATCATTGAAGGCTTCTTTTCTTTGGGAACAAGAACACATCTCCTGGTGGTTCAGTCCGTGCTGTTATACCTCCTCCATCGCACTTGAAGTTGGAACTCTTAATGGTACGTGAAACTGTTTCTCCAAGAACAAGGTAAAATCTCCGAGGCAACTTATGATTTTCTAATGTTGGTCCGAGAAGTCTTCTATCTGTCCTCAGAGTGATTTGTATGGTAGATGCAATGTCCTCTGAAAACTGTAAATCTTCTAGCAAGCAGGGATGTGGCAGTTCTTGATTTTTCATATAGGTTCAACAATGCAGCAATATTTTATATTTTTATCCATTTCCATAAATTACTGTCTGCCTGTCCTCTTTTGAGGTCTTAATTTCTTACCTTTTCATTATTTGGTCAATGCCAAATTGTGCCTTCCTGCGGTACTAAATAATTTTCTGCAACCAATAAACATGAAAGCTTTAGAATTTTTCCCTGGTGAATCTTCAGGAAGTGGTATGTCTTGTTGCCATCTTGTATCGTTTATTCTTGAAATCCTATTTGAGAATACTTTCTTTTTACAGTTAAAATGTGTTTTTTTGGGTTAGCACATTGTAATGCTAGGATGTAAACTGTCTACTTCTATCCTAGTATTGCTTTCTTTGAGTTTTGAGCCTTTGTGAATCAGGTGGGAGAACCAAAATTTAGGATGAGGTGTTCTTCTGGTTGATTTGGAACATAAAGCTATTTACTATCAGGCATTATGATCATAACATTGCTTAACATAATTCTTTGTAGACAATCTGAGGTACTACACGTCTATTTTTTCATTCCAAATATTAGTTAAGCTTTAATGTTGCCTGGCTGCAATAAGTCAAATGTAACGCCGTTTTATACATAATGTTGTTTCAATGCCAGCTTGGCATGATGTAGATTGCCATTTAATGTTTTGAATTGTTTTTTTCACAGCAGGCTAGGGATGTAAAGCGGATGTCTATTCCTGAAATGGCAGTGTTACCGACCAGCTTTCACTTTTTAATCAATCCTGGACTCATAGGTCCCGTTCTCTCTTTCTTTTGTTTTGTGGGTTGCTTTGCTGCTTTCTTGAGTTTTTTCTGTTTATAGCCACTATGCAATTATATGCTTTGTATCGTCTCTGTTCCATAATGTTCAGTATCCAAATCCAAATAGCTTGGTTGCTAACACGAGATTTTATTTGGAGAGCACGTTGGTTGTGCTTTGCTTGGTATGTAAAAGATCATGCTTGCATAATATTTTTGCTTAGTGCATATCTAATACATTTTGAACTTCGAAGAAGTAACTTGCACTGCATGAGTGCGTGCTACTGCATATGATGGGCCTGGAAAGTCTTGTTTCAGTTATTGTCACTGTTTGTCCCATCCCAATGAATATTTCTGCCGTTGGCCTCTAAACTTACTCTTCAGCTGAAAAAAAAATGAAATTGTGCCATTCTTGGACTGATTCTGTGATCATCTCTGTAAACCACAGATCTCAGTCTTTTCAATGTTCTTTGAGTGGCTTAGAATTTTCAGTGGGGGGAGGTAAACTGTACAATTATCCTTATATTCAGGCTGGGATCTGTTGTTACTTTTTATATTTCAAGTTGCGCGCACAAGAAAAAGGACGCGGAGTTATGGATAACAATACAAGTGTTTGTGCTTTAGTTTCTATAAGGATTGATGGCAAAAAAGAAATGCCTCCTTTTTGTTTAGATTGGCGTAAAAGTTGAGTGGCGAGCTCATCACTGAAGGCTTGTTCTTTTCTTTGGGAACAAGAACACATCCCCTCTTGGTTCAATCTGTGTTGTTAGACTTCCTCTATCACATTTGAAGTTGGAACTCTCTGTGGTACCTAAACTGTTGGTATAATATGCCCAGAGTGTCAATCATATGATGATTGTGATGGCATATCACATAAAGCATTTGATTAATAATAGTAAAAGCAAGCTTCCAATTCATTCTATTTCACTCAGTTATGAGATAAAGGGGAAACATAATGAATGTCTAAAGAATGACAATGACGTATATTTTCAAGTACGTGACTTGAACAATGAGATCATACAGATGCTAAGAGTATGTACATTCTTATTATGTACCTAGTCGGATGTTCCCGTGGAAGGTAGATAAACAACAACAACACTTAAGACTAGAGTGTGTGTTGGTTGATGATAGAATCTCATCATTCATGATATGTGATATAAAACTAAGCACACAGGTATTTGTTAGAGAACAGTGTATCAGACAGACCCACCTTGAGAGTGACACATGGAAACCATACTAGGTGGTCATAGTCATCTCTCATAATGAAGGTGGCGATTGTGATTCTTAGACCTGAAGTCACTACACTACACTCATCACATGTCGTTTGATATACTTTGACATCATCCAACGTAACCCTGAATAAGGATTGCCATAACGGTGATGATTGGGTGATTGTGAAACATGGGGACTGACTGTGAGTGATGTAGATGAGATTTGTCCCTCCTACTAGAGTTTGATATCCTAGACACTTGACAAGCGAGACTGAGAAACGCATGCGCATGTACATGCGAATCAATATATGATATTGATGTCACATATATCTCAGACAGTGTGCTCTAGGTTCAAGGAATAGGGATTGAACATTGAGAGGATGACGTTTCCATGCCTCGAGCTCATTCTGGATATCAGAGACAAAGGAATTATACAATCACTATAACACCTTACACAAATTGTAGGTTAAAGTTGTTCTCCAACTTTCCATTTACTTGGATAGCACTGATGTGCGACTAGACACCACTCTTTGCTTGTGATGTCATAAATTAGTTATGGACATTCACTGCCAACGTGATATGGGACCTATAGGATCACATACATAAGAATTTACCTAGAAGAGGAGTTTAATCATGAATGATAATTGAATTGATTGCCAAAGTGTTTGGGTACTCAATTCAAGCAACAAATCAACTGACTGGACTCCCAACCGATCGGCTCATGTGATGAACGACCGGCTTGAGTGTCAGGTTGATTGAAAATTAAATTGGCAGAGTTCTACCTGAACTGGGGAGCGAACTGATTGGTTCACATAGTGAACCGATCGGCTCGGCTCACCAACCGACCGGTTAGGGCTGTGAGACGACCAACTCATGTAAGCGAGACACCCCGTTTGTGGAGAAATTTGATTGCATCAAGGATTAGTGTTGATTCATGTTATGCATTAATTGGATTCAAATTGCCAATTCATATATGATTGAGAAACATGGAAAAACGACTGATTCACTGAGCGAACCGATCGGTTCGGGTGCGAACTGACCGGTTCGGCACTAGCAGGTTGCCAAAATTCATGATCTTTCGGTCCCACTCCCACACAGACTGGGAACCCATACCCTAACCCCTCCTATAAATAAAGAGGGGTACTGGGGTCTTCTCAGACTACAACTCAATTGTCTCTGACAATTGTTATACTCTCTGGTTGTGGTAACTAATAGAGAGTCCGAGCAAGTCCTACCCGCTAAAGGGAGGGATAGCAAGGGAGAAACAATTGTGGGAGAGAAAGTTAGTAACTAGTACACCAACGGGAGGGACAACTCCTTCCTATCTGTTCTAGTAGAACAACATGAGTTCTAGGTGGTCCATGTAGACTACTATAGAGGCGAGGACATTTTTGTCTGCCGCTAGGAAGACAACACCAGGATGCGGTCCGTGGTGAAGACTAGGAGCTGTACAAACGTTGTCTAAGTGCAACTAGAGTGGTGCACTACTACAATGAGTTATAGTTGCTGAACTTGCTCCAGAACCAGGTATTAACTCGTTAAACCATCCTTCCCATTACATAGTTTTGACGTGATCTTGTTGTTCTTAGGAATACAGAAATAATTTATTTTTGTTTCCGCTGCCTATTCTGAGCCGTTATTTCCCTACATAAATCTATTCCTCCAAGAGTGCAGATACAATATCCTAAACAACTTCGGTTTTTGTAATGTTTGTCCCAAAGTATTCTATCTATCCTCAGTTTGATTTTTATGGTATAATCAATGTCCTCTTGAAATTGTAAATCTTCTAGCAAGAAGGATGTTGTAGTTCTCGATTTTCCATATCAATAGATGTTATCAACCTTGCCTCGGTCAGGTTACTAACTACAACAACTGTGTTGGTGTTATATCTTCATATAACTTTAACCATGACCACGTCCCACTTGATGATCAATGACCTACAAATGGAGTAATAGATATACAATTCTTGTATTATAAATATCTCTAACATTAATTATTATTGAAAATCATGGATTTGCAAGATGCTATCTCTGTAGAGAATGGAACAATGTACACAAACGAAACTTCAACAATAGTGGATCCTGAACCTACTCCACCAGCAGATCTTCTTGGAGATCTTTTAGGCCCTCTTACAAGTGAGGGTACTTTGTCAGCTTCTCCTACAAATGGAAATGCCACAATATTTGGCTTGGATGCAAACACTAATCTAGCAGCTACTCTGGCCCTTGCTGCAGTCGATGATCAAATAAAATTCGGGTATAACTTGGAGTAAGGGGATCTTGATCAAATTATAAATGACCTTCTCATGATCATTGGTCATGTAATCCTAGATTTCTATGTTTGAGTCAAAATATATTGTATTCATTTTACTATGTTGTAGGAAGTACAAACTAATTATGTACATGTGCTATCTATACTATGAAAGTATGGAATTACTGAACGAATATGATATTTTTGGTAAGGGGCAAATTTTCCCAACTTAGGATTCCCCAAACTCGACAAAATAATATCCAATAGTGGTAGTCTGGATAAAATTTCCATACATGACCATAAATGTGAAGTTGGTTAGGAACTGGTGTTGTTGAAGTTATATACTTTTTGTCTACAAGGTTATGCATTACCAATTGGTCCATGATATTGATTAGGATCTCTCAAGTTCAATCGGTGCATGATATTGATTAGGAGCTCTCAAGTTCAACTCATGTAACTTAGTACAAATTCAACTTTGGTGATCAATACTAGCATGAGCACAACAAGTGAAGGGTGGTGTGCCAAGCTCATAGGGTTGCTACAAAACAAACACACCCATGCGCATAGTGGGACACTAGCACTAGGGGCATTAGTCCCCAGACCCCCTAACATACAACAACTAATTTTCTATGAAGTTGTGGTGCTTTTCTTCTTCATTGCAAGTTCTTTTCTTTTGATGTCCCCTTTAACATGGTCCACCCCAACCACTCTCTTGTTCTTCATGGTTGGTGTGAGGGGGTAAGAAGATCATTCATCTAACCATGTTGTCTAGTTCCCACATATTCATGTGTGTTTTCTTGACACATGTTGCAGTGCATCTTTTCTGTTAAAGCACATGCCTCAAGCATATTGACCATGGCTATACCACAATAATCCTATATTATTTTTGATATCCCCACTACTATGTGTCATTATGGTAGCAATGCTTCTTGTCGGGAAATACTTCAATAACAATGGTGACTCAGATGACTAATACAAATATCTTGCACCATCTACTTTTTTAGATGCACGTTAAAGCTCCACATATTTATCCTATTTGCATCTACTAGTCTAGCAATAATCAATTTCGAGGGATTCTACTACTCTAAGACTTCTTCTACCTTGGTGTTATTTTGTCAGAGGGATAAGACCACTTCAAGGGGAGTGTGTGGGTGCTTTAATTATTTAATTTCAAGACTTAGAGGAGATCAAATGTTTGTATGGCTAGTATCACCTTCTCATACATGCTCAACCTTGAGGGGGAGTGTTAAGAGTATTACTTATTAGTTTATTATGCATATGGGCCTAAGCATGTTAGGACCATTAGGTGTTTGATCCCATTCTTTGTATTAGTCTTCTTTCCTATATAGGAGCAGGGTTTTTCTTATAAAATCATCTCATTGCCTTCATCTTATATTCTACAGAGGCCATAGCATGAGGTTGTGTAATATTAATTATGGACACCCAAATTCATCGATGAGACATGAGTTGCATTCTTCTTACAATAAGGATGTCTTCTACTAGATTGATTCATGGTTTTTCTCTTTCCAAGTTGGGAGAGAGTTTCCTAGTCAACGCATGTCCCTATGCATGGAAATTCATGTTTCTGCCTAGAAATTCATTTTTGCATATGGAAAATTATGCGATGTATAGTGCTTCAAACAACACTGTCTCATTCAATTCAAAGTAATGAAAGAATAATTTAATATGTTTTAATGCTTATTATGTTTTATTTCTTTGATGTTTGACTATTGACTTATAATATCTATTGTTTACTGCATGTATGATATTTTTCGTTGCCGATATATCTTGTATTTTTTACCCATTTGCATTGCTAATGATGTAACTAAATTAAAGAGGATTGTATCTCCATATTATTGTCTTCATATTATTGTCAAATTTGACATCTATAAGTATGTAGTCTTATATGCAATGTAGGGACTGACCTATTTTATTTTAATAAAAAACTAAGTGAGGAATGTTTCTTTTATTTTGGTCGCATGCGACTGTGAGAAATGTTTTTTATACAATGGCATCGCTAATTCTAGGTTTTGAATATGTTTGTGTATAGAAACTCCTGATATGTTGAGCATGAATGTTCTTGATGATAGCTTATGGTCATTAAGAGAATTTTGCATGCCATTACCAAATAGACACCCTTCCTTACCAACCTGTACTGCTCGATGAATATCTTTGTTTATAGCATATTATGAGACGAGTCTTGTATGCACTGCATGAACCACAATTTGATCCTACTATAAATACCAATTGAGAATATTACCCTTTTCAATCACATTACTAACTAGTTAGGAATTTGTATATTATTTTGTAACTTATATTATTGGCAGAAAGGACAAAATTTGTCAAATTGAATCAAGCCAAAAAAACGGCATTCTTCACAAGACAAAGAGTAGAGCTATAATCATGATAGAATGACAAAGCACTTAATAGTTGATCCTTAATACTATAATTATATTTCATGGTATAAAATATATATTCTATAAAAATGAGAGAAAAAGCATTAGAGGTAATACTTTATGTCCAAATAACCTCTATGTTCAATCACAAACATAATCTTTGAAAATCCTAATTTGTAGCATACAAAATCTCACCTACTAATGTGCATAAAAAACCAACATAAATACCTAGCATTAATAGGCATTGCTTGTTTGACATGGACACTTAGTGTTGCGTACATTAACGTGAGAGCCTAGAATATTACTCTTACTAATAACTATATCATCAAACCCATCGGGTCATACTAGGTTGAAAGCCTTGCTTCTATTTTTCCAAAATCTCATAAAATTATATCTGTATTTCATGCCCTCAAAAGTGTAATCAATATTTACAAATCTCGTTGCAAGAAATCTGAAATAGGTCATCATCCAACTTGGCTTGGTTGATGATATAGAGAAACTGGGAAGTGCTTAGGGAATAAATAAACCAGTGTACAATACAGTCTCTTATATAATAGAAGGGAATAGAGACTAAAGCAGAGATGAGCAATATGGGACTAAACTACAGATGTGAAAGCATAAGTGAGGCACATGCTATGCACATGACACTCAACAAAACACAACATAACACTACATATCCCTATACTCCCCCTCAAGCTGGAGCGTAGATGTCGAACATGCCCAACTTGTCAACTAGAGTCTAAAAATGAGCTTTAGGAAGTATCTTGGTGAAGATGTCCGCAACTTGCTTTCCAGTGCTGAGATATGGAGTGCAAATCCGTCCAGAAAGGACCGTTTCTCGAACAAAGTGATAGTCGATCTCAATATGTTTCGTCCTCTCATGAAAACTGGGGTTGCTCGCAATAAAAATGGAGGCCTTGTTGTTACAAAACATCGGTATGGGACTAGAATTGGATATATCAAACTCCTAGAGGAGACTCTGGACCCACAGAAGTTCACATGCAGTATGAGCCATAGCTCGGTATTTTGCCTCTGCACTGGATCTGGCGGTAACAGTCTGCTTTTTGCTTCGCCATGTAATAAGATTACCGCCAACAAATGTACAATATCCTGATGTTGACTTACGATCACAATGAATTCCTGCATAGTCAGAATCCGAGAAGCCAGATAGATTGCAGTGGCCATGCTTCTTATACATCAAGCCTTTTCCTAGAGAGCTTTTAAGATACCGCAAAATATGACATATAGCATCCCAGTGACATTGTCGGGGTTTATGACGCATGCTATTTCAACATCCTTTTTGCACAACATTTAAGTCTTGTCACATGGAAGTTCTCATTATTATCCATTGAAAATGAACAAAATGTTATCTGCCTCCTTCTATCGCAATTAAGCTATGTTCTCATCAAAACTATTCAATTCTTGCAGATTCGGGTCACGAGCCGATTGGTTGGCTGTCCAACCAAGCGTTTCAAACTCTAGATGGTCGACTCATTCGTTCCACACGTTCGTCTCAACTCTCACTGAACTTGCAAGATTGATTGTCAAGTCCGGGCATCTCACTCCTTAAACGCTCGGTTGAAGCTTCTCGATGGACGGCTCGGTTATTCTAGACGCCCGGTTGACGCTACCCTCAGCCGCCACCACCTTATTCAAACATCCAAATAATGGCGTGTATTCAAACTCCAAACGGTCGGTTGGGACTCCAACCGGAGTTTTCCCACTCCAGCCAAGCAAGTCAAAAAGGGCGCCACCACTCAAACTTAGGGTTGTTGATTTGCTTCCTCAACTCCCGCTCTTTCCAGACGCCAACCGGTCGGCTAGCCTCACCAACTGATCGGCTGGAAGCTCGAATCCAGTTAGCTGCCAACCCCTCTTTTACCCTAAACCTAAATGTAAACCCCCTCCTCCTATAAAAGGAGGGGCATTTCCCCATCACAAGGCATCACTTTTTGTACGAAGATATTCCGAGCGATTGATTCCTCTTATACTTTTGTATTCAGAAATTAGCAATAAAGATTCGTTCATTCTCGAAGTTAAGTTCCTTTAGATTGTTCTCCGATCTTCTTTTACTTTTGATTACTTATTACATCTAGATCTCCTTCTTCTCCCCCTTCTATAACTCTGGAGCAAGGGACTAAAGATTCAGCCATTGGACAGTCTCTAGTCGAAGGATTGAATTCCTTTCTAAGTCTAGACTATGGCTAGAATACTTTCTCCCTCCGCCTCCCTCTACTCCACAATCATGAGTGAGTAGTCTCTCTATCGATGCAAGGGGAATATCCCCTTAGCCATGGTTTTTGAATCAAACTAAGTTTTTAAATGACTTCTTATAGATGGCCTTTTGGTTTAGAAAATCGATGGTCTATCAAAGTGATTACTCGATTAGATCATATGTTAATCCCGGTGGAAATGACCATGATAGCCGAGATTTGGAACGATAAAACCAAATTGCATAGAGGTTTTGAAACGAACGTGGATCTTATCTCTTTTTGGATGATGAACTAAGAAACATGAGCACCGGGACCAATGGGCTCATGTGGAGTTCATCTTTTGTGGATTTTACATGATTCACATACCTTCGCCTGTTTTGTCATTTTAAACGTTTAGTTCGTTCACGCCTTGGATAAGGTGGTGAAAACCCCTAAGCCTCAATATTCCTTAAATCTGAAATTCAACCGTTCCTTAACGTCGTCTGATTCGCTTCTTCTAAATTCTAGTCTTTCCATCCTTAATATTTTTATTGTGCTAACAATCTCTTCTTTCTTGTGCTAGTGTAATTTCACTTCCTTGCTTAGTGTAATCTTTACTTCTGCATTGTAATTCTTGTTGTAGCATAAACTTTCAAACCCAAATCTGATTTCTTTTTCCTGTTCCCTAATTAAAAATACCAAAAAGAAATAAAGGTTCAAACAAAAATCAATTGAGATTAGATTCTACCATCTTAAAAATGTTGTCCTGTGGGATCGACCCTTCTATACTAGCCTTAATTGGACAGTAAAAAAGGTTAAACTCTAGGATTAATATCTTAGTGATTGGTGTGCACTTCGATGTGTTCATTTTATCAAGATACCGGCTGATGAATCTGACAGTAGCAGTGAGGTCGGCTCTTGTGAAGGTAAGATAGATAAGCTTGCCTACCAGCCTTCTGAACTGGTGATGATCAGCATAGGGAGGAGACTTTTCATCATCCCAATCCATGTTTGGGTCAAGTGGAGTGTTGGCTGGTTTGCAGCCCAACATACCAGTTTCCTGCAAGAGATCAAGTACATATATTCTCTGAGAGAGACACAGTCCTGCAGATGATCTGGAGACCTCAATGCCTAATAAATACCTCAACTTTCCTAGATCCTTAGTGACAAAGTGTTTTTCTAAGTAGGTTTTAGTTTCCTGTATACCCATAGTATCATTGCCAGATAAGATAATATCATCCACATAAACAATAAGAATGACAAGTCCAGCCACTGTTTTGCGGATAAAGACTGAATGATCAGAATGAGAGCGACAAAAGCCGAAGGTGACTAATATCTAACTGAGCTTGTCAAACCAAGCTCGCGGGCTTTGTTTGAGACCATAGATAGCCTTTTTCAGCTTACATACTTTGAATGCAGACTCCCCCTGAGCAACAAACCCAGGTGGTTTCTCCATGTATACTTCTTCCTGTAGATCTCCATAAAGGAATGCATTTTCAACATCTAGCTGAATGAGAGACCAGTCGTTATTAACAACAACAGAAATCAGAATTCTAACAGAGTTTAATCGTGTAACAGGAGAGAAGGTCTCAAAATAATTGACACTGTATGTCTGTGTGTAGCCTTTTGAAATAAGACGGGCTTTCCGGCGTTCAATAGTCCCATCAAGTTGATATTTAATGGTAAAGACCCAGCGACAGCCCACAGTAGGGCAAGAAGAAGGGCGATCCACAAGTTCCCATGTCTTGCGATCGCATAGTGCTTGCATTTCCTGGTTCATTGCCTTTTTCCATGCAGGAATAATAAGGGCCTCTGTAGCAGTTTTTGGAATGGTGACAACAGAAATTACAGAAGTAAAGCAGGCAAAGTTGTTATGCAAATTGGCAAAAGTGTAGTAATGACTGATAGGATGTTTAGTAAAGGAGCGAACACCTTTCCGCAAACTAATAGGAAGGTGCAAGTCAGAAGTTACCTCAGTGTTTGTTTGATCAGCCGCAGACGGAAGAATTGGTTGGGGAGGGGCCATGGAAGGAGTGCTTTTCTTCGGCCGGCGTTTGTACACTTGCAGTGGACGCTCTTCAGGCGTGTTAGGAGAAGACAAGTCTTCAACAATATCTGGTAGAGGTGTCGGTGCCAACGTATCATGAGGTAGGCTTGATCCATCATCAAAAAAGTAGGGCATATGCTCAAAAAAGATCACATCCGCACTGACAAACCACTGTCTGAGTATTGGATCAAAGCAGCGATAACCTTTTTGGGTTCTTGAATAACCCAAGAAAATGCATTTAGTGGATCGAGGGTCAAGTTTCGTCATTCCTGTGCATAAATTTTTAACAAAGCATGTACACCCAAAATTGCGAGGAGGTACAGAGAAAAGAGGTGCATCAAAAAACAAAATGGAGTAAGGTATCCGATTTTGTAAAGCAGAAGAGGGCATGCGATTTATAATATAGCATGTCGTAGTGACTACCTCAGGCCAAAAATGGTGAGGAACTTTATAATGAATAAGAAGGGTGCGAGCAACCTATAATAAGTGGCAATTTTTCCATTCGTCAACACCATTTTGTTGTGGAGTATAAGGACATGTGGTTTAATGGATAGTGCCACAATTAGAACAAAAAGATGTCATAGACTTCTACATAAATTCCAGGGCATTATCGGTACGGAAAATTTTAATGGATTTATTGAATTAGGTCTGTATTTCAAAAAAGAAAATATGGATATTGTCCAAAATAGTGCCACGATCTTTGAGAAAAAACAACCAGGTAGTAGGGGAATAATCATCAATAAATGTCAGAAAATATTTAACACCAGTTTGACTTGGAACAGAGCATGCACCCCAGATGTTCGCATGAACAATATCAAAAATTGCTTTAGAACCAAGTTCCTTCTTAGCAGGAAAGACATACCTCGTTTGTTTTCCCAAAACACAATATGCACAAGAAAAATTGTCTTCAGATAATGCAAGAAATAAATGCTTCAACTTTGCAGCAGACGGATGACCCAGTCGGAAGTGCCACTAAAGTCCTGTGACTGATGTAGACAGAAGAGCAGAAGCTGCAGGCGGTCCATCCAAATAGTATAGTCCATCTGGTCCTTCATGGCCCGAACCAATCCTCGTCTTCATGCGGAGATCCTTCAAAACACAACCAGAGGGATAAAATTTAATGGAGCACTGAAGTTGTTTAACATTTTTACTGACAGATAATAAATTAACAGGAAATTGTGGTATGTATAAAACAGATTGATGATTTAGCTTGCGAGATAGAGGAACGGTGCCAACGCAATGAACAGGAGTCTTAGATCCATTTGCAACAATGACAGATGGAATATTAGAGGTTTTAGACAGAGCAGAAAATAATTAGATGTCCCATGCCATATGGACAGACGCACCAGAATCAATGCACCACTTATTGTTACCAGCAGAAGGAGAAGCAAGCATGGTAGAAGAACCAGCAGTAGATGTCGAAGGTAGCTGAGTCATGCGCTCCTAGAAAAACTTCTCGAATTTAGAGCGAAGCCATTCAGTAGTCGAAGGGGCAGTTGGTGGGTCGGATGCAACATTGAAAAGGAAGTAGGTAGGGCAGCTGAAAATTGAACCAGTTGTAGTTCATTGCGCTGCTTCTGGGCTTCTTTGATGTCAGCAGTCAACGGATGGTAGATTTCATACTCATTCCAGAGAGCAGACTATTGGTTGTAGAAGTCCTCGATGGAAGCATCAGAAGAAAACTCCTTCTTGGCCATGTTTTTGAAAATTTCAAAAACACGTTTAGGATTTTGCTGATGGGAGTAGACATGAGAAAGCTGGCCCCACATTGCTTTAGCATCAAGAAGACATAACAGGGGCTGACTAATCCGTGACTCGGTTCTATTGAGAATCCAGGACATAACACCAGAGTTGTCTTTGGACCATTGGGCATAAGCTTGTTTGCTCTTTTCATCAGCAGTAGCAGTAGGGGCAGCAGGAGGATCAATGGTAAGATGTGAGTACCGATCTTGGGCCTTGACATAGAGGACAAAGGACGCCGAACACAGATGATAGTTCTAACCGTCGAGCTTGACGGTCGTAACACATAGAGAGCAAGGAGGCTCAACTGAAGCCATGATGAGCAGAGGCAGGAAGTAGCGAGGTGGCGGCGCAGCAGCAACAGGAAGTGAATAAAAAACCCAATATGGGGCAGTAGCAGCAGCAGGGATCTGACGCATCATATCAAAAGAAACCCGTGTCGGGAAGATAGACTAATAAATGAACCTACGCCGTCATGAGGAAGATCAATATCTCATCATGAGGCGCATGCAGAAAAATAACCGGAGAGTTAGGAGACTCTCAACGTGGGATGGCTATGGCTGTCCGGAAGATTGCACGTGCGAAAACGGAGGAATAAACCCGAGAGGAAGAGGGAAGCAGTGGGATGGTGGAGGGACGAGGGATGGCAGCTGGTGTAAAGAGGAGGGGCAACGACTTTAATGGAGGAAGGAGGAGGAGAGGAGGGGCAGCGCAGGGTGGAGGAGGTGGCACGACGGTAGAGGGGAGACGGGTGGAGGGGAGGCGGTGGGGGTGGGGTGGAAGAGGAAGTGGGTGGCCCCAGGTTGGGCGGGGAGCTGGCGGCGGCAGGTGGGGGGGCTGCTGGTGGCGGGCAGGGGGGGATCAGGCAGCGGCAGGGGGGCTGAAGGCTTAGGGCATAGGGGCAGGGTGGGAAAGAAAATTTTGGGGAACCGACCTGCTCTTGATACCATATAGAGAAACTGGGAATTGCTTATTGAATAAATAAACCAGTGTACAATACAGTCTCTTATATAACAGAAGGGAATAGAGACTAAAGCAGAGATGAGCAATATGGGACTAAACTGCATAAGTGAAAGCATAAGTGAGGCACATGCTATGCACATGACACTCAACAAAACACAACATAACACAACATATCTCTATAGATGATTACTGAGGGATGACACATTATAGTTGTATAAATGATAAGATATGTAGATTTATGTATCTTTCTCTCTGTTGTGAATAGTTATAAGTTGCAGTAAGACTTTGGGTTGAAAATGAATAATGGTTGTAGATTGTTGATTCACCTAAAAGAGGATGAAAATAAAAATATGATCATCTTAGGAGGTGATGAAGACCCATGAATATTCTCCTGTGAAGAATTACCTCCCTCAATGGGCTAGTTAGAGAGTTTGTTGGTGATCATGAGGTTTGAGCCAAGATGAATCATACACAAAATTGGAATCATTGGATCCTAGTTTGCATGAAGTTCATTTTGGATATGGAAACATATTCCATTCCTAAATGTGTCTTCTGTTTGGGGGTTGACTAGAAGTTCTAGTCAGAGCTGAGATTTTGGTCACAACCATGGGCATTTAAGCCTAAATATAGAGATACGGGGGAATTTGAAGCATTCCCCTTAGGGATCATACATCTTTCAATAATCTAGAGCAGGCTTATAACTGAGCTAGGTGGAGAAGCATCTAGCTAGTATAACAAGGTATGCCCAAACAATGACATATGCATTTCTCTCCAAGGCGCAAAGAGGGTTGATGACTTTGCTTCAAGGTAGATTAGTGTTGATGGTCGGTACATGATGGTGGCATGCGAAATGCTTCTTTTAGTACAACAAGGACTGATGCACATCTGGTCTATTAGGTAAGAAATGGTCCAATGACTTCACACCCAAGGCAAAGTAGTAGTCACGGGAGCATGTTGTGATTATTTAGAGGGCCAACAAGAATGCATATGACATTGAAAATGACAAATAATAAGATCTTATAATGGGTGAATGGGTCAATTGAACACAAGATAGCATCACACATGAAAGAGAAAGGTTGATCCTCAGGTGATAAACTAACAATAGTGACACAAATTGATATTGTGAAATTAAAAATCATCATTACGAGGTGAGTAGGAGCCTCAAAAAGCAATGCACACAAGCATATGAAAGGAAACATGTATGTATATAAAAGAAACAACTTCCACAACAACAAGAACACGGTCATTCTAGGAAGTATGATCCATTTCATGGAGGCACACAAAAACTAAGTCGTTAACAACAACTAGAACAATTGGGCCAAGTGGGACATGATCATAATCAAACTTAAATGAATATATAGCACCAACACAATTGTGTTATTTAGTACAAGGTCAAACTAGGAGATCATTACCAACATGAGCACAAACATGTGGAAGGTTGTCCACAAGGCTCATAGGGTTTCTACAGAAGCAATACACTCATTTTCATAGTGGGTGCATCCATGTCAAAGGAGATTATGATGATAGCAGGTATACATGCCAGAACATGAGGTTGGAGTAATGATAATTGTGAAACACAAAGCAAGTTTGGGAAGCGTAGGGTTGCACAATGTGTGCACCCTCATATATATAACATTGAAACAATTACAGAGAGGTCCACATACAATATGGAAATAACGAAACAATTAATCAGAATATATAAAACAGGAATATATTGTAACACTCCCCCTTAAGTTGGAGCATAGATATCAATCATGCCCAACTTGTCCATCAGAATGCAGAATTGCTTCTTCGCCAGCAGCTTGGTGAAGATGTCAGCAACTTGGTCTTCAGAACGAGTGAAGGGAGTGCAGATCTTGCCAGTCAGAATAGATTCCCGAATAAAATGACAATCTACTTCAATATGTTTAGTGCGCTCATGATAAACTGGATTATTCGCAATGAAGATAGCAGCTTTATTATCACAGTGCATAGGTATAGCAGAAGAAGAGTCAACCCCGAACTCTTTTAACAGAGAGCGCACCCACAACAATTCACAGGCAGTATGGGCCATGGCCCTATATTCAGCTTCAGCACTGGACCTGGCCACAACATTTTGTTTTTTACTCCGCCAGGTAACAAGATTTCCTCCAACATATGTACAATACCCAGAAGTAGATTTTCTGTCAACTCTGCTACCTGCATAATCAGAATCAGAGTACCCCGTAAGAGAACAGTGTCCATGCTTCCTGTAGTGAAGTCCCTTGCCAGGAGACTTCTTCAAATATCGTAGAATCTGACAAAGAGCATCCCAGTGACACTGTCTGGGTTTATCAAGGTATCTGCTAAGAAGACCCACTGCAGTAGAAATGTCAGCTCTGGTGACAGTCAAATAAATGAGTTTACCAATCAGCCTCCTGTACTTTTTATGATCAGCAAACAGAGGAGAAGAATCATCATCCCAATTTACATTAGGATCTAGAGGAATATCAGCAGGTCTTGCCCCCAGCATACCAGTCTCCTGCAGTATGTCTAGGACATATTTTCTCTGAGACAACACAAGAGCATTAGAATTTCTAGAAACTTCTATGCCCAGAAAATATCTAAGTTTGCCCAAATCTTTAGTAGCAAAATGTTTGCCCAGATGAGATTTAGTAGCCTGAATACCAAGAGAATCACTGCCAGATATGATAATATCATCAACATAGACAATCAGAATAATAATACCAGATGAAGTCTTCTTGGTAAAAACAGAATGATCCACCTGAGACCGCAGAAACCCAAAATCAATCATAATTTTGCTCAATTTATCAAACCAAGCCCGGGGACTCTGCTTAAGCCCATAAATAGACTTCTTTAATCTGCAAACTTTGTGAGACTCCCCCTGAGAAACAAACCCAGGAGGTTGCTCCATATAGACCTCTTCTTGTAAATCACCATACAAGAAGGCATTTTTGACATCAAGTTGCAATAAAGGCCAGTCAAGATTAACAGCAACAGACAGAAGAATTCTAACAGAATTAAGGCGAGCAACAGGAGAGAATGTCTCAAAATAGTCAATACCATACGTCTGGGTGTAGCCTTTAGCAACTAAGTGTGCCTTGAGCCTTTCAACAGTGCCATCAGGTTGATATTTCACAGCATACACCCATCTGCAACCTACAGGTTTGCACTGAGGAGGAGGATCCACCAACTCCCAAGTATCTCGTTCAGCAAGAGCTAACATCTCCTCCTTCATAGCAGACAACCAACCAGTACTCTGTAGAGCATCCTGGATATTCTTTGGAACAACAACAGCAGATAAGGCATATACAAAATTGCTAGAATGAACATTCAGATGGTCAGTAGAAACAAACTGAGCAATACTGTGAGATGTGCAGGAACGAGTACCCTTTCTAAGAGCAATGGGTAAATGAAGATCAGAAGGTACCTCAGGTGTAGCAGAACCTTCTAGAGGTGAAGATTGGTTTTCATGGGGGGTTTCTTGAGTAGAAGGCACTCTGTTCCTGCGTTGATAAACTATAAGAGGAGGCTTATCAGCCTCAGTAGTGACTTTGTCAGTAGTGTCAGGCACACATTCAGAAATAACAAGTAGAGGTGAAGCAATAAGATCAGACTGTAAACTGTCACCACGAGCCGAATAGTAAGGAGTATCTTCAAAGAAAACCACATCACTGCTAGTAAACCATTTTCGTGCAGTAGGACTGTAGCACCGATATCCCTTCTGGGTACAGGAATATCCCAAAAACATGCACTTCTCAGCACGAGGAGACAATTTATCAGAAGTAGGTCCAACTAACCGTACAAAACAGGTACATCCAAAAATCCTAGGAGGCACAGTAAATAGCTGAATATCGGGTTGAAGCACCTGAATAGGTATTTTGTTTCCAATCACAGATGATGGCATTCGATTTATCAGAAAACAAGCAGTCAATATAGCCTCAGGCCAAAACGAGCGAGGAATATGTGCATGCATCATAATAGTTCTAGCAACCTCTAACACATGTCTATTTTTACGCTCAGCCACACCATTTTGCTGAGGTGTATAAGCACAGGAGGTCTGATGTATTGTACCCACAGATTTACAAAAAACATCCACATCTTTTTTAACAAATTCCAGTACATTATCAGTACGAAAAATTTTGACAGGCATACCATATTGAGTTTTTATTTCAGCAAAGAAGAACTTGATAACAGACAAGACTTCGGACCTACTTTTCATCATAAATAACCAAGTAGTCCGTGAAAAGTCATCAATAAACAGAATAAAATACTTATGACCAGATAAACTAGGCACATGACAAGGTCCCCATACATCAGAATGCACTATATCAAATATATTTTTACTGCTAATTTGACTGCGTCTAGGATAAACAGCACGAGTTTGTTTTCCAAGTTGACATGACTCGCACTGAAAACGACAAATGCCAAGATCAGACACTAAATATCGAAGCTTCTCAGATGAGGGATGGCCCAACCGGTAGTGCCACTGTAATGCAGAAACTGAAGTAGATAATGCAGAAGTCACAGATGCTTTAGCAGCTTTAGGCAACTGATCCAGATAGAAGAGTCCATCAGCACCTTCATACCCCCCACCAATCTTCATCCTCGTGCGAAGGTCCTGAAAAACACAAGAACCAAGAATAAAAGTCAGACTACACTGTAAGCTCCGCAATATCTTGCTAACAGACAACAGATTCAAAGGAAATCGCGGCACATATAAGGCAGATTTCAGCAGAAAGTCAGAAGAAATATCCCCTACTCCAACCACTGCAGACTTGGAACCATCAACCAACATGACAGAAGAGGGTCTAGCAGGTTTAAATAATTTTTGAAACAGTGATCTATTTCCAGAAATATGCGAAGAGGCACCGGAGTCTATGACCCACTTAGTATTACCAGGAGTAGAGGAAGAGCTCAGGAAGGCAGTGTCATAACCAGAATAAGTGGCGGCATGAGCTCCACTAGTCGAAGCTTGAGACGACGCACCAGCGCGCTCAAGAAGAAGACGCTCCACCTCAGCACGGATGTAGTCAGCAGTCGCACCCGAGGAGGCAGAGTCATTAGACTGAGTCGTTCCCTCTGAAGCAGTAGGAGTGGAGTCCGCAGCGGCATTGGCCCACGCCGGCTTACCATATTTCTCCCAGCATTTTTCTTCAATATGGTTGGACCGGCCACAGAAGGTACAAAGACGCTGTCCTGACTAAGGACGCGTACCAGCAGTAGGGGCAGTAGAAGAGGCTCCACGACCAGGAGCAGCCCGTCCTCGTCCTCCACCCAGGGGAGGACGACTCTCAGTAAAACGACCACGGCCACGACCGCGACCACGACCAGAAGCTGCGGCAAGGGCCGAAGAGTCTCCAACATCAGTAGTCAGAGAAGAAGAAGACGAAGGCAAACGCTGAAGGCGTTTGTAGGCACTCTGTAGTGACGGCAGAGGGTCACTAGCTAGGATCTGGTCCACAACTCCAGCATATGAGTCGGGAAATCCACAGAGAAACTGAACCAACTGAAGCTCCTGGCGCTGACGCTGCATAGTAGCCAGGTCCGTGGAGAGAGGGTGATAGGATTCCAGCTCACCCCATAATCCAGTGAAGTCAGAGAAGTAATCCGCAATATCTGTCCCCGTGAACTGTAGACGTCCCAGCTGCTTGGTGATGTCAAACACCTTCTTGGGGTTCTGACTATGCGAGTAAGTACCGGCGAGCTGATCCCACATCTGCTTTGCCGTAGGCAGGTGAAGAAGTGTGACACTGATCTTCTCAATGCTGCTGTTGAGAATCCAGGTCATCACGGTGGATTCATCACGAACCCAGTCGTCATACGCCTTCACATCTTTAGCATCAGCGTCCTCGGCGGGTGCGGCCGGACCCGCACGGATAAGATGTGAGTACTTGCCCTGGGATCTGGCATAGATCGTCATGGAGCAGACCCAGTGTGGATAGTTGCGCCCATCAAGCTTCACAGTAGTAACCTGACGGCGGAAGTCATCATGCGAAGACGCCATGGGAGCAGTAGGCACAGCAGGAACAGGCACAATCAGGCAGGAGACGGTCTACGCCGTCAGACAGGCACAGCAGGCACAAAGAACACGGAGAAGACCTCTCACATACGGTCTACGCCGAAGCGCAGAACAGAACTCGGTGGCACAACGGCCTACACGGGCAGGCAGGCAAGAGACCAAAACAAACGGTCTACGTCTTCAAGCCACCGGAGCGCTGGAGGACTTCACAGATCCAACGTACCGGCAGCTAGAGCCGCGGAGGCGCACCGGCCCCGGCGGCTGGAGGCCTGCCGGCTGCCCGCCCGGCGGCGGCGGCTGCCCGCTTGGCTGCGGCTGCTGCCCGCCCGGCGGCTGCTGCTGCTGGGCCGGCGGCTGCCCTGCTGCTGGCCGGCGGCGCGGCGGGGCGGGGGGGGGGCGGCGAGGAGAGAGAGAGAGAGAGGGAAGAGAAGGGAGGGTGACGGCCGACTGGATCTACTGCTCTGATACCATGTGAAACACAAAGCAAGTTTGGGAAGCGTAGGGTTGCACAATGTGTGCACCCTCATATATATAACATTGAAACAATTACAGAGAGGTCCACATACAATATGGAAATAACGAAACAATTAATCAGAATATATAAAACAAGAATATATTGTAACAATAATTAAGGCTACAAATTCATAGGCAATACAAGAATCATATTCTTCATGCATAATGATGTCCTCTGTCAGATTGTGTCATGTTTTTCTTTTTCCATGTTGGGAGCATGGATCAAGACTTCGACTTTGAGTCAACTTCGAAAAATGTGAACATGGAAGTTTGTGGGAATGTCAAGGAAACCTCGAGGATTTTTAGAACCAAACTTTGACGCAACTTCGACAAATTTTAAGCTAAAGATGGTCGTTTTGATGAAAATCGGTAGATTTCACCAAATCTAGCTAAAAACATAAAATATGTTTACATATAGCCATCCATATAGGTTTACATATGTAGAAAAATACACGATTACATACAGTCATCGCTGGACTACAAAGTTCTTCCATAGATAGTTTATGTAAATAAACAAACTGCATAACAATGGTGTAAATCTATGGTAGATCGAGCATATAGGGGGTCGATCTATTATTATTAGCTTAGAATAATAAAAAATAACATCAAAATTACCTTACCTCAAGCTTCAACACTTTTCCCCCCTCACATAGCAAACTCCACAAAACATCAGAAGAATGTCGTCAACATCGACTGATGTCGAGGAAATTGGGGAATTTTTGAATGGACTTGGGGCCGACTTTGTCAAAATTTGGGGAAATTTTGACAACTTTGACAAAATGTTGAGGATATTGTGGAATGAGGATGTTTTTGTGGATTCGACATCGCCAACTATTAACATCGACAAAATCGGCAAAATTTTTCCCCATGTCGTCAACATTTAAAACCATGGTTGGGAGAGAGTTTCTCAATTTAGTTCTTGTGTCCTTGGTGTGGTGGATTGGGTTTATTTTGACTTTGTTTTGTTGTTAGCAATTAGGATTGTCAAATTTTTAGCCCCTCAAAAAGTTACCCAATAATTTTCTTACGGTATAATTTTACACCATTTCAACATCTACTGCAAGTGTGAGCTTGCAGAAGAGATTTCACATAGATATGCATATGACCATGATAAAAACTATCCATTCCCACTCATTGGGTGAATCAACACTCTTCCTGGTATTTCAGTCACGAATACAATTAATGTTATTTTTGGTAAGAGAATATGATTTTTAATGTGCATTGCTATCGGTATGTAATAGATATACAAGACAAACTATTTGAGACTTGACTAAAATGTAAACATCAAAAATTTAGGTGATCACTTTGTTTCTGTTCTATGTCTAGCAAGCATACTATGAACACCAGTCAAAATGAAAAAATCTGTCTATTTTGAATATAGAGAAGACATTTGCTTTTAAGCCTATTGGGGTTACTTCTCAGAACCGCTCCAATCTTGCAAGTTTTATGCTGATATAACTTACATGTTTCAGTCAGTTCTTAATAGTAACAACCAAAAATAGTAACCTAAAAATTAGTCATGAAGTGACACGCATGACCTCAGACACAATTACATGAACATACAAAATCTACAACCCTACCACTAGGTTCTTATGATGCTACAGACAATTTTCCAAATTTAATATAGTTAGAAATTAAGAAGAGATTCATGTTAAAATGTGAACATTTTGTGTTTTTGACATTGCAGAATTGTAAATTTTCGCAGTCACATTAGTGAGTCAGGATACAAGCTCGTGTTTTGGAAGGTTCTGTAAGCTGTACTGTTAGGCTATTTAACAAAAGTAAAGACAAACAGATTTTTGCAATGTTAGAAGTTAGAACTGTTGTTAACCTATACAGAAACAAAAAAAAATCTGTTTACTATGGTTACTTTTTATCACAATGGACTATTTATCTCTCTTTAGATTTTATAGATATTAATTGAAATATTTTAATCCACATTTATGTAGAGATAAACAGCTCCTATTAGGTAAATTCCTGAGAATGATGTTGCCCATGGCAGTTACTGTTACTGGATTCTTAAACAAATTATACATTAGAAGTATTTTCCAGGTTTATCTGCAATTATTCTGCTTAATTGATTTAAATAAATGGTTGGAAAACCAAAATAAATTTGTAGTTAGTGCTGCACTCTTGTATGGATAAGTGACAATCACGACTATCCACATTTGTAATCCTCATGAGAGGCAAGATGTTAATGCCATTGCAGTTTATCTGCATAAGAAATATGCTTTTAATAACTTTCACTACTCATCTGGAGTTTCACTATTATATTTGTAAGGTAAGCTAGTTCTAAAGCCGGTAGAAAACATATATAAAATGCACTACTCATGTAGAAGAGAAGTCACAACTACGTAGATACTGAAGCAGGTAAAGGAAGATTAGAAGAGTGGAAAGTATTTCCGTGAAGAACATAAGCAGGAAGTGCTCGGGAGAAGGGAAAGTGTGGTAGTGAGAAGGCAGAGAAACTGAGAATAACAAACTTCCAATTAGCATATATATATATTGTTGGGCCAAGATGAGCACTAAACTTGGACTCATTAGACTTCAGAGAACAAGGATTCTCTATATCATTAAGAAGAAGACCAGAAGCAATATGGTGTGCTCAAATCTTTAGAAAATACTGAAATCTTCAGAAGCATGCCAAGAAAACGTGTTACTCATGAATCATGATAAACATGAGGGATTTCTTACACATAGTATTGTTTGCTAACTGTTATGTCATTAATATCATGAACTTATAGTGGGATGTAAATACTTCATGTTCTTGACTAAGAACAATTAATAAGTATATTAACCAAGATCTTGGGGTTTGTATATGTTAATTTAGGCTTTTATTTATTTTGCTCACATAAGAAGGATAATATATGGATCCAGAAGGTCCCAATGGCTGCTTCTTGAATACAGGCTTGCACAAGTCTACATTCAAGAAGGCATTGCCAACGTCAAGAATATTACTTCGATGCTTGATGCATACTGCAATGAAAGAAACAACTTTGATTTGTGGACTTTTCTCTGCAGGGATGAAATCATCAAGTATCAGCAATTAAAGCCTTCTTCTTGAGCTAAACTCTTGGCAAGTAACCTTCCCCTATTCTATTTAGTGACCCGTCTGTCACGAGTTTGCGTATTCATTTGAATCAACTGTGTTCCAACATTTTAATATTGTCCATGGATCCAACTATATTCTTGAGTGTAGAAATCAACTCTTGAATAAAGCTTCATATCATACTGGATGTTTTACAATAATGGTGCATCAGGAATTGCTTTTCGTGCTTGATATAGCATTATCAGGATCTGAAGTTCAAGAATCCAAACCTTTTTTGCGAGTATTGTGATTCAGAACATGAACAGCAGCACAATGCGCTTACTCAAAAATTTGGTTTGAATTGATTAGCAGATTTATATAGAGTGTGGAGAACAGCTGAATGCTCTTAATTCTGTAGAGAAGTTGGATTTCACTTTTTGTGGATATACAAATATGGAATAAATTGTGTTGATATAGTAGTTGCTCATTGCCAGCTATCTGATTCCACAAATCTGCTGTGTCTCTTTAGAGTGAGAAATTCAAATCATATGCAGCTAGCATTAGTTCCTCTGTTACATTCTTAGAAATAGTGTCTTTTTTGTGTCTTGGTGATTTGTCATGCCAGCTATCAATGTTTAGGAGCCTTGAGACTAATAAGGTTTTGGCCACTCTTGTATTCGTTATGTCCATCTCAGTAATAGTAATAAATTTCTCAAGAGTAGAAGAATGTTCAAGAACATCATGATAGAAAATCAATGCGCCCTATGAAAGGAAAGGTGCTACTATGCAAGTAGTAGCGCTGCTGTCGGGAGCTGGGAGATCCTGCTGCAGTACCTATATTGAGAGAAGAAGAGATATCCAGGGAACAAGGAGACGAGAGTGAGAGAGAGACGGGTTTGATGTCAGAGAGGTATATTCTTATTTAAGTAATTGGGACAAAATACAATACCCTCAAATGCGCTTGCGCTTGGGCTTGGGCTGGCACAATATATACCTGCTCCTTAGCCTCTTCTTATCCCAATCAGCCACGTAGGCTTAGCCCCCACTAACCACCAACTAACAACAGTCGAGCTCCAAGTAACTGAGCTATCTTCGATCAACTGTCCAACAGCCCCTTAACCAACTACTGCCAGCTAGTATTGCCAACTCAACTAACTCGTACAATCTCGGAGTTTGCTTTAACCACTTTCTAACCACATAACTGTCATTCTCCTGTAGCAAATACCCACCTCCTCAGACAGACCTCATCCTCAAGGTTGAATAAACTCATTTCTGGAATACTGCAAACTGAATCATCATCAAGAATGGAGCTCATCACCGCAAAGCTTCAAACCTTGTCATCTCTAAGGATTTGAGCTTATCAGTAACACTTCAAGCCAGATCATCTGTAAAGATTGGAGAAGCTGGATTTTTATTCTTAAATGGATGCAAACTTTGCTAAGTAGCTTCAGAAACATCTCTTCCTGGCCACTATACTATAATCTCAATCACAGCTTGGTTTTTTCCTCTAGCATGTACCATTCTCCTATCAAGTATTTTCTCGGGCAGTAGAGGGGTGTTAGCAGTATCTCAGGAAGGTCCCCACCTGTTGTGGCATGGCCGAACTTATTTTTAAGCAAAGAACATAAAAAACATGACGAATTAAGGATTTTGAAAGAAATTTCAATTCGTAGGCAACTAGCCAATACATTCTATTATTTAAAAAGGTCCATAATATAATATATAAGCTTGGATTTCTTCTTTGCACCATGAACCCTTGCCTGCAAAGTGGAAGTTTTAAATATACTCACTCCCCTACTGAAAATATTCTGTCGCTTCTTCTGCTAACGGCAAATTTCTTCAATCTATCTCGTGCTTTCCTTATATTCAGTTTCAAGAGGTTCAAGATTTTGTTCCTTGTTCTTACTGTGGTTTCCACAGATGTTATCTTTGTATTCCCAGATATATAGGTCAACAAGTTAGGTGGAGATCTCCCATATACTGCTAAATATGGTGACACCTTAGTTAAGGAATGTGTGGAGTGTTGTATCACCATTCAAGCCATGGTAAATGTTTGACCCACTCATGAGGTTTTTGAAGCATAGAAGCATCTCGAAATAGCATTGCAAGATTTTGTTCAAGTTCTCACTTTGAATATCCATTTGAGGATGATAAATTGTTCTCATCTTCAATTTGGTTCCCTGAAGTTTAAAAATCTCTTGCCAAAATGTACCAACAAAGATGGTCTCCTTATCTGAAATTATAGACTAAGGCATATCATGGTGTTCTAGAAATGAAGATCTCTAGTATACTTTTCTCATTTTAAGGATGCTTAATTGCAAAGAAGTGAGCTGCCTCTGATAATCTATTATCTATAGAGAAGTCAAAGGGGGGAAACCCTCAACTTAATCTTGCGGTTGGTGTGCTTGTAATATATACAAGGGACTTTATAAACTTTAGACATAGGTCCTTGACATTTTCTTACACTTACAAGCAGGTCCCTATACATACATATTGACACTCTCCCTCAAACTGGAGCATATATATCATATGTGCCCAACTTGTTACATAAGTATTGGACCCGAAACAACTTAGGGACTTTGTAAACAGGTCAACTAACCGGTCTTCTGATTTGACTGATGACAACTGAATCAACTTATGTTGAATCTTTTCTCGCAGAAGATGGCATTTAACTCCAATATGTTTGGTTCTCTCATGAAAGATAGGATTCTGGAATATGTGGACAACAGCCTGATTGTCACACTTCAAGTCCATATAAGCTTCCTGCATGAAGCCAAGCTCCTCTAATAAGTGGAAAATCCATAGTAGCTCACATGGGCCATAGCTCTATACTCTAATATTCTGCATTGGACCTTGCTACAACAGTTTTCTTCTGGTTCTTTCAAGACACGAGATTTCCTTCCACAAATGCACAATAACCAAAAATAGACCTCCTATCAATACTAGATCCAATTCGATCAACATATGAGAAACCATGCACCTGCAGATATCCATGATTTCCATATAGTCCCTTTCCAGGCGACTTCTTAAGATACCTTAGAATGTGCATAACAACCTCCATATGACTTGTGTGTGTCTTATCCATGAATTGAATAACAACATTAGTGGAAAAGGCAATGTCAGGCCGAGTGACAATCGGATAAATCAACTTCCCAACAAGCCGTCTATACCTCCAAGGATCATCAAGTAACTGTCCCTGGTCCATGGGTAATCTAACTTTAGGATCCATTGGAGTATCAACAGGTCTAGCCCCAATCATCCCTGTCTTAGTGAGACGATCTAAGACATACTTCCTCTGTGAAATTACAATCCCAGACTTAGACTTGGAAACTTCAACCCGCAGAAAATATTTAAGACTCCCCAAGTCCTTTCTTTGATATTTTCCCTACAGGAAAGAGCTTTAGTTGTGCAATGTCATGCTTTTCATCTGCAGTAATCACAACATCATCAACATATACCACTACGAAAATGCTTCTAGAACTCTATCTTCTATAGAAGACTGAATGATCCATTGTACATCTATAAAGTCCCAAACTCAGAAAGAGCATTGCTGAATCGACCAAACTAGGAACGAGGCGACTGCTTCAGACCATAGAGCGACTTGTGAGGATGACATACTAAATCTGACTCCCCCTGAGCAACAAACCTAGGTGGTTGGCTGGTTGCTCCATATAGAATCTCCTCTTCTAGATTATTATGTAGGAATGCATTTTTAATATCAAGATGGTGTACATGCCAGGAGTGAATAACATCTAGAGACAAGAAAAAGCAAAAAATTGCCATCTTTGCCATATGAGAGAAGGTTTCTAAGTAATCCTCACCATAAACCGAGTGTAACCCTTAGCAACCAAACATGCCTTAAGCCGATCAACACAACCATCTGCCCCCTCTTTGATAGTGTAAACCTAGTGGCATCCAACAACAAACTAGCCATGCAGACGAAAAACAAGATACCATATCTTATTATGATGAAGAGCTAACATCTTCTCATCCATAGCATGACACCAACCTGGGTGATCAAGTGCAACTGAAACATATGAGGTATAGAGACAAAGGATATAGAAGAAATAAAAGCATAATATGATGGTGAAAGATGGCTATATGAAACAAAGTTAGAAATGGGATATTCAATATTTTTAAGAGTTCTAGGTCTAACACCTTTACTTAAGGCAATAGAAATATTCTACTGTAAAGGGGGAGAATGAATTGTCTCTACCTGACCTTATGACAAGGGAGCATCTGGAGAAGGAGATCAACTGTCAGGAGCCTCTATTCCACCTATATTGGTACCTGAACTAGACTGTCCACTTGCACCAGTACGACGAGTATATACTTGAGTGATGGGTGGCCTAGTCGAACTAGATGGAACAACATCATGAGAACAATCACTACCATGAGAGAAAGGAACAACAGACTCAACAACAATAGGAAGAGGCAAGAGATCTATTATGACAATTGGTGTCATTGAAGCAGTATCATCAAAGAAGGATGTGTATTCAAAGAAGGTGACATCCACAGACACAAAGAAGAAACATGAGATAGGAGTAAACACTTATACCCATTTTGCACTGTAGAGTAACCTAAAAAGACACACTTGGTGGTCTTGGGACTCAACTTGTCCACTCCTAGATTAAGACAGTTCACAAAGCAAACACACCCAAACACCTCAGGTGAAACATAGTACAGTGGCTTCATAGGATGAAGAATCTGAATAGGTATGAGATTCTGAATGACAAAACGGCATGCATTAATGAGATAAGTAATGGTAAGAATAACATCACCCCAACATTTCCTAGGTACATGCATGTGCAGAAGAAGAGTGTAGGCAGTCTCAACAATATGGTGAATCTTTCTTTTAGCCACTTCGTTCTATTGTTGTGTATGTGGGAAAAATGATTGGAGGATGATGCCATGGGTGGTGGTAAAATGAGTTAATTCTTGGTTGAAGTATTCTCTAGTAATATCAGATCGAAGGGTACACACTTTCTTCTTAAATTGAGTTTCCACTTCCACAAAAAAATATTTGAATATAGAGATAAGAGTTCAGATCTCTCTTTCATCAAATAAAGCTATGTAGCACACAAATAATCATCTATAAAGATAACAAAATACTTATCGTCAAGCTTGGAAGTACACAACTCGGTCCTCAAATGTCTAAATGGATTAACTCAAAAATAGACTTTGTTCTTTGACTCTCTTTGGACCTAAAGACAAACCTTGTATGTTTCCCTAACTGACATGACTCACACTACAAACTTTCCAAGTTGTACAAACCTGGAATTAAGACCCTGACCTTATCTCAAGATGCATGACCAAGACGACTATGCACCAACAAAGGAGAAGCTGCAACACATGTTGTAGGATACCTTCGCAAGTAGTAGAGACCAGCCAATTCATACCTTTCACCAAGCGTCTCCCCCATCTTCAAGTCATGTATAAGACAAGTATCTAGTAAGAATGTAGGAGGCTTGAAGAGCACGAGTTAATTTTCTAATTGATAATAAATTAAAAGGAAATTGAGGAATGAAGAAGGTAGATGGAAGGGATATAAATGGAGTCAGTGGCACCATCCTGATTCCCTTAATGGAGGCAATAGATCCATCTGCAAGGGTGACATAAGGTAGGTTAGGTTTATTAGTAGATAGACTTTGCTGTGTTTTTCTCTTTTACACTTAGTCTATTTTCTATCATTCTTTTCCTTTACACTTATGTTTTAGCCCACATGGGTTATCTCTAGACCCTGTGGTTCTTTTGTGTATTATATAGAGACTCTTGTATATTCTTTTATCATCGAATAATACAAGACCTTTTTCCGCATTATCCAGATGGTATCAGAGCAACAAGATCCACCCTAATTCTTTTTCCCCCCCCTCCTTACCCTAACCTACCCCTGCGTCGTCAACCACCACACCGCCGCCGCCCCCCCCCCCTGCGGTTTTCTCCCTGCCGCCGCCGTCCTTCTTCCTCCTCCTCCCTTCCTTCCTTACCCTACCACCACCGCAGCCCTTCTCTTCTCTTTCCCTGCCCACCGCCCCATCTCCTTTCTTCCCGCTGCTACAGTACCGCGGCGCTACAGTACTTGCTGTCCGCCACCAACAGCCACCACCACCACCTTTTTCCCGGCCCCTACATCACCCACAACCCTCCACCACACCCCCACATCCTCACCATATCTATCCTTGTGGCCTAGACAACCACAAGTTCTTTTTTCAGTCTCCGTTCATTTTCTAAATCCGTTACGTACAACCCCGACACTTTCCAGTTCTGGCATGTTGAGGGTCTAAAAGCTACATCCGGATCTGCCTGCCTGCGCCACATGGTGGAGTAATTGTTTCTCCATGTTGACGTAGGTTCTGCTTCTTTATCTCTGCCCCGTGAGGGTTTCTGAGGTCCATGATCGGATCTCCTATCTGCTGCTGCTGGTCCATGTGTTGGACACTTCCTGCTACCTACTGATTCTACTGTCTGCCCTGCGCTCGTGCTGCTGACTGTCTGCTTCTACTATCATGGCGACTTCAGATTTACCACGGTCTTTGTGTGTTACTTCTGTTAAGTTGGATGGCTCCAACTATCACCTATGGGCTGCTTCATTCGAACTCTACGTGAAAGCACACGGGCGCCACTCGCACCTGACTACCAAGGGTCCTGCTGTACCTGCTGCTACTGATGATGACAAGACTAAGCAAGCTTATGATCTCTGGTCCAAGGAGGATTATGGGGTTATGGCCTGGCTGGTCAATAACGTTGATGCTAAGATCAGCCACTCTCTGCTTCGCCTTCAGACTGCTAAGGAAATGTGGGATCAACTATCCCATGTTTACTCTCATCAACAGAACCCCAAGAAGGTGTTTGAAATTTTCAAGAAGCTTGCGAAACAAGACTTCTCGACATCTGACTCTGTGGAAGACTACTTCAACTCGTGCTGTGCTCTGTGGGACGAGTTTAGGTTTATCATCCTCTGACTGCGAATCTTGAAGAACTACATCGTCAGCGGAATGAGCTCATGCTTGTTCAGTTCCTGGCTGGCCTTCCTACTTCGTTTGCTGGGGTCGTGGATCAGATCCTCTCAAGTGACCCGTTACCTACTCTTCAGGACGTCCTCAAGCGGGTCCAGCGTCTTCCTTCTTTGACGCTCTCTACTTCTGATGGAGCAACCCTTGCTGTCCGTTCTGCGGATTCCTTTCGTGGTCGCGGCCGAGGTCGTGGCCGTGGTCGTGGTGGCCGCTCTTCTGCACCTAGACGTGGTTCTGGCTCGGAGTCAGGGGAGCCCCGCTACTGCACTCACTGCAAGTGTACTAATCACAATGAAGACCGCTGCTGGATAAAATATGGTAAACCTGACTGGGCGAACCAGGTTACCACTGAACAACCTGCATCTACCTCTGCTGCCTCTGCCCCTACTGCTGATTGGATTCGCTCTAAGTTTGAGAAACTGCTTCAAGCCCGCCTTGCCTCTACTTCTGCGGACTCTCCTGAGAATGGCGCTGCTCTCCTGACGACGACTGGTAAAAGCCCTTAGGTGATCGACTCTGGTGCGACTGCACATATCTCTGGTACTGCTAGTTTATTTTCTACTCTGCGCAAGACTTCTCTCATACCGCCTGTGACGGTTGCTGATGGTTCCAAATCTCCTGTTTGTGGCATTGGAGATATCACTTCTACTAGTACTCTACCTCTGCAGTCTGTGCTATATGTGCCCAACTTTCCTCTGAATTTACTATCTGTCAGTAAACTGGTAAAAAGTCTTCGTTGTGCTATTACATTTGACCCGGATGGTGTTCTGTTTCAGGATCTGCGTACGAGGACGACGATTGGTTCAGGCCATGAGGGACCGGATGGATTATACTATTTGGACGAGTCGAAGCCAACTGCTTTCCTGACATCTACAGTTCCTGATATTCAGTGGCATTACCGTCTGGGCCACCCATCTGCTGAGAAGTTGAAGGCTTTATTACCGACTGTTGCTAGCACTAGATTTTATTGTGAAACATGTCAATTGGGCAAACAACACCGTTCTACTTTTTCTGCAAAATTTTGTATTGGCTCTAAAGCCCCTTTTGACATTGTGCATGCTGACATTTGGGGACCGTGTTCTGTGCCTAGCGTTTCTGGATTCAAATATTTCTTAAGTTTTATTGATGATTTTTCCAGAACCACATGGTTATTTTTACTGACAGACAGATCTACTGTAGTTGAAAAAATTTCTGAGTTTTTTGCGGAAATTCGGACTCAATTTGCTAAGCCCATCAAGATTTTTCGCACAGACAATGCCTTGGAATTTGTGCAACTTTCTGTTCAGTCTTTTTGTAAACGTCAGGGCACCATTCACCAGACTTCCTGTGCTTATACCCCACAACAAAACGGTGTCGCTGAGCGTAAGAATCGCCATCTCCTTGAGGTCGCCCGCACACTTCTCTTTCACTACCATGTTCCTCACAAATTCTGGCCTGAGGCAATCTCCACTGCTTGCTATCTCATAAACCGCATGCCTTCCTCTGTACTTCATAATAAAATCCCTTTTCAAATTCTTTTCCCTGATCTACCACTGTTTGCTGTACCACCGCGTATTTTTGGGAGCACATGCTTTGTGAAGAACCTTAGACCTGGTCTTACTAAATTAGATCCCAAGGCCACCAAGTGTGTTTTTTTGGGCTATTCCCGCACTCAGAAAGGATATCGGTGTTATGATCCTGCTTCACATAAATGGCTTGTATCTGCGGATGTGGTATTCTTTGAACACATGCCATTTTTCTCTTCGGAGGGTTCTGCTCTTACGTCTGATTTGTTGACTGATACGCCCTTACCTATGGTGGATGATGAGTATGATAGCCCTGCTCCTGTATCTACAAGTGAGAAGCCCCCTCTGCAGGTTTATCACAGAAGACCAAAGCCAACAGCTCCCTCTATGGCCTCTCCATCATCCACGTCCTCTACGCCAGATCAGCCACCTCCGCATGTATTTTTTGACCTTGATGTTCCCATTAGTCTGAGAAAGGGGACACGTGCTTGTACGAAACATCCAATTGGGAATTTTTGTACGTCTGCTCATTTGAATTCTAATTTTGCCAACTTTACTGCTGCTCTGTCTGCTATTTCTGTCCCTAAGACTGCTGCTCAGGCTCTTAAAATCCCAGCATGGCGTCAGGCAATGGAAGAAGAAATGAAGGCTCTTACTGATCGTCATACTTGGACTCTTGTTGATCCTCCTACTGATTGGTCACCAGTTGGGTGTCGCTGGGTCTTCACAGTGAAATATCAGCCTGATGGTACGGTCGAGTGCCTGAAAGCCAGACTGGTTGCTAAAGGATACACTCAGACCTATGGGGTTGACTATTTTGAAACCTTCTCTCCTGTGGCACGACTTAATTCTGTCAGGATTCTGATCTCTGTTGCTGTTAATTCTGATTGGCCGTTATACCAGCTCGATGTGAAAAATGCCTTTCTCTATGGCGATCTACATGAAGAAGTCTACATGTCTCAGCCCCCCGGCTTTATCTGTGAGGGGGAGCCATCTAAAGTCTGTAGTTTAAAAAAAGCTATCTATGGCCTCAAACAGAGTCCACGTGCGTGGTTTGACAAACTTAGCACTATTCTCCAGGATTATTCTTTTCGCCGCTCTCAGTCGGACCACTCTGTTTTTATTAAACAATCCACAACTGGCATTATTATTCTTATTGTGTATGTTGATGATATTATACTCTCTGGGAGTGATGCAGCAGGTATTCAGGCAACTAAGCGGTATCTTGAAAAGCACTTTGTTACTAAAGACCTCGGTTCTTTACGCTACTTTCTTGGGATAGAGGTCTCTCGCTCTTCTGCAGGACTGTGTCTTTCTCAGCGGAAGTATGTTCTGGACTTGTTATCTGAGACTGGACTCCTAGGTGCTAAGCCTGCTAGCACCCCTCTTGATCCTAACACTGATTGGGATGATCAAGCCTCTACTGCATATCCTGACACTCATCAGTACAGACGAATGGTGGGGAAGCATATCTACCTCACAGTCACACGAGCTGACATTACTGCTGCTGTCGAATTGGTTAGTCGCTACCTTGACAAACCCCGACAATGTCATTGGGATGCTATTTGCCATATTCTGCGCTATTTGAAGAACTCTCCTGGAAAAGGGCTTCTCTACAAAAAACATGGGCACTGTAAGATACTGGGCTACTCAGATTTTGATTATGCTGGGAGCAAGGTTGATCGCCGCTCCACTTCTGGATACTGTACTTTTGTTGGGGGCAATTTAGTCACATGGAGGAGCAAAAAACAGGCTGTGGTTGCCCGCTCTAGTGTTGAAGCTGAATATCGCGCCATGGCACATACTACCTGCGAGCTCTTCTGGATTTGAAGCCTTCTGACAGATTTTGGTTTTTCAGACTTGTCGCCCATTCCTATGTTCTGTGATAATAAAGCAGCCACTTTCATTGCTAGCAACCCTACCTTCCATGAGCGCACGAAGCATATTGAAGTGGACTGTTACTTTGTTCGTGAGGCGGTTCTATCTGGTCAGATTTCTACCCCTTACATTCATACTGATGAGCAGATTGCTGATATCTTCACAAAGATTCTTCCGAAGAAGCGCTTCACTGATATGACATCCAAGTTGGGCATGATTGACATCTATGCTCCAGCTTGAGGGGGAGTATTAGTAGATAGACTTTGCTGTGTTTTTCTCTTTTACACTTAGTCTATTTTCTATTATTCTTTTCCTTTACACTTATGTTTTATCCCACATGGGTTATCTCTAGACCCTGTGGTTCTTTTGTGTATTATATAGAGACTCTTGTATATTCTTTTATCATCGAATAATACAAGACCTTTTTCCGCATTATCCAGAAGGTTTATAGGCATAGGTGGTGAACATCTCTAATACCCCCGTGATATGATCGGTTGCACCTAAATCAAGAACCCAATCAGACTTGGATGATGTTGCTTCGAAAGCCTGGGAGATGCATGTTGAAGCATATCTCTCGGTACAAGAGTAGGAACTAAAGATGTAGATTGTTGTGAAGCTCGAATTCGCATCAACTGAGAGTACTACTCTTTAAACGGTATCACTTGATATGTAACTTCTTTCTTCTTTGATGCAATTGAGAACCAGTCTAACTATTTCCACATATTGTCATGGCTAGAGAAAGACGGCTGACACAATGTTTTGAAGGGGTTGATGCAGGCCAAAAAGGATGCGGAATAACCTACACGTATGGACTAGGCACGCAAAAATAATATAGAAAACAAGCAACCACAAGAACACCGAGATTTACGTGGAAAACCCCCACAATGTGTGAGGGAAAAACCACAGGGTCAAAGTCCGACGGAGAAAATCCACTAATCAACAGATTACAATGTTCGTCTCAAGTTTAGACTCAAAACTTGAGGAATACAGAGTAAAAGGAAGAGATACAGATAATACCGAACCAGTACGTCACCACACCAAACGACCTTCCAGAAAAACACCTCCTTGCAGAGAATACCCGGACAAAACAAGAACGTAGGCTGTGATGGAGAATTCGGTGTAGACCGGGGAAGAGAACCAGAGCGGTGTCACCCTCTTTCCTTCTCTTCTTTCTTCTTCCTCGACTCTTCTCTCCGTCACGAACAACAGTAATTAAAAGGGCGGCTGTGTTTTTCTTTTGTGGCTGTCTTGCGGCTGCGTGGATGAGATGAGATGGGATTATATAACCCCTCACGGTGGCAACAGTCATGCCCTAAAGGGCTGCCCAACATGGGATGGAACTAATGGGCCACTGGCCCAACAATCTCCCCCTTCAGCCCAAAGGAGAGACTGTCCTCATGACTCCTCAGATGGAGTCCAATCCGGCGAGCTCCTTACAAGTAGCAAGCTTCTTTGTAGGAACTGTTTTTGTCAACATGTCAGAAAGATTGTCGTTGGTGTGGACTTTCTTCAGCTTCAATTGGTCATCACTGATAGCTTCACGCAACCAATGGTATCTCAGATCAATATGCTTTGTCCTGGAGTGAAAAGAAGAATTCTTGCTCAAGTCTATGGCACTCTGACTGTCATAGTAGATAACATGTTCATCCTGTGGCAAACCCAGTTCTTGCAAGAAACGTTTGAGTCAAATCATTTCTTTCCCTGCTTCACAAGATGCGATACATTCTGCCTCAGTAGTTGATAAAGCAACACACTTTTGCAGTTTAGACTGCCAGCTAATAGCTCCCCCTGCAAAAGTGAACAGAAAACCTAAGGTAGACTTCCTATGATCAAGATCACCAGCTAAATTTGCATCCGTGAAACCTGTAAGAACTGGTGGTGCCCCTTCAAAACATAAGCAAGCACTAGATGTGCCTCTCAAATATCTGAGTATCCATTTAACAACATTCCAATGCTCCTTACCAGGGTCAGATAAAAATCTACTAGTCACACCAACTGCATGTGCAATATCAGGCCTAGTGCACACCATAGCATACATAAGACTTCCTACTGCAGAAGAGTAGGGTATGTGAGCCATCTCTTGCTTTTCCTGCTCAGTAGAAGGAGATTGTTTTCTACTCAGTCTGAAGTGACTGGCTAAGGGAGTCTCAACTGGCTTCGCCCCCTTCATGTTGAACCTGTCAAGTACACGCTCAACGTATTTCTCCTGTGACAACCAAAGTTTCTTTGCCTTCCTGTCACGCCTGATGTCCATGCCAAGAATCTGTCTGGTTGGTCCCAAGTCTTTCATGTCAAAAGACTTAAACAGTTCCTTCTTCAGCTTGTCAATCATCTAAGCATACTTGCCAACAACCCACATATCATCAACATAAAGCAAGAGAATAATAAAATTGTCACCTGAAAATCTCCTGAAGTAAACACAGTGATCTGCCTCTGTCCTGTGGTAACCTTGCTTTAGCATGAAAGCATCAAACTTTTTGTACCACTGCCTTGGTGCTTGTTTCAGCCCATACAAACTTTTTTTCAATCTGCAAACCATGTGTTCTTTGCCTTTCACTGTAAATCCTTTAGGTTGCTGCATATAAATCTCTTCCTCTAGCTCACCATGGAGGAAGGCTGTCTTCACATCAAGTTTCTCAATATCAAGGTCCAAGCTAGCTGCCAAGCCTAAAACTGTGCGAATGGAAGTCATCTTCACCACTAGAGAGAATATCTCATCAAAGTCAATGCCCTGCTTTTGCCCAAAGCCTTTCACCACAAGTCTAGCTTTGTATCTCACAGTGTTATCACTCCCATCTTTCTTTAGCTTGAAGACCCACTTGTTCTTTAAAGCTTTTTTGCCTTCAAGAAGTTTGCATAACTCATAGATATCATTTTTCTTCAATGAGTTCATCTCATCTTGCATTGCATGCAGGCACTTATCTTTGTCTTGATGAGACTTTGCTTCCTCGTAGCTTTTTGGATCCCCCTCTTCTGTGATCAATGACCATTCTGTATTAGAATATTTAGTAGACGCCCTTTTCTCTCTAGTAGACCTCCTCAGTTGTGGACCTGCTGGATCTACTGGTTGAGGTTGCTCCCCCTGCTCAAGAACCTCCTCATCATGGACGCTATCCGTACCAGGATCATCCTCTGCCATATCATCATGTAGGATCTCGTCATCCTCAACATGGTTTGCATCAACATTCTGCTGGACTGGAGAGGGAACTGACACATCAATCACAATATCATCTTTTACCTGCTCAGGCTCTGTCATCACTGCATCAGAAAACATCTGGTCCTAAAAGAAAATCACATCTCTGGATCTGATTATCTTCTTATTTTCTGGATCCCAAAGCTTGTAACCGAACTGTTCATCACCATAGCCAACAAAAATACAAGGAACGGATTTGTCATCAAGCTTCTGCCTCTGCTCCTTAGGAACATGTGCAAATGCCTTGCACCCAAACACTCTAAGGTGAGAATAAGAAGCTGGATTCCTTGTCCACACACTCTCTGGAGTGTCAAAATCCAAAGGAACCGATGGTGACCTGTTAATCAAGTAGCAAGCAGTGTTTATAGCCTCTGCCCAAAACTCCTTAGGTAACTTTACATTCTTCATCATGCATCTGGCTCGCTCCATAATGGTTCTATTCATTCTTTCAGCCAAACCATTGTGTTGTGGGGTACCAGGAACAGTCTTCTCATGCCGTATGCCAGATCCTTCACAGTAAGACCTGAACTCCTTGGAAGTATACTCACCTCCATTGTCAGAACAAAGACACTTGCGCTTTTTACCTGTCTCCCTTTCAACCATGGCATGGAACTTGTTGAAAGTGTCAAAGACCTGATCTTTCCTCTGCAAACAGTAGACCCACACTTTCCTAGATGCATCATCAATAAAAGTAATAAAGAATCTGCTTCCACCCAAGGAGTTGACTTCCATAGGACCACAAACATCAAAATAAATATTGTCTAACACATTAGACTTCTCAGACTGAGCACTGAACTGGACCCTTTTTTGCTTCCCAAGCAAACAACTTTCACAGGGGTCAAGAGTCACATTTTTACCACAGGGGATCAAATCTTTCTTTGCAAGCACATGTAAGACTTTCTCACTCATATGTCCAAGCCGCTTGTGCCATAAATCTGGAGAACCTAAACTGTCCACAACATTGGCACTATCAGTGTAAACCTTTATATTCATCCTGTACAAAGTGCAGCAAACTTTGCCTCTAGCCACAACCAACTGTCCTTTGGTAACAACGGTTTTCAAGTCACCAAAATGATATTTAAAGCCCTCAATGTCAATACCATAGTCGGAAATGATGTTATAATCAACTTCAGGAATATGTCTAACATTCTTCACCAAGATGGTATAACCCAACTCGGTCTCAATGCGCACCTCACCAATCCAACAAATCTTTGCATAGCTTTTAGCAGCCATCTTTGTCATTCCAAAGTTCCCAGACTTGTAGGAGCAGAAGAAGTGTCTATGAGGAGTGATGTGGTACGAAGCACTGGTGTCCAACACCCACTCAATGTTGTCGCTGATATGTAGACAATGTCCCATGGCAACTCCACATGTGAGTACCTCTTCGGCATCTGTAACGACTGCAACTCTGTTGCTATCATCATTTGTCACCTTCTACTTTCCTTCTTTAATTTCTTTTTTACGCTGCCTGCAAAATTTCTGTATATGACCTGGCTTGTTGCAGTAATGACAAATTATCTTACTTTTGGACTTTGACCTGTGCTTTCACTTTCCTCTGTCACCACCTTGGCCACGACTCTGACTCCTCCCCCTGTCCTCAGCAACAAGGGCATGTGAAACTGACGTCTCTGCTAAGCTGCGTCGTCTCGTCTCTTCATTCAACAGGGTATTGGACACCAAGTCCAAAGTCAATTTCCCGTCTGGAGCAGAATTGCTAATAAAAATCACCAAGGTCTCCCAGCGGTCAGGTAAAGAACCAAGAAGTAGAAGCGCCTGCAAATCGTCATCAAGTGACAAACCCATCGTGGCTAGCTGATTCACCATGCTTTTAAAATCATTCATGTGCACTGATATATTGTCGTCTTCCTTGAACTTCAGATTGACAGGCTTCTTAATCAGAAACGCCTTGTTCCCTGCAGTCTTCCTCTCGTACGATGACTCGAGCTTCTTCCACAAAGAGTGGGCACTGGTCTCGTTAGCCATGTGGTGGAAGACAGACTCGTCAACCCAGTGTCGGATGAAGCCCATGCATTTTATGTTCATCTTTGTCCTATCCTCCTGTTTTGTATCCACTGGCTTGCTCACATCTCCCTGAACCGATTCATAAAGATCATTGCAGTAAAGCAAATCATCCACCTTTATCTTCCACGTCGGCCAGTTTGATGTCGTCAATTTCACCATATTATTTGCGTCGTCCATCTAGTCCACGTAGCCAACCCACGCTCTGATACCACTTGAAGGGGTTGACGCAAGCCAAAAAGGATGTGGAATAACCTGCACGTATGGACTAGGCACGCAAAAATAATATAGAAAACAAGCAACCACAAGAACATCAAGATTTACGTAGAAAACCCCCACAATGTGTGAGGGAAAAACCACGGGGTCAAAGCCCGACGGAGAAAATCCACTAATCAACAGATTACAATGTTCGTCTCAAGTTTAGACCCAAAACTTGAGGAATACAGAGTAAAAGGAAGAGATACAAATAATACCGAACCAATATGTCACTACACCAAACGGCCTTTCGGAAAATCACCTCCTTGCAGAGAATACCCGGACAGAACAAAAACGTAGACTGTGATGGAGAATTCGGTGTAGACCGGGGAAGAGAACCAGAGCGGTGTCACCCTCTTTCCTTTCTCTTCTTTCTTCTTCCTTGACTCTTCTCTCCGTCACGAACAGCAGTAATTAAAAGGGTGGCTGCATTTTTCTTTTGCGGCTGTCTTGCGGCTGCATGGATGAGATGAGATGGGGTTATATAACCCCTCACGGTGGCAACAGTATGCCCTAAAGGGCTGCCCAACATGGGCTGGAACTAATGGGCCACTGGCCCAACATGTTTGACTCTAGTAGATGACAGCTCCACTCGAGTCCAATGGAATTACAAAACCATCTGTACTGGTTGTCGTGAAGATGGGCAGCAATTTGTACGGCACGCGGAGGCGTGCTATAGTAGAAACAACTTGGGACAAAAAATCAAAATAGCACACTTTAATAAAAATATGTACTGAAATAGCACAAAAACCATCTTAATTTCGAAAATAGCCCACTTTCTGGGAAAAACGCCAATAATTTTGGCGTTTTATTGTTTCCGGGACCAAAAGCGCCAAAAACATGGCGTTTTCAGTTGAAAGTGCCCAAAACTTGGCGTTCAGGTGAAAGCGCCAAAAATTTGAAGTTTTCATGTGAAAGCGCCAAATAGTATGCACTTTTCTAAAAATGCCAAATAGGATGGCGCTGGCGGTGAACTGTGACTTAGACGTGGAGCCCGTGGTGGATGGCGAGTGGACGGCAGCTTCACATGCAACGACGGTGATGGTTGGTTGCCGCCGCCATAGGAGTCGGGTGGAGGAGGGGACTGGAGCTGGCCAAGGTCTTGGGGAGGTGGTGATGAAGAGTACTCGTCTTGGTCCGGCGGTGTTGGCGAGCTTCCGTAGTACGAGTTGAGTGTGGGTATCAAGCTGATGACAGGGGATTGACGCTGCCGCCGCCGAGGCAAGCACCATTAGCAGGTGTAACAGAACCGCCCACATCGACTGATTTTAGATAAATTGAGTTGCAGTGCACATGCTTAACACATGTCATCTGCTAGTTTTGAGAAATGTCTGTGATGCGATAAGGATAATTATTTTGAACAAAGTATATTAAATTGCTTCTAGTATCTTGCAACATTTGAAGGCTCGTCCCATGTTATACAAGTAACAAAGCCTAAAGAATTTGGACTATGCACATTTGACTGTAAATTTGTGAGAAGCAGTTTTCACGATTGTAAAAATTGGGGGCTAAGTATCCATTCCACCGGTGCATTTTGCCCCACGCTACTGATCTAGCTGGTTTCTTCAAAATAGGCACTTGGTATAACTGCAGGGTCAGGCAGGTTGGAAACACTATAAGCTTTTGAACGACGATGGATCGGCCGATGTGGGCGGTTCTGTTCCACCTGCTAATGGTGCTTGCCTCGGCGGCGGCAGCGTCAATCCCCCGTCGTCAGCTTGATACCCACACTCAACTCATACTACGGAAGCTCGCCAACACCGCCGGACCAGGACGGGTACTCTTTATCACCACCTCCCCAAGACCCTGGCCAGCTCCAGTCCCCTCCTCCACCAGACTCCTATGGCGGCGGCAGCCAATAATCACCGCCGTTGCATGTGAAGCCGCCGTCCACTCACCATCCACCACCGACTCCGCGTCTAAGTCACAGTTCACCGCCAGCGCCAGCCTATTTGGCGTTTTTAGAAAAGCGCCTACCTGAAAACGTTTTCAACTGAAAACGTTATGTTTTTGGCATTTTTGGTCCCGGAAACAGTAAAACGCCAAAATTATTGGCGCTTTTCTCAGAAAGTGGGCTTTTTCAGAAATTAAGATGACTTTTGTGCTATTTCAGTATATATTTTTATTAAAGTGTGCTATTTTGGTTTTTTGTCCAACAACTTGACTTTCACATCAACAATGTACTAGAAGAAGGCCAAATATGACTTTGGACAGCAGCAATAAACTGGATCAGACGAAATATATGTAGCACTAGACCAGAACCGTTGTGCTACAGTACTCCGTCTGTGATAAGTTGGGATACAAAGACCTGCTGCTCCCTCCTTGTTTTCCTTATGTCCTTGACCTGTTAGGGCATGAAGTTATGGTAGGGGCGCCCCCTTTAGACCAGATTTAACGGGAGAAACAGTTCCTCGTATCGTCTTTGTTGTAGCTGAAAATAGTTGTGATAAAAGGTTGTTGACAGAAGCCCGATATGATGCAGATATGGAGAAGAAATGCAAGCGTAGTGATGTAGGTCAGGCTCTGCCTTTACGCATTTATGAGTGCAGGTGTCACCGTGTCATTAGATAGGATTTATTAGCTTGCTTTATTTTATTATGCCGTAATATCTTTTTTCGGCTCTTGTAAAGTCAAGTGGTTTAGTCCCACATTAGCTACCACTCGTTTAGTCTCTTTTTGAAGCCTATATAAAGGCTCTATTTGCGCCCATATAGGAACACACTTGAAGAATAAGATATTATCTCTTTTAGCCATTGATTCACATTTACTATTTTGTACTTTTACATTAAGTAGCAGCTAGTCACAAGCACCGTATGGCACCTAGGACCAAGAGGAAGAATGTCCTAGAGATCCAATTCCAATCGGAGAGAGAGAAGCAGCCACTACCATGGCCGTCGTGCTACGGTACGGTGCTATAGTACAAATGGATAAGTACACATTGTTGCTGTTCTTGATGACTCGTAGACCTCGAGATCGTGATGACCACTCAATAAAACTTCCCTGGAGAGATTGACGGCTCCCCAGGGTTTTCCCTCACTCTGATACCATACAGAGAAGAAAAAGATGGGGGGAAACCCTCAACCTAATCCCATGGTTGGGGTACTTGTAATACATACACGAGACTATATAAACTTTATACATAGGTCATTGACCTTTTCTTACACTTACAAGTAGGTCCCTATACATACATATTAACACTATCTACCAACACCAGTATAACAAAGCACCTTTTTGACAAAGGGAATGCATATGTGAAATCCATAGCCAAATATCACCATACTTGAGAAGGAATTTTGCAAAGGTTGTAATAGGCCATGAGGGGAGCAGTTTTTAAATTTGTTTTCTTGGAAGATATGGCATTCTTGAATATAATTCCTCAGCTGTCCTCTCATCCCCTTCCACCAAAAAAACATCTCTGACTTTATTTTGAGTCTTTTCAAATCTTAAGTGACCCCCAATTGAACAGTTGTGCATTTCAATCAAGGCATGGCTGCTCACTTCTGATTTAGCACTCATCATAACTCTCCCTTTCTTAAAGATAATTTCATTCTTTACTTGGAATCTGTTATTGTCTAGGCTCCCTGCTTCCTACTTCTTCTTCAGTTCAATCAACAGAAGGTACGTCTGGGTAATAATCGGACATCATCCAACCATTGAGGTAAAGGTAAGTAATTGCACAACATCGAACCCCTTGATCACCTTCATCATCTTCTTTATTTTCTTTCTTGGAGAGAGCATCAACTACTCTATTAGTTGTCGTTACCTTGTATTCAATTTCATATTGGTATCCCAACAACTTGGAAAGACACTTCTGCTGAGTGAGTGTCTGTAACCTATGTTCTATCATGTATTTACATTCTCTTTAGATCTATCCTTATGGTGAATTTAGTGCCAATTAGATTATGCCTCAATTTGGTTACTGCTAAATAGAATTATATGAATTTCCTTTTCATATGTGGGCCATCCTAGTTGCTTCCCTTTAAGTGATGAGCTCAAGAAAGCAATAGGTCTGCCATTTTGCATCGATACAATTCCCACAGCTAATCCAGAAGCAGCTGATTTTATAATAAATTCCTGTTAAAAATCAGGCATGGCTAATACAAGTGGTCTTGTCATTTGCTCGTTCGACTTCTTAAAATCTATCCAAGCTTCTTCATTCCATTTAAAACTATTCTGTTTTAGATGATCTGTTACAAGTTGAGCCACCTGCCATAACTCTTTACAAACTTTCTGTAATGACCAGTTGATCCCAAGAATCGTGTCAACGCTTTAACATTCTTAGGTATGGGACATTCTTAAATGCTGATAATTTTGGAAGGATCTGCAGATACACCTTTTGAAATCACATGGCCTTAGTTCACTGAATTGACTCCAAACTGACAGTAGCTTCTTTTCACAAATAATTCATGTTTTCTCGATTATTCTAATGCAATAGTAAGATGTTGTAAAAGAAGTTGAGGGCCCCTGTTGTAAACTAAAATATCATCAATGAACACCAACATAAACTTACTAAGAAAAACTTCTAAATTTCATTTGTTAAATATTGGAATGTGGCTGGAGCATTTGTGAGCCAAAAGGGCGTCACTAGATATTCATATTGCCCTTGATGAGTGCTAAATGTTGATATGTGAATGTCCTCATCAACCACTCTCACGTGATGGTACCTAACTCTCAAGTCAAGTTTGAAGAAAATCATTGCTCCATATAACTCATCTAGAAGTTCATATATTCAAAGAGTTGGGAATCTATCAGGTATAGTGACACGGTTCAGACCCCTATAGTTTACACACATCGCCATGTTCCATCTGATTTCTTTACTAGCAGCACTAGTGAAAGAAAAGGGGCTATTGTTGTTTCTAATCAACCATGCCTTTATAGAGATATGTTATGTTTCACTGAGTGTCATGAGCCTAGCATGTGCCTCACTTATGTTTTTACTTCAGTAGTTTAGTCCCATATTGCTCATCTTTGTTTTAGTCTCTCCTCTCTTCTCCTATATAAGAAACTATATTGTACACCTTTTTGATCATCGAATATACAATTCCTATTCTCTCTATGTGGTATCAAGAGCAGGTCCATTTTTTCCCGGACAAATTCCCACCCTACCCCCATGACCTAAACCTCTAACTCCCCCACCCCCCTCCGCCGCAGCCCCCCCCCAACCCTTCGCTCCTCCTGCTGTCCTCAAAGCCATCCCCCCTTCCCGCTTCATTCCTCCTTCCTCTTCCACCAACCACAACCACCATTCCTCTGCTCCTCTAACCCCTTTCCCCATATCTCCACTTCTCTACATGTTTGACATTTCCAGACAGCCATAACTATTGCACGTTGAGAGTCTCTCCATCTCTTTGGGTTCTTCTGCCTGCGCCTCATGATGGAATCTTGATCTTCCTCATGACGGCGTAGGTTCCTTTATCGGTCAATCTGCCCGTAGCAGGTCTCTTCTGATCTGATACTTCAGATTTACGGTGCTGCTCTACTACCACATAGTGGGTTCCTTATCTGCTGATTACTGTTGTTGCTGCACCGACCATTCTCTTGTTGCTTCGTCTATGTTCACTATGTCCTCTGCTGAGTCGCCTCGTTCTCTGTGTGTTACCATAGTCAAACTCGATGGCTCCAACTATCATCTCTGGTCGGCGTCCTTTATTCTATACGTCAAAACATAAGGCAGTTATTCACATCTCACTACTGATCCTCCTGTTGCCCCTGCTGTTATTGCGGATGAAAAAAGTAAGTAAACCTATGCCTAGTGGTCCAAAGACAATTCTGGTGTTATGTCATGGCTTCTTAATAGCACTGAGCCGCGTATAAGTTAATCCTTGTTGTGTCTTCATGATGCTAAGGTCATGTGGGACCAGCTATCTCACGTCTATTCTCATCAGCAGAATCCCAAACACGTTTTTGAAATTTTCAAAACCTTGGCCAAGAAGGAATTTTCCTCTGACACTTCTGTGGAGGACTTCTATGATCAGTGCTCTGCTCTCTGGAATGTATACAAAATGTATCACCCCTTTACGGCAGATATCAAAGAAGCCCAGAAGCAGCGCAATGAACTACAATTGGTCCAATTTCTGGCTGCTCTTCCTGCTTCCTTCTCTGGCGTGGTGACACGAGTTTACCGTGCGTAATACGCAAGTGAACGTATTAAAGTAATAAGGCCTTGTAAGGCCCGAGTCGAACACGGGGAAGCGTTTCTCCAGTAGACTACTACTAACTGTAGTAAAATCAGCTAAGCCGGTTGTAAAAGGTTGAATTGGTTTGAGTTAAAGAACTAATGAAGAAATAAAATGAATTTAAAGGTTGAATTAATCAAAGAAGAAATGAATTCCTTAGGACAGTGGTTTCACCATAGATAACACTAACAATTGACCTCACACACTAACATCTACTATCTCAATCCCTGGATAAGGAGCCTTTAGCCAGAATTACCTGATCCTGCAGTGTAATTCACTACCTAATATAATGTCAATCCCAGTTCCGCAGTTATTGGTTGATTAGTTAGATACTTTATGATTATTCTCTGAGTTTCTCCTCCCGTTTACACTCCACTTTTCCCAAAGGGCACAGTACACGGGTAAATCTATTCTTTCCAACCCTCAACCTCTCTCTCCAGATGACTAAGCGTCTATCAATCCACTCATGGTGATCAAGCATAAGTAGAACACAAAGCTTTCATAGATTTATATCCATTAAAAAGAGATAAAATTGATATTAACGCATAGAAATCAATCACAGTGTATATCTGGGCTACTCCGAGATCCTAAGGAATAAAAGTTTTTAGCCTTGCATTGTTTTCATCAACGAATACATAGAAAGGAAGAAGAAAAATGTGAAAAACATTAGGAAACTAAGGTAACCCCTGAATCTCTACCCGTCTAGAAGATCTCCTCCGTCATACGTGTGTTCTACTGTCTTCCGGCTGCAGAATTGTCCTCCGGAGGTGGTCAAATCTCCTCGGTTGAAGCTTTCGGTCCTCGGTCCTTCTCTTTTCTCTCTCCGATTTTCATGCAATGAAAACGGCTACCTCCCTTGGTCTGGCCGTCGTCCCCCTAAGTCATAGAAGGCACTTCGGGTACGAAATAACATCCACCGTTGGATTAGAGTGAAATCTGCGGATGGCCTGATCGGGCAGACTCGATAGTACCAACTTGGTGAGTCGGTAGTATCGAGTCACTTAGTCTTAGTCGCGCAATCCCGATTGTGTTGGTACTATAGAATGGACTCGATAGCACCGAGTCTTGTGATTTTCGAACTGCCTCCCTGATGTCAACTGGTAGCACTGCTTTGGAAACTCGGTAGCACTGAGTTGGAAACTCGGTAGCACTGAGTTGGAAACTCGGTAGCACTAAGTTTTCTCGAATCATACTGGGGTTTACTGATGTTGTTTTGGTACCACCGACTTTGGCTGTCGGTAGCACCGACTCTGGACGAGTTTCCGGGTCCATCACTGACATCAAGTCGGTACCACCGACTGTTACTGGGTCGGTAGGATTGAGTTTGCAAGGAGTGGGATCCCATAGGGATCCACTCCCTACTAAAAACAAAAAGGGCAACATCCACCAACAAATTGTTTTCTCAAAAGGGGATGAAACCAAATTTATTTAACATGATTGTATCATAACACAAAGTAGCAGCGGAATTGAGAGATATATCTAACCATTACAAGGCAACTTATCATACTAAACTTTCACCACACAGGGTGACATAAAGGAAAACTAACTACATATATAGAACTAGCTGAGGTTCACCTAACAACTTCAAGCCAAGTCTCCCACGAAGTCAGCTATCCTTGTTGTGGTCCAGGTCCTCCTAGATCTCCTCCTCCTTATCCAACTCCTGGGGTTGGAAGCGTACCCCATAAAAGGAAAAAAAAAGAGGATATCAGCAAAATGTGGGTATGTGCATGCTAAAAAGGAACATCAAGTATAGAAGGCTTCCCATGCAAAGAGATAGGAACTACCCAATCGGGCATAAAAGGAAAGAATCTCAAATATATGATAAAAGGAATACTTGCCATTAAAATAATAATAAAAGTGGTGCCACAAAAGCACTCATAAAGATTTTAGGGCACAAAACCCATAATTATCAACCTGCATGTAGGTGAGATAAACATAGCACTAGAACAACATAAATAACAATTGGCGACCAACCCTCATAAAGTTGAAACCTGATAGAGAATGGCACATAACCAAACTCCCAATATATTTAAAAAAATTGGGTCAACCCCCATAAAGCTGAAACCTGGGTATGGGGCACATAACCACCATTCCATAATAAATAATAAGGGCACATAACCCAAAACCAATGCAAATTATATTACTCTAGGGCTACTGAGTCACACATCATGCTTAATATGGAGGCAAGTAAAAGTATAGTCGGATTTACAATTTAATCACCACATAAGTGATCATCATAACAACCACCACAAAGTGAGCATATAACAACAAATTGAGTTTTATAATGAACAAGGCATAATAAAGAATCCAAAAGAAAGTCATGAAGATATTTTGATCACAAGATCAGTAACAAGTAGGGTACTTCACATGAAGCATCATTTTCAATAGAAAAACATATGGTGTTTAGGTTATTGTCCATAGGACCAAGAGAAAGTCAATTTAGGTTATTGCTCAATAAAGAAAAATAGGAGATGCACACATACCTCTCACAGAGTCTTAAAACAACACTTTCCAATATCCTAAGAAAGATTAGAGTCTGCATGTCCTATTATAATAACCATATACATGTATTAGCATTATATGCATTCATTAAGAACTCAAAACCCTAAAGTTGTCAAATTTTTCTACAAACCACCGATTTAGGTCTCGCAAACAACATAATAGTAAAATAACATATAATATGATGTATTTTGAAGATATTGACTTTTAGGGGTAGTTTTGGTGATTTTTAGTTAATTAAATCATTCTCAAAAATACTTTTTCAAAAAGCTCAAAACCAGGCATCAAATTTATTTTTGCAAGATAGATCATATTTTTCTGAGTGCAGAACATATTTTACTTTTAAATTTTGGCCAAAGGGTTTATTAGTTATAAATTATACAAATTATTAACTTATTAATTAGATCTATTAAAATCACTCATTATAAAACATTGGATTTAGGTGACGAAACCCTTATAAAAAGAAAGCTTACAATTTTCTCATTTTATTGACTATTTATGCATATTTTTCCGACTAGGGATTAATTAGTTATGGTTTTTCAAAGCTCGACCAATAAGAAACTCAAGAATTGCCAAATAAGAGAAAATAGAGGGAAAGAGAGGTACCGACCCAGATGACTTGGCCCAATAGCGTGCAGACAAGTCGCTTGGTCAAGGGTCCTCTTTGACTTTGCCCTAACAAAGGAAATCATGGACAAAAGACCATTATGCCCTTTAGCGCAAAAACAAAGCAAGGAGAAACGAGAAGGGTAGAGAAGTAAAAACACTAGGATCATCTTCCCTGCTCAAATCGGCACCATAGCTGCTTGCTCCAGCAACAGCTTGCACGGAGATTTGGGCAAAAACTAAATACGTGATCAAACTCTGAGATATGGGTACCGAAAGAAAGCCCAAGCGAAGAAGAAATTGACCATACCTTCAATTCGATTGGGGAGGCTCCAAGGTGGGAGAGAGAGTCTCCGCAAGGTCAATGCCAAAATTTGATTACCGACGACAAAACATACGAGAACTAGAGCAATTGACTTGAGAGAAGTGTTGAGTAAGGGCTAGCGGAGACCCAGGTAGGGTTATATATAGGTGGGATGTAGAATTAGGGTTTAACCATGTCGGCCGTGAGAAGCTCTAAGCCCAAGCTTTGGGTGTTTCTTGGATCCAAAGAAATAGAACTCGTGTAAGAGTTCGTTGTGTGTGGGACATCTCGACGAATTCAATGCAAAAGAAATCGCGGAAAAAGGATGTATAAAGACCGATAAAAGAGGGACTCTCTGAGCAACCCACCCGGCGGCACTATAGCAGGCCGACCACGGGTAGTAGACGATCCAAGGATCGTCAGATCAAAATTCAACAGTCGGGATCCACGCACCAGATCAAATAAGAAAACCTTATCCAATTCGAAATCAATATAGTGATACATGTAGTATTAAATGAATTTCTCTCTCTTCATTTGAGGGCTTAAATGAATTCTAAATTGGCGAAAATTTTGCAGAGATGCTAATTTTTATATGTAGAATCCAAATATAAAATTAGATTTTCCTTTTGACAACTTTTAATGTGTAAAATAAATTAATTACTATTTTCTCTTTCCTCCTTCATTAATGACATTAGGATTATCCAAAAATTACGAAACTTGACCCACAAGTCATATTTTACATGTTGAATACGAATTTTTCATTAGTTTTATATGTTGGAGTTATTTTTGTAATTATTTAATATTTTGAAGGTTCTATACACTTTCTCTCTCCTGATTTCACCTTTTAATCAAACTTTCTCCAAATTGAATGAAAATTCACCCAAAGGCATATTTTATTATGTATATTATAAATCTAAAATTATTTTCCACTTTTGGAGTCATTAAATATTTTATTTAATATTTTTAAGGAAAAACACCCTTTTCTTTTCTAATTAAAATAGATATGGTTATTATTATTCTAAATTGGTGAAACTTGGCCTCCAAGCCAAGGCATATCCCAAGAAAATGAATTTGAGGTTATTATTATCCAAGAAGTTTCCCTTTTAACACATTATTCATTATTTATATTATTTCTCCCATTAATAATCTATTATCTCATTATTCATGTATTAAGCATTATATTTGATTTCCTTTTTCTCTTCCTTGCACCCTAAGGCATAGGAAGGATCTCGAACGAATCTACACTATCATTATCCCACATAAGATAATTCATTTCATTTTCTGTGGAATTATAACTCATTGTTCTCAATTATGGACACTTTGCCTTTTATGCACAAATCTTATGTACCTTTTATTGATTTTATGATTAATTTGAAAGAATTGGGTAATATTAATTTATATTCTACGTTTTAATGTGATTTATGCATGAATTCATATATTTAAGGTAACCAAAGAGCATATTTTAATCCTTGTTTGGCTAAACCTCCAAGAACTAAGGGTTCTAAGATCTTGACCCTAGAATAAGATTAAGTCCTAGGTTTCAGTATGTTACAGAGTTTGTGGATCTTCCTTGTACCTAAAAACACACAAAAACATCATAAGTACTTGGGATGCGTAAAATATTACATAAAACAGTTAAAATCATATAATTTGATGCATTCAATAGAAACATGCCATCTATGACATTTCATGCATAATAAATCAAATAAATGACTAGTCTACATATGAAATCAAGGGAAAATGTGTCTGTAATAACGACTAAAGACACATGCGTAAAACTCCCCTAAGCTTAAATGTTTCTCGTCCTCGAGCAACAATCTCTCGGATCTGTTTGACAAGAGTCAGCAAAAGGACATAACACATACATTCCTTTCTTAATCATATCCACCTATCGAACCCTAAACCAACCTTTACTGACCCGATAACGGCTCAAAAGTGACAAAAAATTCCATAAAAGATGTCCACCTTTGGTCAATGACACTATCAAGAAAGCAGTTAACATCATAATTACTCAGACATTCACTTGGTGTATTGTGTGATTCCCTGCACTAAATTGCTCTTTCCTAACTACCAACTACTTGGAAGACGATCTTCGTATAAGAATGAATGAGGAGATAAATCATTAGAGTGACCTACCAATAAGAGCAATTAATGATTCAAGATGGGTGGCAATTGAAAATTCATAAGTACATCCAACCTATTTATGCATAGAGGATAATGAACTATATGGATGAAAAGAATGCCATGCATGAATCCTAATGCTATTTTTTTATTTTTATGAAATGATGCATGTATGAACGAGTTGAGATTGTTTGACAACTCAAAAGAATGCACATGTGGATTAAATCATAACCAAAACAAACATGCGGGATATACTTTCTCCTTGTTTCTTTTGAACAATTTTCTTTTTTTCTTTTCAAAAAGGCTAATTTTATGCTTCGTGCCTTCATGATTTTTTTTTCTCTTATTTTTTCTTGGAGGTATATCCCTACACTTTAGCTTCATAGCTTGAAATTAAAACACACATGTTTAAGAAAATATGCATGCGATGATGAAATGTATGCAACTATATGAACTGTGTTATGCAAGCTAAGATGGTATGCACTAAAGCTAATGCATACAAATGCAATGTTTTTCTTTCTTTTTCAAATGCAAGAAAACTAACTATTATGTTCCTATTGTGCCATGTAATGCAATCAAAGAAAATAACTTGGAGTACTCATGAATTTTTGATGTGGTGAGTCAAAAATGAATGAAAAATAAATGGAATCACACAACTAAGAGACAATACCTTTCATTATATAATGATGTGTCCTTCTTAATTGACCTGTGTTCATGGTGATCTAAATGTTTATTTCTTATATTTCATTTAAGGTCTCGTTATTGTTTGGTCAGTTGAGGCTCAAAATCTTCATCATTCACATTTTCCGAGTTGATTCATACTTTTATGTATGTCCTAAGTCTTAATGTTGACTAGTTCAAACACTTCCTCAAGTGGTGTTACAGAAAGATTTTACAGTTTAAGCTTTTAAGGATATGACTATTTTCATACAACAACATAGAGAGTACAATTTATTCGAAAACAAAACCATACATTTACTACTCTACAATTATACTAGATAGACATGGATCCTACACTTGCACAACTAAAAATAAAATAACTAAAAAAACAAAGATAGAATGTTGTTCCAGCACCCCCCAAGCTTGAATATGACTACGTCCGCATAGTCAATACTCACACCCAAGAGGTGGAACAGTGGTACCAGGACTCAGAATGACAGAGGTGGCATGTTGGGGTCGTGTGTAAGGAACATCCCCTGGAATGAGAGGTCTGTAGGCGGCATTGGCGGCGGCTGTGGGTACTCCCCGAAGTATCCACAGTTCCAGTAGTTGTCAAAGAAAGGCTTCTGGTACTGCTCCATCCACTGCAGACGCATGTGAACATTATCTTGGTTGGCTAAGAGAAGGCGTTCATTCTCGTAAATCGCCTGTTGGTTCTGGTACAACCTTCCTTAAATGTCCTGCACACCGTACAACATCGCCTGATGTTGCTGCTATCTAGTCTGGTTCTCCTGTAGCATGGTATACATACCCGCCATGTTTTATGGGTCTCACTCCTCCTAGGAAGGGGGTGAGGCAGAGGAAGTCGAGGCAGTGTAGGTGTGGGTCCGTTTGCGCCGCACCACTCTCCTAGTGATGGGGATGGTGGGCTCCACCTTCTCAACATTGTCGTCATCGTCACCGATGTGCTCCTCGTTGTCGTCCTGAGCTGCTGCCCTGAGTGGATCTTCTGCTTCCCCCTCTTTCAGTGGCCACCGGAAATGGTTCACCCAGCGCAAGTTGAAGATAGGGTTGGGGAGGCTCCACTCCCGAAACAGTCCTCGACGCATGCAATGCGCATAGAGCACATTATGGTGGCATTAAAGAAGGTGTTCCTTGCGGAAGTGTAGGATGTCCAACTTTGTTGTATCCTCCAATGGCTTGAGGGTGGATAAATCAAGGCGCAAATGTAGTGTAATAGGGGTGATGAGATCCCCAAATAAAATCGGCACCTTCCTTGTCACATTGCGCCGCACAGAAATCATATGGAGCAGAAGGAAAGCTCTAAAGTTAACAGTCTCCCCTTCCAGTAGCCTGTAGAGAAAGTAGAGGTCCGCCTTCTGGACCTTCCCTTGAGCTTGACTGGAATGATAAAAAATAGTATTTGTGCAGAGGCAGTGAAGGATGCGAGCAAAAGGGTGCTCAATATCAGTAACAGAATTGATATGCCAGTTTATACAAAATCCCGCCGGCACCTCAGTCAACTGCTCCCAGGCCAAGTCGTAGTTGAAGTCAGACAGGACCGAACGTTCTGGGATGTGAGCCCAGTTGAAGATATGGTTGAAGGCCCTCAGTGTGATAGAATAGTTGTTGTTAAAGAGGTGGAAGTTGACTTTGCCTTCCCGTCATTCGCCTCCTATCTTCTACTCAGGGGCGACGAGAACATCAAGTGACGCCAAGAACTCCAGGACGAGATCCAGGTAGGTCTGACAGTCGCTGAAGAAAGGATTACCCCCCTCTATGAATTGCTTCTGACATACCCATCACATGTTGTCAGTGAAACCCACCCTTTCAATCAATGTGTGATCGCCATATCGCGTTGGAATGATCAGCCTTGTCTGCAACTATTCATAGAGCTTTCTTATCTCTGAGGACGAGTGTTGGATGCGAGGTGGCTGGGGGACCAACTCGCCTTGTGGGGGAACAACTCCTCTCCTAGGAGCCATGTCGTTGATGCAAAAAGGAGGTTAAGAGAATAGAAGCTCGGGGAAGACCGTCAGCGCCTGGTGCAGCCTTGCTCTAAAATGTAGGAGGAGTGGATTTTGAGGGTGTGAAGAAATGGCTCCACTACCCCTCCTTATATAGTTGAACGTGGAAAAGTCGGTACTACCGACTTTCGAGTCATTGGTACCAAATTGGCTAGCACAATCTGTGGTCAGTTGCATCGACGACTTATGATTGGATGACGTTGATGGTGCGGATCGCCCCGAGTTGGTGGTACCGACGACGAATCGGTAGTACCGACTGGTGTTGTGAATCGGTACCACCGACCGCTCGATGAAGCACGTCGTGGTTGTTGGATCGCGAGCACACAGATTGCTGACGTGTCGAATCAGTAGTACCGAATTCAGGGTCGGTAGTATCGAGTTGTTGAAATTGTTGGTGCTTTCGAATTTGTGGGCTCAGTGTACTGAACTTGTACGCATCCAAAAGTCAGTAGTACTGATTGAAAAGTCAGTAGTATCGAGACCTTATCAGTTAGCGCTCAAAAGATCTTTAGAGACTCGGTGGTACCGACAAGTTGAGTTGGTGCTTCTGAGTCTATGTTGCAGTTGCGGACAAAACATTGACCTCATTTTGGTGCCACCGACTGATAAACTCAGTGGTACTGACTTTTAAGCTCTACACACTCCAAAAATGAGTCAATGTACCATTTTTATAGAAGTTTAAGGTAACAACTAAAAATGGAATTTGAACCTAAAAAAATGCAATAAAAATTGGGTTGCCTCCCAACAAGCGTCATTGTTTAACGTCCTAGACTAGACGGTCTTTAGAGCAAGAATCCATGGAACGGTGCAAAGTTGCAACTCCTCTATTCGTGGCTCTACTTCCCCTCCAAAATAGTGCTTTAATCTTTGGCCATTTACAAGGAACGAATTGTTCCCATCTATAGTGTTCACAACATCATGGGGAAAGACTTTTTCAATCACAAACGGTCCACTCCACTTGGACCTTAGCTTACCCGGATACAACCTAAGCCTAAAATTGAAAAGGAGGACTTTCTGACCTGGGAGAAACACCCTATCTAGAATGTTCCTATCATGAATTTTCTTAGTCCTTCCCTTATATATCCTAGAGCTTCCATAAGCATCCATCCTAAGCTCATCTAATTCATTAAGCTCCAAAAGCTTCTTTCTACCCGCTTCATCTATGTTGAAATTCAGCTTCTTCATGGCCCATTTAGCCTTATGCTCAAGCTCTATGGGTAGATGGCATGCACGGCCATAGACCAGCCTAAAAGGTGTTGTTCCTATTGGGGATTTGTAGGCGGTTCTATAAGCCCAAAGAGCATCACTTAGCACATAACTCTAGTTTGTCCTATTGGTTGAAACCGTCCTTTCTAAAATTTTCTTCACCTCTCTATTGGACACCTCAACCCGTCCTTGAGTCTGTCAGTGATATGGAGTACCCACTCGGTGCTTCACCCCATATTTTCTTAGTATAGCTCCAAACTGCCTATTAGTGAAGTGGGATCCACCATCACTAATAATTAGGCGGGGGACACCAAACCTGCAGAAAATGTATTCCTTCACAAACTTGCACACTACCTGTGCATCATTGGTGCGGGTGGGAATTGCTTCCACCCACTTAGACACATAATCAACTGCAAGTAATATATAAAGATTGGAATTAGACAACACAAATGGGCCCATAAAATATATACCCCAAAGATAAAAAACCTCAGCCTCTTGAAACTCATTTAAGGGCATCTCATGTCGCTTAGAGATATTACCTGCACATTGACATGCATCACAACGATGAACAAAGTTGTGAGCATCTTTAAATAAGGTAGGCCAATAAAACCCACTCTCTAAGACTTTAGCCGCAGTCCTAGAGCTAGCATGGTGTCCACCCGTGGGCAGAGAATGACAATGTAACAATATGCTTTCTACCTCACATTCGGGTACACATCTTCTTAATAGCCCATCCCTATATTGCTTAAGAAGAATCAGGTCATCCCAAATATAAAACTTCAATGAGTGGAAAAATCATTTTTTCTCTTGGTATCTCCAATCTGCAAGTAATTCCTTACAAGCTAAGTAATTAACAATATCTGCAAACCAAGGATCTTCACTTTTAATTGTAAACAATTTCTCATCCGGGAATTCCTCAATAATGGGGATGGCTATATCTTTTTCGTCTGTCCTTTCTAGCCTAGATAAATGATCGGCTACAACATTCTCTACCCCTGCCTTGTTTTTAATTTCAATGTCAAATTCCTGAAGCAAAAGAATCCACCTAATCAATCTGGGTTTGGCGTCTTTCTTTTATAACAAGTATTTGATGGCAGCGTGGTCAGTCCAAACTATCATTTTAGCCCCAACTAGGTATTGGCGGAATTTTTCAAAAGCAAACACTACCACTAGCAGTTCTTTTTCAGTAGTAGTGTAATTCATCTGTGCATCATTCAAAGTCTTTGACACATAATATATGATAGTTGGAGTCTTGTCTTTGCATTGACCCAACACAACTCCTCCTGCATAATATGATGTGTCACATATCAGCTCAAAAGAAAGACTCCAATCATGAGCATGTACAATAGGTGCAGAGATCAGTTTTTCTTTAAGAATTTCAAAAGCTTTTAAACAACGCTCATAAAAGGAAAACTTGACATCTTTCTCTAAAAGTTTAGACAATGGTTTAGCAATTTTTGAGAAATCCTTGATAAAACGACGGTAAAATCTAGCGTTTCCTAAAAAGCTCCTTACTCTTTTCACTGATGTCGGTGGAGGTAGTATGGAGATGACTTCAATCTTTAGTGGATCCACTTCCATGCCTTTGTTGGACACCTTGTGTCCAAGAACAATCCCTTCACTTACCATCATATGACATTTCTCCTAGTTTAAAACTAGGTGACTGTCCTCACATCTCGATAGCATCCTGTCAATGTTATATACACAATCATTAAAAGATTCCCCATATACAGAAAAATCATCCATAAAAATCTCTAAGCACCGCTCTACCATGTCAGGAAAAATGACGAGCTGAAACGTAGCAGGGGCGTTACAAAGACCAAAAGGCATCCTCCGGTATGTATAGAGATATGTTATGTTCTGTTATGTTTGTTGAGTGTCATGTGCATAGCATGTGCCTCACTTATGCTTTTCACTTTTGTAGTTTAGTCCCATATTGATCACCTCTGCTTTAGTCTCTATTCTCTTTTGTTATATAAGAGACTGTATTGTACACTATTTTACTCACTCAATAAGCAATTCCCAATTTCTCTATATGGTATCACGAGCAGGCCCAATTCTTCACCTTTTTGTTTCCCACTCTGGTGATATGTCCTGGCTTCTCAATAGCACCGAGCCGTGCATTAGTCAGTCTCTATTATGCCTTCATGATGCTAAAGCAATGTGGGACCAACTGTCTCATGTTTACTCGCATAAGAAAAATCCTAAATGGGTTTTTGAAATTTTCAAAAACTTGGCCAAGAAGGAGTTCTCTTCAGATGCTTTTATTGAGAATTTCTACAACCAATGTTCTTCTCTCTGGAATGAGTATGAAATCTACCATCCGTTGACTGTTGACATCAAAGAGGCTCAGAAGAAACGCAATGAACTACAACTAGTTCAATTCTTGGATGCCCTACCTGCTTCTTTTTCGGGCATTGTTGATCAAATTATGTCTAGTGACCCTTTGCCTACTCTTTGTGATGTCCTCAAGAGAGTTCAAAGGCTACCATCTGTATCCTCTACTCCTGCTATAGAGCATCCTGCTTTAGTTGCTCGCGCTGCTAATTCTGGACGTGGTCGCGGTCGTGGGCACAGTCGTGGAGGACGTCCACCTCCTACTGGTGGATGAGGCTCCTCTACTGCTCCAGAACGAGGTCAAGCCACTAGACCTCACTACTACAACTGGTGTGGTCGTGATAATCACACTGAAGATAGGTGTTGGTCAAGCACGGCAAGCCAGCCTGGCAAACTAGGCCTCTAAAGAAACTACTACTGATGTTGCATACGATCCACGAGTTGCTCCTACGACCACTGAATGGCCTCACTCTGAATTCAAAAAGTTCTTCCAGAAGCGCATGACTCAACTGCCTTCGAAATATGTTGTTGGCTCTTCTGCAATGCTTGCGTCTCCTTCTGTTCGTAACCATAAGTGGTGCATTGATTCTGGTGCGTCTGTCCACATGGCAGGCGACATCCTCTTATTTTTTGCTCTGTCTAAAACCTCTAATATTCCATCGGTCACGGTTACAAATTGTTCAAAGATGCTTGTTCATGGCATTGGCACAGTTCCTCTATCTCGGAAGATGAATCTTACTCTATTTTATACATACCACAATTTCCTATTAATTTATTATCTATAAGTAAAATTGTTAAACAACTTCAGTGCTCTATTAAGTTTGATCCCTCTGGTTATGTTTTGAAGGATCTCCACACGAAGACGAGGATTAGTTCGGGCCATGAAGGACCAGATGGATTATACTACTTGGATGGACCGCCTACAACTTCAGCTTTCTTGTCTACATTAGTCACATGACTATAATGGCACTTCTGGCTGGGCCATCCGTCTGCTGCTAAATTGAAACTATAATTTCCTACATTATCTGAAAATAATTTCTCTTGTGCATCTTGTGTTTTAGAAAAACAAATGAGGCATGTCTTTCCTGCTAAAATAGAACTTCTTCTAAAGAAATTTTTGATATTGTTCATGCAAACATCTGGGGTCCATGCTCTGTCCCGAGTCAAACTGGTGTTAAATATTTTTGACATTTATTGATGATTATTCCCGTGCTACCTGGCTATTTTTTCTTAAAGATCGGAGTATTGTTTTGGACAATATCCGCATTTTCTTTTCTGAAATACACACCCAATACAATAAAACCATTAAAATTTTCCGTACCGATAATGCCACTTCTTTTTGTTCTGATCATGGCACCATCCACCAAACCACTTGTCCTTATACTCCATAGCAAAACGGTGTTGTTGAACAGAAAAATCGGCACTTATTAGAGGTTGCTCGCACCCTTGTTATCCATTATAAAGTTCCTCATCATTTTTGGCCCGAGGCGGTCACTACGACATGTTTTCTGATAAATCGCATGCCCTCTTCTATTTTACAAAATCGGATACCTTACTTCATTTTGTTTCCTAATTGACCTCTTTTCTCTATTCCTCCTTGCATTTTTGGTGACCTGTTTGTTAAAAATTTACGCCCAGGAATGACGAATCTTGACCCTCGATCCACTAAATGCATTTTCTTGGGTTATTCAAAAACCCAAAAAGGTTATCATTACTTTCATCCGATACTCAGACAGTGGTTTTTCAGTGCAGATGTGATCTTGTTTTAGCATATGCCCTACTTTTCTAATGATGGAGCAAACCTATCTCATGTTATATTGGCACCAAAACCTCTACCAGATATTGTTGAAGACTTGTCCTCTCCTAACACGCATGAAGAGTGTCCACTGCAAGTGTACAAACGTTGGCCGAAGACAAGCACTCCTTCCATGGCCCCTCCCCAACCAATTCCTCCGTCTGTGGCTGATCAAACAAACACTAAGGTAACTTCTGACTTTCACCTTCCTATCAGTTTGCAGAAAGGTGTTTTCTCCTGTACTAAACATCCTATCAGTCATTACTGCACTTCTTCCAATCTGCATAACAACATTTCCTGCTTTACTTCTGCAATTTCTATTGTCACCATTCCAAAAACTACTACAAAGGCCCTTATTATTCCTGCATGGAAAAAGGCAATGGACCAAAAAATGCAGGCGATATGCGATCGCAAGACGTGGGAACTTGTGGATCGCCCTTCTTCTTGCCCTACTGTGGGCTTTCACTGGGTCTTTACCATTAAATATCAACCTGATGGGACTATTGAACGCCTGAACGCCCATCTTGTTGTAAAAGGCTACACACAGACATACAATGTCAATTATTTTGAGACCTTCTCTCCTGTTGCATGATTAAACGTTGTTAGGATTCTGATTTATGTTAAGACTAGTCTCTCTTTCATCTAGATGTTAAAAATGCATTCCTTTATGGAGATTGTTAATATATGTCTTTACTTACTGTCCAGTTATTTTACTTTTCTATTTGGACCTACATGTAATTGTTCCACTAATATATATATCAGGGTACACACATTGTGTAACCCTACACTTCCTCTATTTGCTTTGTCTCATGGTACTAGAGAAGATCTAGATCCAGGATTCGTCTCTCCTTCTTTCCCTCCCTCCCTCCCTTCTCTCACCTACCGCCCCCCCTCCCGCCCGCCCCGCCACCAGTCGGCCCCAGCGGTAGCCACAACAGCGTCGGGCCGTCGGGCGAGGCCCTGCCCGCGGTGCTCCTCGCCACTTGCTCCGGTGGCGTGATCTCCTTATGAAGGACCGTCTTCGGATTTGCTTCCTGCCTGCCTGTGTCATCCTTGAGAGACTGGGTTTTCTGTTGCGCCTCGGCGTAGCCCGTATGTAAGTGGTTCATCCAGTATTTCCTCTGTGCCTACTGCCGCCTAGGTGAGGAACTAGGCGGTCATTTTTCTTCCTATGCCTGCTTGTTCTTCTCATTGTCGGTGATTGGTGATCTGCCTGTCATGGCCTCTTCTCATGAGGATCTACGTCGTTAGGTTACTACTGTGAAGCTAGATGGGCGAAACTACCAGCATTGGGTCTGCTCTATGCAGATCTATGTTAAATCCCAAGGGAAATTGTCTCATTTGACGCGTGATCCGCCTCATGTGCCTGCTACCAATGCCGACTCGAAGGATGTCAAAGTGTATGATGACTGGGTCAAAGATGATTTGTTATAACCCCAATTTTTGGGTTCAAATAGTGAGAAATGTAATTTCTCATATTAAAACTAATTGAACAAATAATGATATGTTTTGTTTTGGTTAAATGGATTCCATTCACAATAGCCTTGATTGATTGTGTTTTGGTCTTTATTGACTATTGGGCCCAAATAACAAGGAAATTCAATTAATAAATGGATAATTGAATTTTTAAGAAAAAAATATGTAGAAACCTCTAGAAGGCAAATCCAAAGAGGATTTCGTGCCTCTTGGGTTCCTTGGATACCAAGGAGTCCAAGGTTCCAAAAAGAGAGCAATAAGAAAAGAAAAGTTTAATTAAGTATTTCTTTATTAAGAAATAAATTGAAAATGATGATAAAAAGTGGAAAATGAGTGGAAAGAGACATAAATGAGATTTCTTGGGGAAATTTCGTATCCATGAGATTTCTAATGATAAAAGGAATGCCAATGAGGAAAATAAAAGAGAAATGAAGAGAAATCCTCAAAAATAAATATTTTAATAAGAAATACACATGATAATGGGAAATAATGCATTTAGATGCATCTAGGAAGATAATGAGTATCCTATAGAAAGAATTTCTAAATAATGGAATGTCTTGGGATCCAAGGAGTCCCAATAAAGAGGAAAGAAAGAGAAAATGCTAAAAAGGCAAAATAAGAGTATAATGTATTGCATTATTAATGAATTATGTAATATTGATTTTAAGGAAGTATTTCTTACTCAAGGAGGTATATAATTTCGTGCCAACATAAGTACAAGAAAGATAATGGAAATAATTTTCGAAAATCCTAGCATCAAAAGGAGAGAATATTGAAGAAGAAGGATTGCCGAAGGAAATTAAGAAAGAGAGAGAGAGAGAGAGTTGCTTCTCATAGAAGGAATAGGTTTCCCCAAAGGGAGAGGACTTTGTTTCCTCTTAGAAGGGACACCTTAGGGCGAGGATATCCTCCCCCATAAAAGGGGTAGACCCCTTAGCCTCGAGTCCAGAGAATCCCATATTTCTTCTTCTTATTCTTCTTCCTCGTTTTGTCCATAAACCCTAACCGAGTAGTGTGGCACAACCAGGAAGCAATGATAAGCCAACAATGGTTTGTAGTGGTAGCCGACTGAACCACGGTGTCAACGATACTCACGACCATGGAAGCCATGCCCTGGAGTGCACACAACAGCAGCCGCCGGGCTGCAATGTCGTCTGCAAACGCATGGCCAAAGAGTGGGGACAAACCACCTTAGCTACGAGAAAAAGGGCGCCCTGGGTGCGCCAGAGCAGGGCGAAGTGAGAGCAACAAGTTCTGGCATCGATCGCGGCCTGGGGGAGGAAGAACCAACCCGCACAGGTCTGCAGGTGGCGGCCGCTAGGGCTGGCCGAAGGTGGGAGACGACCCCTTGGTCGTTGGACAGAAACGCCCCTCCGCGGGCTAAACAAACAGATCACTTACCCGGGGGATTTTTGGTCAATTCGAAATATTCCCAAAACAGGCGCATCGCATTGCATGGGCAAAGGGTGATGTGGCCTCTTCCAATTGGTCAAGTAAGTGAATTTTTGTGAAAATTATATCTAGCAAACCGTAACTCGGATTGAGATGAAACTTATATGAAAATTGATCCTCAGAACGAGAGGAATCCAAATAAATTATGTTTGAAGTCTGATTCTTTTTGCAATCCGAAAATCAATAGAAGTAATCATCTTTAATACTTTAAAGATTAAGGAACCCTGATCTGATTAATGTGTTTAATAGGGTTTAATGGATCATAAGAGTTGATATTAACCTGTTAAATGCAAAAATGTGCATTAAGATCGAAAAGGGTGATCTTTGTACGTAATTAGTTTAATTTGAAGATTATGTACATAAATATGCTGAAATATGAAAAGTACATAAAGCTATCATCTTTAATGATTTAATTAATGAAAAACCCTTAGATTTGATGATAGATGGTTTTAATGTTGATAAATGGATAATTTAAGTCTATTGTTCATAAAAGTGAAAATAAGATCTAAAAAGATAATCTCTTTATATAATTAGTTTAATTTTGGGTTTTGTGCATGATTATGCATTAACGAGCTTGAAAACCCTAATTTAGGTGAATATGACTTTTAAATGTTTTAATTGTTCAAATATATAATTAAATAGGGATATGATGATCCTAAGACAATTTTGTGTATAAAAGACTATTAAATGAATAGTTTGAGCAATTCGGGTTTATATAAATGGAAAAGAGTACTATTAGGGTTTGTTAACCTAAAAGAGGTAAAATTTGAGAAATTGATCTAAGAAACCCTAATGAGTATTAATGAATACTTAATGCGGATTAGAAACCCTAGAAAGTGAATCCAAGTCAATAAAGTAGATTCTTGATAAAGTGTGTAATAAATAGAGTACATATTTATTTCAGGAACTATGTGATGATTGAATTACTTGCTTGGATCTGTTGATTGACTTGATTATATACACATGAAGTATATGTTGAATAATCTGCATGACTCGCCAAGTCAGGTATGTGGTTACGCTTATGACTACCCGAGTTAGTTTTCCGATGGATTCCCGGATGTTTAATCGCATGGAATGCAACTAAACTGTTGTATGTTTATTTATTTCATGCAACTATAAAGTGACTATGATTATCACTATAAATGAGTATATATAACTGGCTAGATCCGGGTCCACCTCTGTTACTTTGAAAAGGCTAAAAAGGGGGTAATCCTAGAGCAAGGTCTAGGTTACCGAGAGTTAGAAATTGGGCTACCTACGTGTAGTGCCATGCGACTCATTAGCCTGCCATGAGTTAAGGAGTGGGCTACTTACGAGTAGTGCCATGTTACTTAACCCTAGAAACTAGTTCACCTATAGGGGGAACCATGAGGGGTTTAATGGGGATCTACCATAAGGAAGGTAGGATCCAGGTCCACTGTAGGGATAGCACAGAGGATAGGGTACTCGTGGATCGCGGATGTTATATTTAAAACGTAATCTTAATTGATTAATGATTAATTGAATGATTACATGGTTATCATAGTTGTAAGATTATTGTTTCCCCCACATACCAGCTTCGGCTGACCGACGTTTTGTTTGTCGGCATTTTAGGTACAAGCCAAAAGGACAAACAGTAAATCGTCACATTGTGAAATACATGAAGAAAAATACAAGAAGGATTAGTTAGCGTAGAATCATTATGTGGATAGAAGTTAGAAATCCAAAATTTCAAAAGGTATGCAAAGTTTATTTTCTTACAGCTTTTCAGTTTAGTATGTTAAAATTTGATAATTATACTTGGTTAATTGCCGAACCTTTGATCCGGAAGTCATGGGTGTGGCTTCGACCTCTCGGTCTCCTTTAATTGGGGGTTATCAGGAGGTGGGGTAGTAACATGATTCTACTGTGATGACTTGGATTCTCAATAGCAGTGAGACTAAAATTAGTGTCACCTTACTATATCTGCCTACAGAAAAGCTGATGTGGGATCAGCTTGCTAGTACTTACTCTCACAACCAGAATATGAAGAAAGTCTTTGACATCAACAAGCAACTGAGTCGTCTACACTTCTTGGGATCTGATCTTACTGACTATTTTTATGCCTTCAAGGGACTTTGGGGAGAATTGGAGGCCTGCCATCCCTTGTCTACTGACTTGGGTACCATGCAACGTTTGTAGGTAGTTCAGTTCCTGTGTAGGTTACCTGAATCATATGCTGGGGTTGTGGATCAGATCCTTGCCAGTGATCCACTACCTACTCTACAAAGTGCCTTTCAGTGTCTACAGCGACTGCCGTCATCCTCATCTGAGTCGCCTTCTGAGACTGGTGATACCACTGCTCTTGCTGCTATGTCAGGCTGTGGTCGTGGCCCTAGACGTGGTCGTTCTCACGATACTCGTCTTCCTCTTGGTGCTGGGAGGGGGAGGAGTTCTTCTGGACGTGGAGCACCCTCTGGTCCTCGAAATGTTTCTCGCCCTCAGACTGGTCAACGGTTCTGCAGCTTCTGTGGCCGGTCTAATCATATTAAAGAAAAATGCTGGGAAAAATATAGAAAGCCTACCTGGGCTAATGCAGCTTCTGATGCCCATGCTACCACAGAGGTAGTGTCACAGCCTGCTGCTACTGATGCATCTAGTTCTACTACTACTGACTTCATCTGTTCTGAGGTGGAGTGTCTACTGCTCGAGCGTACTGGGTCATCCTCTGGAGCTCATGCTGCTACATATTCTGGTTGTGATTCTTCCTTCATCAGTGCTCGCTCGCCTAGTACTAGTAATAAAAAATGGGTGATTGATTCGGGTGCATCGTCTCATATATCTAGAAATCGGTCTTTGTTTAAAACCTTATATAAACTGATCTCTAATTCTTCTATCATGCTTACAGATGGCTCCAAGACTTCTATAACTGGGATTGGAGACATAATCTCCCAATTTTTTTTAAAATATGTTCTATGTGTGCCTCGATTTCCAATGAACTTATTATCTGTTAGCAAAATTGTGTGTATCTTAAACTGTAGTCTCACATTCATTCTTGGTACTTGTACTTTTCAGGACCTTCGTACGAGGATGAAGATTGGTGGGGGGCATGAAGGACCTGATGGCCTATATTATCTGGATGAATTGAAAAAGATTGACAACTTGGCGCTAGCTTCAGCTCTATCTTCATCAGTTTCAGCTCTGTAGTGGAACTACATACTTGGACACCCATCTTCTGAAAAATTAAAGCATGTTATCTCTGGTGTAGGAACGCACGGTTTTCAGTGCGAGTCGTGTCAGTTAGGGAAACAGTCTAGAACTGTCTTTCCTAAACGGTTCCAGATTAGTAGTAAAAATATTTTTGATCTTGTTCATTCAGATGTATGGGGTTCATGTCATGTGCCAAGTTTGTCAGGCAATAAATACTTTATTCTGTTTATTGATGATTTCTCTCGTGCTACCTGGTTGTTTATGTTGAAAAATCAGTTTCAAGTGCTATCTACAATAAAATTCTTTTTTGCTGAAATAAAAACTCAATATTTTGTGCCTATTAAAATTCTGAGGATCGATAATGCTTTGGAGTTTGTTTAGAAAGAAGTTGGATTGTTTTGTCAATCTATGGGTACTATTCATCAGACATCATGTGCCTATACGCCTCAATAAAATGGAATTGTAGGAAGAAAGAATAGTCATTTACTTGAGGTTTCTAGAACTATAATGTTGCATTCTAATGTACCTAGGCATTTTGGCCAGAAGCTATCCTAACTGCCTATTTTTTTATTAATAGAATGTCGTCTTCTGTTATTGGCAATAAGATTCCTATTCAGGTTCTACAGCCTAATATAACTCTGTTTTCTGTACCTCTACGAATATTTGGCTCTACTTGCTTTGTGCGGTTACTTGGACCAAACTATGATAAATTATCTCCTAGAGCGGAAAAATGTATTTTCTTGGGTTATTCTCGTACTCAAAAAGGGTATCAATGCTATAGTCCTACTGCTAAAAAATGGTTTACAAGTAGTGATGTAGTCTTTTTTGAGGATACACCTTTTTATTCTGCTAAAGGAGATACCCTGGATTCTGATATAATCACAACACCATTGCCTATCACAACTGACTGCACTTCTGATACTTCATCTGTAGAAACTACTACTCCTCTTATTGTGTATAAATGTAGGAACAGGTCCCAACCTGCTCAAGACCCCCCCATACAACACCAATCTTCTCCTCAAGAAGGTCCTACTCCTACTGAGGTACATTCTGACTTAGATCTGCCTATTGCTCTCAGAAAAGGTACTCATTCTTGTACTTCTCATAATATTGCTAATCATGTTTCTACTGCACACCTGAGTATTCATGCTAGTAACTTTGTGGCTTCTCTATCTACTATTGTTGTTCCCAAGACTGTCCATAATGCCTTACAAAGCTCAGCCTGGATGACTGCCATGAAAGAGGAGATGACTTCTCTTACTGATAGAGGAACTTGGGAGCTGGTGGATCCACCTCCTGAGTGCAAACCTATTGGTTGTAGATGGGTCTATACTGTAAAATATCAACCTGATGGAACAGTGGAACGTCTGAAGGCACGACTGGTTGCAAAAGGGTATACTCAAACTTATGGAATTGACTATTTTGAGACGTTTTCACCTATTGCCAGACTTAACTCTGTCAGAGTTCTTTCTGTTGCTATTAACTTAGATTGGCCTCTTATTCAACTGGATGTTAAAAATGCCTTCCTGTATGGGGATCTTCAAGAAGATGTTTATATGGAGCAACCTCCTGGGTTGGTTGCTCAGGGGGAGTCACATAAAGTTTGCAGGTTAAAAAAATAAATCTATTTATGGACTCAAACAGATTCTGCGGGCATGGTTTGATAAGCTGAGTAAAATCCTGACTATGTTTGGTTTTCTGAGGTCACAGGTTGATCATTCAGTCTTTACAAAAAAGACTTCTTCTGGTATTGTCATTCTGATTATTTATGTTGATGATATTGTTCTATCGGGCAGTGACTATTTTGAGATTCAGGCTACTAAAACACCCATGTGTAAACATTTTGTTACTAAAGATATGGGGAGGCTAAGATATTTTCTGGGCATTGAGGTATCCAAGACTTCTAATGCTCTTATTTTATCTCATAGGAAGTATGTTCTTGACCTGTTACAAGATATTGGGATGCTTGTTGCATGTCTTGCTGATACTCCTCTGAATCCCAATATTAATTGGGATGATGATTCTTCTCCTATGTTTTCAGACAGTAAAAAATATAGGAGACTGATTGGTAAAATGATTTATCTGACTGTCACTAGAGCTGATATTTCTACTGTTGTTGGTCTTCTTAGCAGGTACCTGGATAAGCCTAGACAATATCACTGGGATGCTCTCTGTAATATTCTAAGATACCTTAAGAAATCACCTGGCAAAGGCCTCTATTATAGAAAGCATGGACACTGTTCTCTGGAAGGCTACTCTGATTCTGATTATGCTGGAAGTAAGATTGACAGAAAATCTACTTCAGGCTACTGTACTTATATTGGAGGTAATCTGGTCACTTAGAGAAGTAAAAAACAAAATGTTGTTGTCGGATCTAGTGTTGAAGATGAATACAGGGCGATGACCCACACTGCTTGTGAGCTCCTATGGGTACAATCTCTTTTGAAAGACTTCGGGGTTGAGTCTTCTATTGCTGTCCCTATGCACTATGACAATAAAGATGCTATCTTCATTGATAATAATCTTTTATATCATGAGCTCACAAAGCATATTGAAGTCGATTGTCATTTCATTCGAGAGACTATCTTATCTAGAAAGATCTGCACTCCGTTCACTCGCTCAGAAGATCAAGTTGCTGATATGTTTACAAAGTTGTTGGCCAAGAAACATTTCAACTTGCTTGTGGACAAGTTGGGCATGATTGATATCTATGCTCCAACTTGAGGGGGAGTGTTAATATATGTCTTTACTTATTGTCTTGTTATTTTACTTTTCTATTTGGACCTACATGTAATTGTTCCACTAGTATATATATCAGGGTACACACATTGTGTAACCCTACGCTTCCTCTATTTGCTTTGTCTCAGAGTACAGAAGAAGTATACATGGAGCAACCACCTAGGTTTGTTGCTCAAGGGGAGTCTGCATTCAAAGTATGTAAGCTGAAAAAGGCTATCTATGGTCTCAAACAAAGCCCATGAGCTTGGTTTGACAAGCTCATTCAAATATTAGTCACCTTCGGCTTTTGTCGCCCTCATTCTGATCATTCAGTCTTTATCTGCAAAACAATGGATGGACTTGTCATTCATATTGTTTATGTGGATGATATTATCTTTTCTGGCAGTGATACTTTAGGTATACAGGAAACTAAAACCTACTTAGAAAAACACTTTGTCACTAAGGATCTAGGAAAGTTGAGGTATTTCTTAGACATCGAGGTCTCCAGATCATCTGCAGGACTGTGTCTCTCTCAGGGAAAATATGTACTTGATCTCTTACAGGAAATTGGCATGCTGGGCTGCAAACCAGCCAACACTCCACTTAACCCAAACATGGACTGGGATGATGTAAACTCTCCTCCCTATGTTGATCATCACCAGTTCAGAAGGTTGGTAGGCAAGCTTATCTATATGACTGTCTAATGAGCTGACCTTATTGTTGTTGTCGGATTCATCCACCGATATCTTGATAAACCTCGACAATGTCATTGGGATGCTATATGTCATATTCTGTGATATCTTAAAAGTTCTCTAGGAAAAGGCTTGATGTATAAGAAGCATGGTGATTGCAACCTATCTGGCGTATCAGACTCTGACTATGTAGGAAGTCATTCTGATCATAAGTCAACATCAGGATATTGTACATTTGTTGGCGGAAACCTTGTCACCTGGCGAAGCAAAAAGCAGACTGTTGTCGCCAGATCTAGTGCAGAGGTGGAATACTGAGCGATGGCTCATACTGCATACAAACTTCTGTGGGTTCTGAGTCTCCTCTGGGAGTTTGATATATCCTATTCCAGTCCTATATCGATGTTTTGTGGCAACAAGGCCTCCATCTTTATTGTGAGCAACCCCACTTTTCATGAGAGGACGAAACACATTGAGGTCAATTGTCACTTTGTTCGAGAAGCAGTCCTTTCTGGCCGGATTTGCACTCAATATCTTAGCACTGACAAGCAAGTTGTGGACATCTTCATGAAGATACTTCCCAAAGCTCGTTTTCAGACTCTAGTTGACAAGTTGGGCATGTTCGACATCTATGCTCCAACTTGAGGGGGAGTATAGAGATATGTTGTGTTCTGTTATGTTTGTTGAGTGGCATGTGCATAGCATGTGCCTCACTTATGCCTTTCACTTCTGTAGTTTAGTCTCATATTGTCTCTATTCGCTTCTGTTATATAAGAGACTGTATTGTACACTATTTTACTCACTCAATAAGCAATTTCCAGTTTCTCTATAGTATGCAAATGTGCCATAAGAGCAGGTGAAAGTGGATTTCTCCTGATCGTTAGGCTCTATGAAAATTTGATTATACCCAAATTACCTGTCAAGAAAACAAAAGTGTGAATGGCCAGATAATCGTTCCTACATCTCATCAATAAAAGGTAAAGAGAAATGATCTTTAATGGTGGCTACGTTTAATCGGAGATAATCTATGCACACTTTCCATCCCATCACTAGCCTAGTGGAGATCAATTCATTAGCCACATTAGTAGTGACTGTGATCCCCCCTTTCTTAGGAACTACCTAGGTAGGATTAACCCACATTGAATCAGAAATTGTGTAGAGTATACCTGCAGACAACATCTTGATGACTTCCTTCTTCACCACCTCAGTCATAATCAGATTGATATGCCTATGAGGTTGAACAATTGCCTTAGCTCCTTCTTCGAGACGAATCTTGTGTTGGTATAAGGTTGGAGAGATCCCTTTCATGTCAGCTATGGACCACCCAAATGCATCTCGTTGGTTTTTCAGTACAGTGAGTAGCTTTCCTTCCTCTTCATCACTCAAAGAAGATGATATGATCACTGGGAGCTTTTCCTCTACAGCTAAGAAGACATACTTCAGGTGTGGCGGTAATGGATTCAACTCCAAGTCCGGTGGGCTCAATAGAGACGGGACTAATGGTGAGGGCGGTGGTCCAAGGTCTTCAAAGCGTCTTGCATAGTAGCAAGGTACTACCTTCAGTATGAAAATGCACTCCTCTAGATGGCTGTAATGCAGATGTTGTCCTCCATTATGTTCGTCAAGCATGCTTCTAAGGGTAGCTTGGGTGATGATTGTATCATAGAATCAGTTATGGCTTCTTCTTCGACAGTAGGGTCATAGTCCTCTCCCTCATCGTCCGAGTAGCGCATTGCTTGAGTCAACGAGATCACCTTTGTATTTTCCAAGATGTCCACCACTAGAGTACCTCTTTCTACTTTAGTCATAACATGGGCCATATCTAGGAACGACTTCCCTAGAAATAGAGAAAACTTGATATCCATGTGCTGAAGCATGTTGCATTGCACCTTATCTCCCGTGGCTTGAGAGTGCTCTGACATCTTGATCTCGAACTTGTCATCTTGGATTCCCATAGTTATATGTCCTCTGCCCATCTCAAGTACCATGTATGAAGTGGCTTGAAACAGTCTTCGAAGTAGAAGCTCATTGCCATGGTCGTCTGCATTTCCATCACTATAAAATCTACAGGAAAGACGAACCTATCCATTTTCACCAAGACATCCTCGCATATACCATATGGCTTAACTACTGAGTTGTCTGCCAACTGGAGTGTCATGTTGCTCTTCCTGGATTCCTTAAGTCTGAGCTTCTTGAAGGTAGATAGGGGCATCAGGTTTATACTCGCCCCTGAATCACATAAAGTCTCTCCAAATTTTATCTTACCTATGAAGCATGTGCTATTAAAGCATCCTGGATCCTGTCTTTTTGGAGGTAGTGTCCTCAAGATGAAAGCACTAACTTGCTCTCTTAGAACACACAGCATCAGACTCTGGTATCTTTCTCTTCTTTGTAATTATATCCTTCAAAAACTTCCCATAAGATGGTATCTGCTCAATCACATCTATCAAGGGAATGTTCACAAATAACTTTTGGAAATTGTCTAGAAATTTCTTGAACTGTCGGTCCATCTTAGTCGCCTTCAAACTATTCGGAAAGGGCACATGAACTACATGTTCCTGCTGGTAAGGTGAGATATAAGCCTGAGTTTTATTACCCCCAACCTCATCAACTTGCTCCTCTGCAGTCTTATCCTGTGCTGACATGTCTGGTTCTTCTGCATCCACTGGTATAGTTTGATTTGTAGCTTCTTCTGCAACTGCACCGTGTGATGCATCATCCAATAGCTTCTTGCCACTGCGTAGTATAACAACTTTTACATGATGATTCTCGGATGGTACATTAGTGTTTGCCAAAAATCCTTGTTGGGTTGGTTGCTTTAATGCACTCACATCTGCTGCTATCTGAGATATCTATGTCTCTATGCTGCAAATATGTGCCCCTTGATTTTGAAGACCCCTTTGAGTTTATGCAATCTGCAGCTCATTCTGACTCAACAGCTTGCCCAACTTTTCTTTAATCTTATCAATTTTCTGCTGCTCTGGTTGATACTGTGCTTGTCCACCATATTGTTGTGGCTTGGGATGTTGTTGTTGTGCTTGTGATGAATTCTGTTGTAAGTTGTTAGGATCCTTCCAAGAGAATTGGGGGTCCTTCCTCCAAGAATAGTCATTGTTCCTGTATTGCCCCTGGCACACATACTTACACTCTTCTTCTTCTTCCTCAGCAGAAAATTTGTTTGTAGCACATAGCTTCTTAGCAATCAGATCTAACTTCTCGTTTAGAACAGGTATTACCTTGGATTCCCCGACACTTTTAATGGTTTCCGGTGGCTCTCTTTCTTCTCCCCATGATTGGTTTTTAGACATGTTCTTGAGGATCTCATGGCAGCGAGCGAGCTTATTGAGGAAGAAGCCTGCTCCTGCACTGTCAAGAGTTGTTCTCTCCCCTTTGTGTAGGCCATAATAAAAGATCTTGGCCTGCCCCAGTAGATCAGTGCCATGATGAGGCACTTCCCTCAACATATTCTGAAACCTCTCCCATGCCTTTGAATACGAGTCATCAACTTATTTTTTGAAGTTGTAAATCATCATAATAACTATGTCATTCGTCTTTTGCAGAGCGAAGTAGCACTCGAATAATGCATCTATCATCTAATACCATGTCTTGATGATCTCATCATCAAGATTGTTGAACCATGACTTTGCACTATCCGCCAATGAAGATCAAAACAACTTAAGATATACTGTAGTATCTGGGACCCTGTCTATCTTAACCATATCACAGTTCTCTATGAAATTGCTAATATGTGTCATTGAATCTTCAGAAGGATGGACATGGAATGCTTGATATTTGACTAAGGCAATAAGTCCAGGATCTATCTTGTAGCTGCCCACATTGATGGCTTCCCTTTTGATGGGCCCTTTTTGGGTCGTAGATGACGAAGCCTTTATCCTTTCCCATATTGTCAGTTCTTCTTCTCCTTACATTTCTACTGTCTCTGGTTCTTCTGGTGTCGTAGGTATCTCAGGTGGAGGTGTAGGTGGAGGGGTTCGGTTGAACCTATCCACAGATCTACTAGATTCCCTTTCTCCCAGTAAGAGCTCTGTCTGTCCAAATTCAGGTGAGGATGGTTCTCTATATTCTATGGCTCTGGTACGCACCATGCACAAGATTCCCTAAAATAGTAGAAAGTAGGTATTAGCGCAAGAAATTTATGATGTATCAAAAATATCTTATGATTCATCTTGAATAAAATTTAAAAATAATAAAATAAAAGAAAAAAATTGGTCTGGAGTGGCCGACTACAACACTCGTAGTGCTGGATGTTGCCGCTTCCCCGGCAACGGCGCCAAAAACTTGACACGAGTTTACCGTGCATAATACGCAAGTGAACATATCGAAGTAATAAGGCCTTGTGAGGCCTGAGTCAAACACGGGGAAGCGTTTCTCCAATAGACTACTACTAACTACAGTTAAATCAGCTAAGCCAGTTGTAAAAGGTTGAATTGGTTTAAGTTAAAGAACTAATGCAGAAATAAAATGAATTTCAGGGTTGAATTAATAAGAGAAGAAATGGATTCCTTAGGACAATGGTTTCACCACGGATAACACTAATAATTGACCTCACACACTAACATATACTATCTCAATCCCTAGATAAGGAGCCTATAGCCAGAATTACTTGATCCCATAGTGTAATTCACTACCTAATCCAATATCAATCCCACTTCTGCAGTTATTGGTTGATTAGTTAGATGGTTTATGATCATTATCTGGGTTTCTCCTCCCGTTTACACTCCACTTTTCCCAAAGGGCACAACACACAGGTAAATCTATGCTTTCTGACCCTCAACCTCTCTCCTGAGATGACTAAGCATCTATCAATCCACTCATGGTGATCAAGAACAAGTAGAACACAAAGCTTTCATAGATTTATATCCAGTAAAAAGAGATAAAATTGATATTAGTGCATAGAAATCAATCACAGTGTATATCTGGGCTACTCCCGGATCCTAGGGAATAAAGGTTTTTAACCTTGCATGGTTTTCATCAACGAATACATGGAAAGGAAGAAGAAAAACGTGGGAAACATTAGGAAACTAAGGTAACCCCTGAATCTCTGCCCGTTTGGAAGATCTCCTCTATCGTACGTGTGTTCTTCTGTCTTTCAGCTATAGAATCATCCTCCGGAGGTGCTCAAATCTCCTTGGTTGAAGCTTTCGGTCCGCGGTCATTCTCTTCTCTCTCTCCGGTTGTCGTGCAATGAAAATGGGTACCTCCCTTGGTCTGGTCGTCGCCCCCCTAAGTCATAGAAGGCACTTAGGGTATGAAATAACATCCACCATTGGATTAGAGTAAAATCTGTGGATGGCCTGATCGGGCAGACTCGGTAGTACCGACTAGGTCATTCGGTAGTACCGAGTCACTTAGGTTTAGTTGTGCGATCCCAATCGTGTCGGTACTATCGACTGGACTTGATAGCATCGAGTCTTGTGATTTTTGAACTACCTCCTTGATGTCAACTCGGTAGCACCAAGTTGGAAACTCGGTAGCACTGACTTTTCTCAAATCATGTTGGGGTTTACTGATGTTGTTTCGGTACCACCGACTTTGGCTGTCGGTAGAATCAACTCTGGATGAGTTTTTGGGTCCATCACTAACGTCAAGTCGGTACCACCGACTGTTACCAGGTCGATAGCACCGAGTCTATGGATCTTCCTTGTACTTGAAAACATACAAAAACATCATAAGTACTTGGGATGCATAAAATATTATATAAAATAATTAACATCATATAATTTGATGCATTCAATAGAAACCTACCATCTGTGACATTTCATGCATAATAAATTAAATAAATGACTAATCTACACATGAAATCAAGGAAAAATGTGTCTGTAATAATGACTAAAAACACAAGCATCACGTGGTCGATCAAATTATGTCCAGTGACCCCCTGACTACTCTCTGCGACGTCCTTAAATGAGTTCAAAGACTTCTGTCGATGACCTCCACTCTTGTCATTGAGCATCCTTCTCTAGCTGTTCGCACTACTGAGTCTGGTTGTGGCTACGGTCGAGTCCGTGGTCGTGGAGTAGGTATGCCTCCTAATGGTGGACGCACATCTTCTACTACTCGTAGTTGAGACCAAGTTGTCAGCCCCCGCTTCTGCAACTGGTGTGGTCGTGATAATCACAACGAAGATAGGTGTTGGATCAAGCATGGTAAACTGACATGGGCAAACCAAGCTTTTGTCGAAACCTCCACTGATACTGCATTTGACCACCCATCTGCTATGCCATCTACTGAGTGGACCGCATGACTCAACTTCTCTCTATGTCTATTGTTGGTTCCTCCACCCTGCTTGCCTTTCCTTTTGCTAGTAACAATAAATGGTGTATTGATTCTGGTGCGTCTGTCCATATGGCTGGTGACATCAACTTATTTTCTACGTTGACTAAAACCACAACTATTCTGTCTGTTACTATTGCTAATGACTCTAAGACTCTTGTTCACGGCATCACACTATTCCCTTATCTTGGAAGCTACACCTCCAATCTGTTATATACATCCCACAATTTCCTATTAATTTACTTTCTGTCTGTCAAACTATTAAACAACTTTAGTGCTCCATGAAATTTGATCCTTCTGGTTGTGTTTTTAAGGATCTCCGCATGAAGACGAGGATTGGTTCAGGCCACGAAGGACCAGACGGACTCTACTATTTGGATGGACCACCAGCAGCGTCTGCTCTTTTGTCTACATCAGTTACTAGACTCCAGTGGCACTACCGGCTTGGTCATCCTTATGCAACAAAGCTGAAACATTTATTTCCAGCATTATCTAAAAAAAACTTTTTATTGTATATCTTGTTTGTTGGGTAAACAAATGCGGCATGTATTTCCCGCTAAAAAAGAAATTGGTTCTAAAGAACTTTTTTATATTATTCATGCGGACATTTGGGGCCCATGTTATGTTCCTAGTCACTCTGGAGTTAAATATTTTTTTACTGAACGATCGCAGCATAGTTTTGGATAATATCAATGTTTTCTTTTCTGAAATACAAACTCAGTTCAACAAACCCATTAAGATTGTCCGTATGGATAATGCTCTTGCGTTTATACAAAAATTTGTCACATCTTTTTGTTCTGTTCGTGGCACCATCCATCAAACTACTTGCCCCTACACTCCACAACATAATGACGTTGATGAATGTAAAAATCGCCACTTGTTAGAGGTTGCTCGCACTTTACTTCTTCATTATAAAGTACATCACTGATTCTGACCTGAAGTTGTTTCTACGGCATGCTATCTTTCAATCACATGCCATCCTCTATTTTACACAATCACATACCTTACACCATTCTCTTCCCTGATGATTAATTGTTCTTTAATCCCCCTCGTATTTTTGGGTGTACCTATTTTATCAAAAATCTACACACAAGATTAATAGAGCTTGATCCTCGCCCCACTAAATGCATCTTTTTGGGATATTTTAGAACCCAAAAAGGTTATCGTTGCTTTGATCTTGTTCTAAAGCAATGGTTTGTCAGTGCAGATATGATCTTCTTTGAGCATATGCCATATCTCTCTGATGATGGGGCATCACTCTCTAGTGATATGTTGGCACCGACGCCACTGCCAGATGTTGTTGAGGTTTTGCCATCTTCTGACCTGCCTGAAGGTCGCCCTTTGCAATTATACAAACAAAGGACCAAGACAAGAACTTCTTCCATGGCCCCTCCACAACCAATTCCTCCGTCTGTGGATGATCATACAACCACTGAGGTAACTTCTGACTTACACCTGCCTATCAGTCAGCGCAAAGGTGTTCGTTCCTGCACCAAACATCCTATTAGTCATTTTTTCTCATTTTCTAACCTGAATAACCGTTTTGCATGTTTCACTTCTACAATTTCTTCCGTAACTATTCCAAAGACTGCTGCAGAAGCTCTTCTTATTCCTACATGGAAACATGCGATGGACCATGAAATGTAGGCACTATGTGATCGCAAGACATGGGAACTTGTGGATCATCCTCCTTCCAGCCCTACTGTTGGATGTCGATGGGTCTTCACAATCAAGTATCAACCTGATGGTACAATTGAGTTCCTGAAAGCTAATATTGTAGCAAAGGGGTATACACAAACATATGGTGTGGACTATTTTGAAACCTTTTCTCCAGTAGCACGGTTAAATTTTATTCGCATTTTGATTTCTATTGTTGTAAACAAAGAATGGGCCCTATTTTAGTTGGATGTTAAAAATACATTTCTTTATGGAGATCTACAGGAGGAAGTTTACATGGAGCAACCACCGGGATTTGTTGCTCAGAGGGAGTCCGCCTCAAAGGTCTGTCAGCTAAAAAATCCATCTACAGTCTCAAACTGATCCCGCGTGCTAGGTTTGACAAACTCAGTCAGATATTAGTTTCTTTGGGCTTTCGTCGTTCCCACTCAGATCATTCGGTTTTTATCCGCAACAGTGGTTGGGCTAGTTATTCTTATTGTCTATGTTGACGATATAATTTTATCTTCCAGTGATACCTTGGGCATTCAGGCAATGAAAACCTACTTAGAAAAGCATTTTGTCACCAAAGATATCAGAAAGTTGAGATATTTCTAGGCATCGAGTTATCCAGATCATTTGCAGGGTTGTGTCTCTCTCAATGAAAATATGTACTTGATCTCTTGCAGGAAACCGGTATGCTTGGCTGTAAACCAACCAACACCCCTCTTGAACCAAATATGGATTGGGACGATGAAAACTCCCCTCCTTATGCTGAATACCACCAGTTCATAAGGCTGGTTGGAAATCTTATTTATCTTATGGTCACAAGAGATGACCTCACTATCACTGTAGGATTCATCAGCAGGTATCTTGATAAACCATGACAGTGTCATTGGCATGCTATATGTCACATCTTATGCTATCTCAAAAGCTCTCCAAGCAAAGGCTTGTTATATAAGAAGCATGGTCACTGTAATCTCTCTGGTTTTTTAGACTCTGACTATGCAGGAAGTCATTCTGATCGTAAATCAACATCGCTCTATTGTACATCATCAAATATACAATTCATATTCTCTCTATATCCTTCAATTTCTCTTCTACTTGCCTCTCAATTTTGAATTTTTTGATATGAGGATAGGGGTAGGTTGTTTTACAAGCTTGCTTGCTTCCCTTCACATGAGGAATCATGTGGTCATGATACCTCCTTGGTGGAAACCCCAAAGGGTCTTAGACATCTTCAATTTCTAAGAGTAACTGAAGTAGAACCTCTATTGCTTCTTTCTCATTTGTATTTGTAATTTCTTCTTTGACTTATACTTCCATGAACTGTATCACTTCAACTTGTGTATTTCTTCTTAATTCTTTGGCAAAGCAAGATGTATACATGATTTGAGTCACCATTTATTCTGTGTGCTAATACTACATATCCTTGCCATTTAAACTTCAGCGGTTTTTGTTAAAATCCTACCATACAAGACCTATCTAGCATAGTCATTTACACCTCTAGACTGCAATACTAAGTGAAAATATAGTTGTTTTATATTTTGTTTATTTCATTATGTAATTTATTATATCCTGTTGGACTCCTATGTACTTTTTATATTTTTATTCTTAATAAAAGGAGAGGACACCTATTGCTCCTTTCCCATGTTGCATTGCAACACATACAATTAGCACACATGGTATCAGAGTGTTTACGCTCTGTTCTGTCCTGTCTTCTGCTTCCTCTTTCTTCCTCCTCTTCTCTCTCTTCCGTCGTTGGCCAGAGAAAAGGCCAGCAGCTGCCGGTTCCATCCAGTAGCTACTGTCACCAGCCCAAGCCAGCAGGGTTGCCGCTGCCAGCCAAGGAGCAATCGTTGTCGCCATCCTAGGCTAGCACAATAGCAGCCGCTTCCGGCTAGCATTGCAACATCAGTTATCGTTGGGGTCGCGATCTCTTCCAGCTGATTACTACAGAGATCAATTCCTTACGTCGAAGGGTCTACATTTACATAGACAATTTTCTAATCACATCTCCTCCATGCGTGATTAGGAAATTCTCGGTTGGGGGTTGTGGATGCATCGCAAATGCATCTCGGTTGTTTTGAAGTGACGTGTATCCCTCTGTCACTCATATCTTCCTCGTGACATGTATCTCTCCGTCACCTCCATATTGTCAACATCGTATATCTCAATCGCATAAATCATCTCTATATCACAGATTGAATCATGGAGGACACTAGTCTACAATGAGTTGTCACCTATCTCCTCCATCAAGTTGAATGGGAAGACTTGTCATTTGTGGATGAATGTTGTTCATACAGTGTTGGAATCCCGAGACAAGGTGAAGCATGTTGATTTTGATCCTCCTATAATTACTGACAAAGGCTACGTAAAATGGAAGCGTCATAACAGTCTGACAAAGACATGGCTGTGGGAAAGCATGAAACCTGGAATTATTGCTAGGTTCATGTTCTACACCACTGCTAAATATGGGATGCAGTCAAGAAGCATTATTCTCAAGAAAAGAATCCTCTTCGTTAGTTCATGATATATGACTGCTTGTTTGCAAAATGACAGGAAGACAAGCCTTTGGAGGAGTACTTTGGGGTGATCCAAGCTATCAGGAACTGAGTTTTTATCGTCTAGTGACCGTACAGGAATAGGTCTAGGATAGGGATGATTTAGTTACAACAAAGTTTTATCCGGCTTGAGTTCTTCTTTCAGTTCAGCCTGCATTGTTATTTTAACTTTTGACAAACTTCCCAGCTTAGAGGAAGCTTATTCATGAATTATGTAGTCCAACTTTGAGCCAGTTGAATCTATAGTTGTTCCTTATCTTGGAGAATCGCATGCATCTATAACTGTTGCAGTTAGAGGGGGCCATACAGGTACAGGCCGAGGAGGTGGCACATGACTAACTGTAGTTTATGTATCTGTATGGGACACACTATGGAGAAATTGGAAGAAACATGGTAGTAGACCTTCTGCACCACCAGTGGGGATAGACAACTTTACTAGAAGTATTGAGTCCTATGAGCCTCCTACTTCTAGTTCTGGCATCACTCTTACCAAGGAGGAATATGATGGATTCATTCTGGATACCCAGCACCTGAATATGGGATCTTCTTCTTCAGCCAACTTGGCATCTACTACTGGTAATCAAACTACTTCCTTACTAGCTTCCAGTTCATCTCCTTCATGGGTGGTTGACTTTGGAGCTTCACAACATATGACTCGTATGAGGACACTGCTTCATCCATTGACTCACATATTCCACACCAGTCTGTGACATTAGCAGATGGATCCTGACAGAGTGTGTTATCTAGTGGATCTGTTTCTCTAAATCCTATTATTGACCTTAGATCCGCACATTATGTGCCTGTATTTCCATTTAATCTTCTTTCTATTGCAAAATTGATTGATACTGTGAAATGTACATAGACATTCAACCCTTCTAGTTTTGTATTACAAGATATCAAGAGTATGAGAACAATTGGTGGGGGCCTAGGAAAAGTGATCTCTACCTCTTTCATGGTGCAAGTCTTCCTCGTCAAGTACCTATTGCTCCGTCTCCTGCTATTCTTCTGAGCGGTTCTCCCTTACTGTGGCACTATAGATATGATCATCCTTCTCTAGAGAGTTTGAGGAATTTAGAGCCTATGTTATCGCCTAGGAAGCACAGACACTTCTCGGAGGCTGTCGTGTCCATGTCCAATGCGTGTCCAACATGGACACACTTTGGACACGCCTGGACGCATGGCGGACACGCCTCCGGCGTGTCCACTTTGAATTTTTTTATTGAAGTGTTGGACACGGCTTGGACACTCCATGGACACCTCCAGAACACACCACTCCGACCCACTTAAGCCTAGGCGTATGAAAAAACCCAAGCCTTCTCTAAATCTTTGCCTCTTGTCCTCTACTACGCGCCCTACTACCATTAGTTAATTAAGCTTCAAGTGCTACATACAAGTCGTTGACACACTTCTTATCATCTCCACCAGCTGTTGCAACATCCGGGGACTACCACATCAACCATGAGGAGGAAAATAATAAGATTCACCTCCTCTTGATAGTACACGTTGTTAATCATTACTTCCATTGGAACTATTGTCCCCAAAATTCTACTGCTCTTAATTTTTACAATTCATATTACAACAATATCATATAATTAAGCATCGTAATGTTTGTTGTGAACTAATCCATATTGTGACTTGTAAATAATGTTATATGTTGATTGCTTGTTGGATTTCATGGTAAATTGCCCATGCGGATAATCTATCTAGATCATTTTGTGTTAATACACACAGCATATTACACATTATATGTCATAATATGTTATACAAATATATATATATATACATGCCATGTCTAGTACCGTGTCCGTGTCCTATATTTTTGGAAATTGACGTGTCCCGTGTCTGTGTTTGTGTCTAAATCCATTTCCGTGTTCGTGTCCATGCTTCCTAGGTTATCACATGTCTCTTCATTAGAGTGTTGGTCCTGTCAGTTGGGGAAACATCATAGGATGTCTTACCCTAGTTGTGTCAATAAAAGGGCCCTTCACCCCTTTGATTTAGTCCATAGTGATATCTAGGGTCTTGTAAAGGAAGAAGATATATTGGTTTTCAATATTTTGTTACCTTTGTGGATAATTTTTCTCGTATGACATGGATATATGTGTTGAAGGATAGAGAGTTTGTTTTGTCCAATGTTAAACATTTTCATCAAGAAACAAAGGTCCAATTTGATAAAAATATTAAAATTCTTCAGCCTGATAATGCCTTGGAATATGTTCAACATGCTATGGCTGAATTTTGTAGTTGTTATGGAATGGTACATTATACATCTTGTTCTCACACCCTACAACAAAATGGGGTGGCTGGGAGGAAAATCGTCATCTTCTTGATATTGTCACGATGATTATGTTCTAATCCAATGTTCTGAAGAGATTTTGGTCTGATGCTTTACTTACTAGTTTTCTTATTAATAGACAGACCTATCCTGTTCTTCAAGGACTTACTCCCTTCTCTGTTCCGCACCCTAATGATCAAGCTTTCCTTGTTCCCCTTAGGGTTTTTGGTTGTACCTTCTTTCTCACAATTTTGATCCTAAACTTGAAAATTTATCTCCCAGGACTATTAAGACTCTCTTTCTTGGATAATCCAACACTAGTAAGGGTTACAACTATTACTGCCCTAGTCTTCATCGTATGTTTGTGTCTAGGGATGTCACCCTCTACGAGTCCACTCCGTATTTCTTAAGTTCTCACAGTAAGGGGGAGCAATTGTGTGAGAGTGAGGGAGTACCACCATCACAAATCAGTGAGGGAGTGTCACCACCACAAATCAGTGGGAGAGTGCTACCCGCTATTCTTGAGGACACTATAATTCAGGAAGAACCATCTGGAGTTGTTCGATTAATTCAGCAATACTCACATGTGTATCACAGACGAGGAAAACAAGAACATGATGAGGTAGTGACTCCGATCCATGAACCTTCCCTATCCTCCTTTGCTCAAGAAATCCTAAAGATTCATCTGTCTCAATGTTCTTATTGTTGTACACAAAGGTATTCACTCTTGTACTATTCGTCATCCTATTGCGGGTGTTTGTTGTCTATCCAATTTATCTAAGCAGACTGCTCCTTTACTTTTGGGATTGATTCAATGATAATTCCAAAGAACCATAAGGATGCCATGGACATTGGGTGGTTACAGGCTGTCATGGGAACTTATTGATTTACCCTCGGATAAGAATATCATGGCTTGTAAGTGGGTCTTTACTGTCAAACAAAATACAGATGGATCTGTAGAGAGATTGAAATCTAGATTGGTGGCAAAAGGATACACTCAGAAATATGGGATTGATTTCTTTGAAACCTTTTCACCTTGGGCTCGTGTTAATTCTGTGAGGATTATTGTTTCCCAGGCAACCACCTTTGATTATCCATTATTTTAGCTTGATGTCAAAAATGGCTTCCTACATGGTGATCTATAGGAAGAAGTGTACATAGAGAAACCTCTTGAGTTTGTTGCTGAGGGGGAGTATCAAAAGGTGTGCAGATTGAAGAAAGCCATTTATGGGATGAAAGAATCTCCTCAAGCTTGGTTTAATAAGTTTAGTTTTATTGTATTACATATGGGTTTCTCACGTTCTTTGACTGATCACTACTTGTTTTATTCTAGTATATCCAATGGATCCATTATTATTACAGTGTATGTTGATGATATTGTTATCATTGGCAATGATTCTATAGGCATATCCAAAGTGAAGGATGGATTGCAAAAGCATTTTCATACAAAGGATTTGGCCAAATTGAGATATTTTTTGGGAATTGAAGTACTTCACTCACATGTAGGTACTAATTTGTCTCAGAGAAAATATGTGCTTGATATACTTCATGAGATAGGAATGAGTTTGTATAAACTTGTGAATGCTCCTATGGACTATCACATGAAGAGAAATGTTGATGATGTTGACTATTCTGATCCAAGGTATTATAGGAAGATTGTTGGAAAATTGATATATTTGACAGTCCATCACCCTAATATTTCCTTTGTTGTAGGAGTGGTGAGTCAGCATATGAGTTCACTTAAACAATCACATTGGACAGTTGTTTGTCGCATTTTGAGGTATCTGAAAAGAGCTCTTAGGAAAGGAATTATACCCTAGAGAATCCTAAATCTACCCTTATTCATACTGGCTATGTAGATGTTGACTGGGCTGGTAATCAGAGTGATAGACGATCCACATTTGGATACTGCACCTTTTTGGGAAATCATCTTATCACCTGGAAAAGAAAGAAGCAGAATGTTGTGGCTCATTCTAGTTCAATAGTTGAATATAGAGCAACGACTCATGCTTGTTGTGAATTGTAGTGCGTTCAATCTATTCTTTGTGAATTTAAAATTCCTATGATGTCTCTTGTAGAGCTCAGATGTGATAATCAGGCTACTATCTATATTGCCAAGAATCTAGTCTTTCATGAACAAACTAAACATACAAAAATGGACTATCATTTCATCAAAGATCAAATCAAGAACGGGAAGGATATGACTCCTTATGTAAAATATGGAAACCAACTTTGTAATATTCTTACTAAGTCATTGGGTCCAGCCATTTTTCAGAGTCTTAGTAACAAGATGGGCATACATGATGTGTACGCTCCCAACTTGATGGGGAGTGTTAATATAGATGTTTTATATTCAACTTCATTGTGTAATTTATTCTATCCTACTGAACCCCTATGTAATTTTCTTGTTTTGCTTCTTAATTAAAGGAGAGGATGCCTATTGCTCCTCTCCCATGCTGCATTGCGGCATGTACAATCAATGCACACTAAGAAATCTTCATGCATAACCACATTAGCTATATTGGATGCCGCTTCAAGGCATTATTCCTCTTGGTTTTATTTTCTCTCCATTTTCTACTATCAACGTTTAATCCTAATCATATTGACCATGAATGGTTCTTTTCTTAGTATTTGGCTATCCACAAAGTTGTGTATTACCAGAATCTAGTTAAGCAAGCAAGTCTACACCATTAACATTCTTTTTCACCTCATTGTTTGAGGTGTATCTTCACCTCTCATGACCTGTAAGAAAATTTGTGGCTCTTCCCTGGGTTCTTCCCATTGATGTAAGGTATCATCATCTTCATCAGAGTCCACTCATTGAAGTAATACAACTTCCCTCTCATCTTATATTTATGTTATAGACTGCATTTCTTATTATGACTGAAACAAAGACTGCTTTTCCTTCTAAAACGTTCCTCTTCCCTAGTGACCTTTTTAGATCCCTACCCACCCTTCTCATCTTTTCCCTGCATTCTCTACCTCTCTCCATCTATTTTTAGTTTCACTCACTTATTCATGTACTTTTCTTCTTATTCTTGAGTGTAGCTCATCGCTATCCCTATTATTTTAGGTTGGTGACCTCAGACATGGCATCATATATTCTCGTTCAAGCCAACCTCATGTGGAGCTCTGCCTCAAATCTATCCCATGATGTTTGTGTGGTCATTCAACCACTCCCAACATTGAAGTGCATCCCCAATGAGATAGTAAGATAGGAGATCCAATTTCTTCACTTTGGAGGTAATACCATAAAATCAAAAAATGTTGAACCTAGTTGATCCAGTGTTGTTGAACCATCATAGTTCTTATCTTCAGGTGGAATTTTCCGGCTTTGCACTTGCTTCTGAACGATAGCAATGCGTCTCTTGGCTTCCCCTTTTCCCAGTTTGACACACCTTTTTTCTTCAATGAGTTGAGTTCTTCCATATTGAAACAGATTTGGTCCAAAACTGTGGTTGAAATGCACCTTGAGCTCCATCTGAGCTTTCTTTATCATCCTAGCTGTCCCCACACAATGGAAATCGATGGAGTGATTCATCAAGTTAAGAAGTTTACACATCTAGTTTCTGGTCACCCATGGTGGTGCAGATTCATCTCTGATGGGGTCATGAGTGTCATAGTAGGCTCTAATACTAATTTTCTACACAAGTAGTAGTATGTTACGAGAGATGGGAAATCGTATTGCGGTACCAATGTTGAGAGAAGAAAAGATATCTGGGGAATAAGAAGAAAACAAGAGTGAGGGAGTGACGGGTTTGAATTCACATAGAAGGATATTCTCGTTCAAGTTTTAGGATCAGAATATGCTACCCTTGAATGGGCTTGGTCTAGCACAATATATACCCTCTCCTCAGCCTCCCCTTAACCCAATTAACCATGTAGACTTAGCTTCCACTAACACCAACTAACAACAGTTGAGCTCCAACTAACTCATCTATCATGGGGTCTAATAGAAACCTAATGGACTGCTGCCAACTACCATTGCCAACTCGCCTAACTCCTTGAAACTCAGAGTTTGCTTTAACCACTAGCTAACCCCTAACTGACATTCTCCTATAGAAAAAGGAAATCTTAAACACCAAATATGAAGATAGAAGAGGATAAATGCGTACCGCTGAATCTGTATGTTGGTCACTATACCCTAAGAAAACATAGGATTGGGAAGATCTGACTTGTTCTTGGCATAGTCTTATTATATAAGGGAAGAAAACATAGTAAAAGAACTCAACACAGAGAAGTCCTTCTACTTATTATACAATGATTCTAGGGTATATAGTGAGTTGTGTTTCTTTTATGTAATAATGGAAATTTTGCAGCAAGGAAAACATCCACTAGTTCCTTCTTGGCTTACGGGATCAGATAATATTGCGAGCAAGCTCTCCAACATGTAAGAGGACTATCCTTTCAAAATATTCTTTCTGCCAGTGCATGGATGTGTTTGGATGATAATTATATGGCCATTAAGAGAAGATTGCATGCTATTATTTAACAAAGTTCTCTTTCCTACAAACTTATAGCACTTTAATATTTGAGTCAAAATTGTATGTAATCAACATTAAGATTGTATATCATTAGAGTACAATTCGGATTTATTAAGAAACAGAACCTTGCGGGTGCTCTTGGAACTTCAAGAAATACATGTAGTTTAGTTATATCTACTTATTGTTTACCATTACTGCTTAAGTTTTAATGATATCAATTTGGTGGCTTGGATGTAATTTTGCAATTTGTGACAAATTTTACATGTGAAGAATTCTGATACACATTGAATATGACAATATCATGCATGCCTAGGAAGCACATACACTTCTACATAGCTGTTGTGTCTATGTTGGACGCATTTCGGACACGGACACCTCCAGGACACGGTCCAAAACATTTTGGACATGGATTTTGGTCTTTTTTCAGCCCGCACACAGCTGGACACGGCCCAGACACTTCTATTTTAGAGTGTAAGTTCTAAAAATACAGCCACATCTAACTTCCAAGTGTTCTTTTTATTGAGAACATATAAACATAACTACATCTAATAAGAATTACAAATAATATCTCTTAAAAAGAGTCCAAATGAAAAATCCAAGATGAGTTATATATAATGAATCAAATTTTGGTCCAGTAAACTATATAAATCCGTGTGGGGAACTCAGTTATTTATTATGAAAATCTAATGTAGTTACCTAAGAAAATGCAACATGTTTATCTATCTATTTCATATTGTTTGTGCTACACACAAACACACATATTTGCATTCATATTCATATACAATTATACATACATGTATTATACACTCACATATGTATACATTAGAAAAAAAATTACCCTCATCAGTGTCGTGTCTGTGTCCTGTATTTTAGAAAATTGTTGTGTCCCTCCGTGTCTGTGCCAGTTTTCGTGTCTACAAACGTGTCATGCTTCCTTGATGTATGCACACCTTGAAAATTTCTATCTTCTCCTAGAAAACATATGGAAGTCTTGTCTGTAAGCTCTTCACATAATTGTCTGTTGATTTCCATCATTTATAGAAATATATATTAATCTACATATGAGAAACGATAGCAATGACACCTTGAAGTTTTTTATCTTCTCCTGGAAAACATATGGAAGTCCTGTCTGTAAGCTCTTCACATAATTTTCTGTTGATATCCATCATTTATAGAAATATATATTAACCTACATCTGAGAAAAGATAGCAATGTAGATCTCAAAGCATGCATCATTTATGGTATATGAACATTAAAGTATGCACATATATGGCAACATGTATCAACTGAGATTTTTTTTTTCTATTTTGAGTCGATCCACGTGTTCAAATTGGAGTATCACGACTCTCTACCTCTTTTTATTGCACTTAACAAGTTTTTATTATGGTAAATAGCATAAACTTATTATATTATAAAAAAAAAGTTGGCTAGGGTGAATTGCAATTAGAAATCTTGATTTTCTAAGAAAACATCTTTTTTATGTTGCAATGTATTAGTATATATATAATTTCCTGGCTTTATTTTACTTTTATTATTGTGTTATGGGCCTTTGTTGATTAGCCCATTAGTCTTTTTCCTTATTCTAGAATATTCCTGTTTCTAGATTATTCTTATTCTCTCCTATATAAGAGAGTCTCCTGTAATTATTTCACTCATCTAATGCAAGCCATCTTTTGTATTTTAGATGGTATCAGAGCCACCTGATCCTCCTAAATCCCTAAATCTAATCTATGCCCCCATAAACCCTAGCCGTCTTTCCTTTCTTCCCCTCCATCTTCCTTCCTCATGTCGCCACCTTCCCCTTCTTCTCCCACTGCCACAACCCCCCCCTCTTGCTCTTCCTGCCGCCACCACCCACTCCTCTTCTCCTTCTCCCTCCCACCGCCGCCACCTGCCCCTGTAGCTGCCCCCTGCTCCCTACCCCCCCCCCCCCCGCCCGCTACCCACACCCACCCGCCACCCCCAACCACACCACCCCACCCTCTCCTCCCCCCCATGTAGCCATCAGCTGGTGTCATCTTTCTCCCACTATCCTTTCCTCCACCTTGTTGGCTAAATGGACATCAGTAAATCCCTTTGTTTTGATAATGACAAACATTTCATTTTTGTTGATCTAATGTGCACTTGAGTGTTGCAGAAATAAGGTGGATGACAAAGCTTTGGGAAACCTATATGCTTGAATGATTGTATTTTTACATGAATTGTAATCAATTGTAAAAAACTTGTACAAATATATAATGTACAAGTACTTAGACATCATGTAAATCAAGCGTTAGATGTTCCCTAGCTAAACACCACATTTAGATAGGTCATCCCCTTCATTAGTGCCATATATGCATACTCACATATACACTTAGTACTTTAAATTGAAACATTGAAACAAGGTCAATCTCGGTCGACAAATTCCTCGACCGAGACACTCTCGGTCGACAAACTTCTCGACCGAGAAAGACCCAAGTAGCCATTAGACACAGCCGACAAGGTAGTTGGAAGTTGGAGATGAACGTTGCAAACACTTGATCCAGATACCCTGTCGGTTGACAAACCCTCGACCGAGTAGGCATCTCAGTTGACAATTTCTCGACCGAGATGGGTTCTGACAGCACTTGCAGAATTAATTAACTAGCCATTGCTAAAAGCAACTAAAGTATACCTAATGGCTAGTGAAGCACTTAGAACCCTCTAGAAAGTGTCTAGAACGTCCTTAAGCACTTGTAGGTCATTCACTATAAATAGGACATGCCTTAGGACACCTAAACTCACTTATTCTAGACTTGAGCAATCTTTGAGCATACACTTGCATTAGCAACTTGTTTTGAGCAATGGAGCATACTTGCAATTGGCTACTCCTCTCCTTGCTCTAATTTCGTGTCCTATAGGCTAGTATCTCCTATCCACAGCAATCACACTTCCATATACATTGGTTAGGAGATCTACATGCTTGATATAGGCAAATCAAGCCTTGTGCTTCAAAGGTTAAGTGTAATTTCCTTTTCCTTTCTTGTTCACTCTTATTGCTTGTACTCTCCTTGCTACTCCTAGGGTTGGAGGCTGCGTATTGGAGAGGGTCGTGATCTTCTTGGTGAAGAAGGAGGCTTTGGACTACTTCAAGAAGGCTAGTGCAACGGGAGGCTACTTCAAAGAGGAAGGCTACTTCAAGGGGGAGCTTGGAGTTACTTCAAGAAGGCTGCCTCAAGTTGGTGCATCTACTTAGTGAAGGTTGTACAAAGGGGTGTAAGAAAGTAGTGTATTTTATGTAAAATCCTTGAAGAGGTAATAAAATTAATACTTTCAAAATCCCGGTTGGGTAAGCAACCGGGTAGTGGACTGACTACCTTAGTATTTGCTAAGGTAGGAACCACTCTAAATCCCTTGTCTCCTTCTTGCTTTTTCATTTATGGTTGTTTGAGTTAAATAATTGTTGAATTATTTTTAAAACCCTATTCACCCCCCCTAGTGGTTTTTCAATTGGTATCAGAGCGGGCTTCAAGGAACCCTAACCAAGTCTTAAAGAATGGGTGAGGGGGTACTCAACAACCTCAACCTTGAAGGAACACTTGTGGCTAGGCTTCCTATGTTTGATGGAACAAACTACACCTACTGGAAGATAAGGATGCAATTCTACTTCCAAGGGATTAGCTGGGATCTATGGAGGATGGTTCCACCCCCCTATGAGCTTCCTCAAGTGGAATATGCAGCTTGGGACACCAATACGGTAAAGTCGGCTCAAATGAATGCAAAGGCTGTAAGTATTCTCTATTGTTCAATTTCAGTAGGAGAATTTAATAGGATATCACATTGTGATACAACCTATGAAATTTGGCATAGACTTTCCATAACTTATGAAGGGACTGTTTAAGTTAAAAATTCCAAGATTAGTATGCTTAAACAAAAGTTTGAACACTTCCGTATGGATCCGAATGAATCTATTAGTGAAATGTATGCAACATTCTCTTCTATTGTAAATGGTTTGAATGCTTTAGGAAAAGTTGTTCTTGAGGAAGATCAACTGTCAAAGATCCTTAGATCACTTCCTCCCAAATACAAGCCCAAGGTGACGGCCATTGAAGAAGCAAATGACCTCACCCAACTGAGAATGGAACAACTCATTGGCAACCTAGAAGCTCATGAAGCAACCCTAGAAGAGGAAGAAAGAAGAGAATGTGAACTTAAACAAGGGAAAAAGAAGGATGTGGCTCTAAAAGCTTCAAAGATCATCACACCAAAAAGTGAGGAGTCAAGTGAAGAAGAAGGAGAAGATGCCTTGATTGTCAATGGTAAGAAATATAAAAGATTTAAATCTAAAAAAAATTCTAGTTCCTCTTCTTCTCCTCCTAGGTGCTTTGAGTGTGGAAAGAAAGGACATCTAAAAAATGAATGCCCCAAAACAAATAAAGGAAAGAAAAGTTCGCACAAAAAGAAGGGAGAAAAAGCTTACAAAGCTGCATGGGATGAGTCAAGTGAGAGTGAAAGTGGAGAAGAAAAGGTAGAATGTCTAATGGCAAGAGAAGATGATGAAGACTCACAAGAGGTAAGCCTTCTTGATCTTCCTAAAGAGGAGTTAATCACTAGTTTACAAGAAACTCATGATAAATATGTTGACTGCAAAAGAAAACTAAAGAAGGTTACCAAAACAAATGATGAGTTATATGCTAGATTAAATGATCTCTCTTCTGAAAAGGACAACATTGATCTTGAGAACTTGTCTTTAAAAACATCTTTAAATGACTGCACTAGAAAATTACTTACTCTAGAAACAAATGTTGATCTTCTTTCTCAAGAAAATACTGATTTGTTAGCTAAACTAAATGATTTTCAGACACAACAAATTTTATGTAACCATCTAGACTATGACAATGTTGTAAAAGAAAGAGACTCCCTATTATCTGATTTAGATCAAGCAAGGAAAGAGTTACACAAGAAGATGGATGACATTGCTAAGTTACAAAGAAACCTAAATGACTTAAGAGGAAAAGACATCCATAATAACATTCTGAAAATTTCCTCTAGTTTCAATGGAAGAAGAGGATTAGGATATGCTCCAAAGAAAAATCAACCCAAAAGAGCTAAAGTATCCAAGACTCATACTATGTTTGTACCTAAGAACACAATTCCTAGAAAAAGAAATGAAGTTGATTCTATCACTTGTCACTTTTGCCTACGTCTTGGACATTATTCATTTTCATGCCCTTATAAGACCAAGGATTCCGATTTAGTTTGGGTTCCAAAACCCCAAACTTAGTAGATTTGAATGAAATTTAGTTGAGATATGATCCAATGCTCATTTTTGCAAATTATATTGTCTTATCTCAACTTAATAAAAAGTCTCATGCATTATGGCAATTTTCAGAACTGCTATACTGAAACAGAAACTTACTCGGTCGAAGTATTGTCGACTGAAAATATAATCGGTCAAACTTTTGTCGACCGACCAGATGTGTGTGACAAATTAAAATCTACAACAACAACCTGAGTAAAACAGCAACCGTTTCGGTCGAAAAAAAGGTCGATCGGGACAAAATTCGGTCGAAAAATAGTCGACCGAACAGAAGTCTTGTTTTCTCCAGTTTTTAATCTGCAATACAACAACTTTCTCGATCAACGATTGGTCGACCGAGAGAGGTGTCGGTCGAACTTTTGTCGACCGATTGAAGTTTTGAGTCAGATTTTTTTATCCAGTCTGTAATTAAATGCTTCTTACCATACCAGACCATCACATGGGTACCAAAACCTACATTTTTATGCAGGATTGGGTGGTCGACAGTGGATGTTCCAAACACATGACCAGAAACAAGGATGCATTTCAAACTCTTGAAGAAAAGAAGAGTGGAACAGTCACCTTTGGAGATAATGGTAAAGGTAAAATTGTTGGAATAGGTAACATTGGTACAAACCTCAAAATAAAGAATGTTTTACTCGTTGATGGTTTACACCATAATTTAATAAGTGTTAGTCAATTATGTGACAGTGGATATGATTTTTTATTTAACAAAAATTGCTGCAAGTTATTAATAGAAAACACTACAAATATTGTTTATGAAGGAAAACGAGTTGGAAACCTTTATATTCTTAGACCTAATTCTATGAAATATGTAGTAGGAAATGCTTACTGGCAAATGAAAATACTTTACAACTATGGCATAAAAAGTTAGGACATGCTAGTTCACATATTATCAAAAAGTTAGTTAAATATGATCTTGTTCGTGGTTTGCCTAATTTATCTTTTGATCAAGTTGAAAATTGTGAACCATGTACTTTGGGTAAACAAACAAAAACCTCTTTTAAACCTAAACATATACTTAGCACCTGTAGATCCCTAGAATTGATTCATATGGATTTATTTGGACCTATGAGGACACAATCTATTGGTGGCAAAAGATATTGTTTTGTTATTGTTGACGATTATAGTAGATATACATGGGTACATTTTCTTGCAACCAAAGATGACACTATTCATGTATTTATAAAATTTTGTTCCAAGATTGAAAATCTATTACAAAACAAAATATGTACCATTAGAAGTGATCATGGTGGAGAATTTGAGAACCATTTATTTGAAGAATTTTGCACATCTCAAGGATACACTCACAACTTTTCTGCTCCACGCACTCCACAACAAAATGGTATAGTTGAAAGGAAAAATCGATCACTACAAGAAATGGCTAGGACTATGATGCTCGAACATAACACACCTAAAACTTTTTGGGCTGAAGCTGTAAATACCGCATGCTATGTGTTAAATAGAGTAACTGTTCACTCCCATTTGAAGAAAACACCATATGAAATAATACATACTAAGAAACCTAGAGTTGACTATTTTCATACATTTGGATCCACATGCTATATCTTAAACACTAAAGAGGATAGAGATAAGTTTGATTCTAAATCACATAAAGCATTCTTTTTGGGATATTCTACCTCTAGCAAAGCATTTAGAGTCTACAACACTATTTCTAGAAAAGTTGAAGAATCTATTCATATCTCTTTTTATGAAGAGACAAAATCAGAAAATCCTGAAATAGTTGATCTCACTCATCAATTCAAAAACTTGTCCATACCCAATGATAGTGAGAAAAATACTACAAGCAATGACACAGCTGAAACACAACCTATACCTAGACTCATTAAGGATCATCCTCAAGAATTAATTATTGGAAATCCTAATGATAAAGTCAAAACTCGTTCTTCTTTTAAGGATGTTGCAAACATGGCCTTTGTTTCTATTATTGAACCTAAGAAGGTATTTGAAGCTCTTAAAGATGACTATTGGATAATAGCAATGCAAGAAGAGTTAAATCAATTCACTAAAAATGATGTATGGGATTTAGTTCCTAAACCACAAAATAAAACCATCATTGGAACTAAATGGGTTTTTAGGAATAAGTTAAATGAGGTAGGGGAAGTAATAAGAAATAAAGCTAGGTTAGTAGCACAAGGATACAATCAACAAGAAGGAATAAACTTTGATGAAACATACGCACCAGTAGAAAGACTTGAACCTATTAGAATGTTACTAGATATAGCTGCACACAAAAACATCAAACTCTACCAAATGGATGTAAAAAGTGCATTTCTAAATGGAATCATTCAAGAAGAGGTATATGTTGCCCAACCACCTGGTTTTGAAATACCTGAAAAAGGTGACTATGTTTATAAACTTAAGAAAGTACTTTATGGTTTAAAACAAGCACCTAGGAACTCATATGAAAGGCTCAAGACATATCTCTTTGATAATGGTTTTTCTATTGGAAATTCAGATTCTACTTTATTTTTCAAAACATATACATCCGATTTTCTAGTTGTTCAAATATATGTTGATGACATTATTTTTGGAGCTTCAAATGAATCCTTGTGCCAACTACCATTGCCAACTCGCCTAACTCCTTGAAACTCAGAGTTTGCTTTAACCACCAGCTAACCACCTAACTGACATTCTCCTGTAGCAAAAGGCAATCTTAAACACCAAATATGAAGATAGAAGAGGATAAATGCGTACCGCGGAATCTGTATGTTGGTCACTATACCCTAAGAAAACATAGGATTGGGAAGATCTGACTTGTTCTTGGCATAGTCTTATTATATAAGGGAAGAAAACATAGTAAAAGAACTCAGCACAGAGTAGTCCTTCTACTTATTATACAATGATTCTAGGGTATATAGTGAGTTGTATTTCTTTTATGTAATAATGGAAATTTTGCAGCAAGGAAAACATCCACTAGTTCCTTCTTGGCTTACGGGATCAGATAATATTGCGAGCAAGCTCTCCAACATGCAAGAGGACTCTCCTTTCAAAATATTCTTTCTGCCAGTGCATGGACGTGTTTGGATGATAATTATATGGCCATTAAGAGAAGATTGCATGCTATTATTTAACAAAGTTCTCTTTCCTACAAACTTATATCACTTTAATATTTGAGTCAAAACTGTATGTAATCAACATTAAGATTGTATATCATTAGAGTACAATTCGGATTTATTAAGAAACAACACCTTGCGGGTGCTCTTGGAACTTCAGGAAATACATGTAGTTTAGTTATATCTACTTATTGTTTACCAATACTGCTTAAGTTTTAATGATATCAATTTGGTGGCTTGGATGTAATTCTGCAATTTGTGACAAATTTTACATGTGAAGAATTCTGATACACATTGAATATGACAATATCATGCATGCCTAGGAAGCACAGACACTTCTATACAATTGTTGTGTCTGTGTTGGACGCATTTCGGACACAGACACCTCCAGGACACGGCCCAAAACATTTTGGACATGGATTTTGGTCTTTTTTCAGCCCGCACACAGCTGGACACAGCCCAAACACTTCTATTTTAGAGTGTAAGTTCTGAAAATACAGCCACATCTAACTTCCAAGTGTTCTTTTTATTGAGAACATATAAACACAACTACATCTAATAAGAATTACAAAAAATATCTCTTAAAAAGAGTCCAAATGCAAAATCCAAGATGAGTTATATATAATGAATCAAATTTTGGTCCAGTAAACTATATAAATCCGTGTGGGGAACTCAGTTATTTATTATGAAAATCTAATGTAGTTACCTAAGAAAATGCAACATGTTTATCTATCTATTTCATATTGTTTTTGCTACACACAAACACACATATTTGCATTCATATTCATATACAATTATACATACATGTATTATACACTCACATATGTATACATTAGAAAAAAAATTTACCCTCATCAGCGTCGTGTTCGTGTCCTGTATTTTAGAAAATTGTTGTGTCCCTCCGTGTCTGTGCCAATTTTCGTGTCTACAAACGTGTCATGCTTCCTTGATGTATGCACACCTTGAAAATTTCTATCTTCTCCTAGAAAACATATGGAAGTCATGTCTGTAAGCTCTTCACATAATTGTCTGTTGATATCCATCATTTATAGAAATATATATTAATCTACATCTGAGAAACGATAGCAATGACACCTTGAAATTTTTTATCTTCTCCTGGAAAACATATGGAAGTCCTATATGTAAGCTCTTCACATAATTTTCTATTGATATACATCATTTATAGAAATATATATTAACCTACATCTGAGAAATGATAGCAATGTAGATCTCAAAGCATGCATCATTTATGGTATATGAACATTAAAGTATGCACATATATGGCAACATACATCAACTTAGATTTTTTTTTCTATTTTGAGTCGATGCACGTGTTCAAATTGGAGTATCACGACTCTCTACCTCTTTTTAATGCACTTAACAAGTTTTTATTATGGTAAATAGCATAAACTTATTATATTATAGAAAAAAGTTGGCTAGGGTGAATTGCAATCAGAAATCTTGATTTTATAAGAAAACATCTATTTTATGTTGCAATGTATTAGTATATATATAATTTCCTGGCTTTATTTTACTTTTATTATTGTGTTATGGGCCTTTGTTGATTAGCCCATTAGTCTTTTTCCTTATTCTAGAATATTCCTGTTTCTAGATTATTCTTATTCTCTCCTATATAAGAGAGTCTCCTGTAATTATTTCACTCATCTAATGCAAGCCATCTTTTGTATTTTAGATGGTATCGGAGCCACCTGATCCTCCTAAATCCCTAAATCCAATCTATGCCCCCATAAACCCTAGTTGTCTTTCCTTTCTTCCCCTCCATCTTCCTTCCTCACGTCGCCACCTTCCCCTTCTTCTCCCACTGCCGCAGCCCCCCCCTCCTCTTGCTCTTCCTGCCGCCACCACCCACTCCTCTTCTCCTTCTCCCTCCCACCGCCGCCACCTGCCCCTGTCGCCGCCCCCTGCTCCCTACCCCCCCCCCCCACCCGCCCGCTACCCACACCCACCCGCCACCCCCAACCACACCACCCCACCCTCTCCTCCCCCCATGCAGCCATCATCTGGTGTCATCTTTCTCCCACTATCCTTTCCTCCACCTTGTTGGCTAAATGGACATCAGTAAATCCCTTTGTTTTGATAATGACAAATATTTCATTTTTGTTGATCTAACATGCTACTTGAGTGTTGCAGAAATAAGGTGGATGACAAAGCTTTGGGAAACCTATATGCTTGAATGATTGTATTTTTACATGAATTGTAATCAATTGTAACAAACTTGTACAAATATATAATGTACAAGTACTTAGACATCATGTAAATCAAGTGTTAGATGTTCCCTAGCTAAACACCACACTTAGATAGGTCATCCCCTTCATTAGTGCCATATATGCATACTCACATATACACTTAGTACTTTAAATTGAAACATTGAAACATGGTCAATCTCGGTCGACAAATTCCTCGACCGAGACACTCTCGGTCGACAAACTTCTCAACCGAGAAAGACCCAAGTAGCCGTTAGACACATCCGACAAGGTAGTTGGCAGTTGGAGATGAACGTTGCAAACACTTGATCCAGAGAGCCTGTCGGTCAACAAACCCTCGACCGAGTAGGCATCTCGGTCGACAATTTCTCGACCGAGATGGTTTCTGACAGCACTTGTAGAATTAATTAACTAGCCGTAGCTAAAAGCAACTAAAGTATACCTAACGGCTAGTTAAGTACTTAGAACCCTCTAGAAGTGTCTAGAACGTCCTTAAGCACTTGTAGGTCATTCACTATAAATAGGACATGCCTTAGGAAACCTAAACTCACTTATTCTACACTTGAGCAATCTTTGAGCATACACTTGCATTAGCAACCTATTTTGAGCAATTGAGCATACTTGCAATTGGCTACTCCTCTCCTTGCTCTAATTTCATGTCCTATAGGCTAGTATCTCCTATCCACATCAATCACACTTCCATATACATTGGTTAGGAGATCTACATGCTTGATATAGGTAAATCAAGCCTTGTGCTTCAAAGGTTAAGTGTAATTTCCTTTTCCTTTCTTGTTCACTCTTATTGCTTGTACTCTCCTTGCTACTCCTAGGGTTGGAGGCTGCGGATTGGAGAGGGTCGTGATCTTCTTGGTGAAGAAGGAGGCTTTGGACTACTTCAAGAAGGCTGGTGCAATGGGAGGCTACTTCAAAGAGGAAGGCTACTTCAAGGGGGAGCTTGGAGTTATTTCAAGAAGGCTGCCTCAAGTTGGTGCATCTACTTCAAAGTGAAGGTTGTCCAAAGGGGTGTAAGAAAGTATTGTATTTTATGTAAAATCCTTGAAGAGGTAATAAAATTAATACTTTCAAAATCCCGGTTGGGTAAGCAACCGGGTAGTGGACTGACTACCTTAGTATTTGCTAAGGTAGGAACCACTCTAAATCCCTTGTCTCCTTCTTGCTTTTTCATTTATGGTTGTCTGAGTTAAATAATTGTTGAATTAATTTGAAAACCCTATTCACCCCCCTCTAGTGGTTTTTCACACCTAACCACCACCACCACTTGTTCCTTTTTCGGCTCACATATGTGCATCTTTGATAACTTTCTAGTCATAGCATGTTGAAGGCATAATCGGATCTTGCTCTTTCTCTACCTACGCCTCATGGTGGAATAAGGTTTTCCTCCATATTGGCGTAGGTTTTCTATATCTACTGCTACCACGACATGAACTTCTAGGATCTGATGCATCAGATCTTCTTCTTCTATCTTCTTCCCGTGTACGGGTGTTTTTAGACATGCTCCTGTGTTGGGTTTCTATTGCTTTCATCTGCTATGTGCCTACTCCTACTATGTGCCTACTCCTGCTACGTGCCTACTGCTCTGTTTGCTGACAGCTACGTGATTCCTACTCCGTCCTACCACTACTGTCTGTTGTGTTGTCCTGCTTTCTGTGACCTCCCATGGTGTCCTCCGATCTGCTTCGCAATCTATATGTGACAACTACCAAGTTGGACGACTCCAACTATCACACCTGGGCAGCCTCCTTTGAATTGTATGTCAAAGCTCAGGGGCGTTATTCCCATCTTTCTACTATAGGGCCGGCGGAAATGACTGCTAATACTGATGAAAAAACTAAATAGGTATATAGCTTGTGGTCCAAGGACGACTCTAGGGTTATGACTTGGATGGTCTATAGTGTTGAACCCAAAATCAACAAATCCCTTCTGCGCTTACGCACGACTAAGGATATGCGGGATCAACTCTCCCACATCTATTCTCATCAACAGAATCCCAAGAAGGTGTTTGATATTTTCAAACACCTGACCAAGACGGGGTATTCTACCTCACATGCTATTGAAGATTACTACAATCAATTTTGTGCCCTCTGGGATGAGTTTGATGTGTATCATCCACTATCCTCAAATATTAAGGAAGCACAATGACAATGGAATGAACTCCAACTCATTCAATTCTTTGCTAGCCTACCACCCTCCTTTGCGGATGTAGTAGATCAGATTCTCTCCAGTGATATGTTGCCCACCTTACGCGATGTTATGAAACACGTGCAACGCTTGCCTTCTGTATCTCAGGCAACTCCTAAACTTTCTGACAATGGTTCTCTAACTGTTTGATCTGGTGATTCTTTCCGAGGATGTGACTGCAGTCGTGGTTGTGGTCGAGGCCGCTCTACTCCAGGTGTTGGTTTTGGTTCGTACTCCTTGGGCGCCGACTCCTCTACTGAACCACATTTTTGCAACTTTTGCAAGCGCAACAATCATATGGAAGACCACTGCTGGATCAAACATGGAAAACCAGCTTGGGCAAATCAAGTTTCTTCAGACCTACTTGACACCTCTGCCTCTACGTCTGCCCCGCCATCTGTTGATTGGATCAGATATGAAGTTGAGAAGTTACTCTAAGCTCACTTGGCCTCTTTGCTGAGACCTCCACTATTGGCAGTTATGCTCTTCTAACACAATCTGCTCCTCTAGCACAGTCTGGTAAACATAAATGGGTTATTGACTCGAGTGCCACCTCTCATATTACTGGAAACCGGTCTTTATTTTCTACCTTGCATAAAATTGATGCCATTCCTCCTGGCACCTTAGTTGATGGTTCTCAAACATTTGTGTCCGGAATAGGGAATATCTATATTGTTGGTCATCTTATTTTGAAATCGACACTTTTTGTTCCTAAATTCCCTATCAACTTGTTATCTGTGAGTAGAACTGTTAAGAGCCTACAATGCTCAATTACCTTTTGACTCGAATGGTGCTATTTTTCAGTATCTGCACACGAGGATGAAGATTGGTTCGGGCCATGAGGGACCAGATGGGCTCTACTATTTGGATGCACCGAAGACGAAGGCTTACCTAGATTACGTCTATGACCAACATTCAACGGCACTACCGCTTGGGGCACCCTTCACCTGAAAAATTGAAGCATTTATTACCTGACATTTCTAAATCAGTTTTTCATTGTAAAAAATGTCAGTTAGGGAAACAAACTCGGTCTACTATTACTAAGAAAAACTGTATTAGCTCAAAAGCATCATTTGATATTGTTCATGTTGATATTTGGGGCCCATGCTTCATTGCTAGTATTTCCAGATTTCGATACTTTTGTTTTATTGACGACTTTTCTAGAACCACCTGGTTGTTTTTGTTAAAAGACAGATCTCATATTCTTGACACTATTACTACTTTCTTTGCTGAGATACGTACCCAGTTTGGTAAACCCATTAAAATCTTTCAAACTGATAATGCCCTTGAATTCATGCAAAGATCAGTAAATTTGTTTTGCAACAAAATGGGTACTATTCACCAAACCTCTTGTGCTTATACACCTCAACAGAATGGCATTGTTGAACGCAAGAATCAACACCTTCTTGAGGTTGTGCGTACACTTCTCTTTCACTATCATGTTCCTCATGTTTTCTGGCCAAAAATTGTTTCAACTGCTTGTTATCTTATTAACCGCATGCCATACTCTGTTCTTGGCACACAAGTCCTTTTTTCAGATTCTATACCCTGATGCTCCTTTGTTCACCGTACCTCCTTGCATTTTTGGGAGTACGTGTTTTGTGAAAAAATTGTGCCCCGGGCTTACTAAACTGGACCCTCGTGCTACCAAGTGTATTTTCCTGGGGTACTCTCAGACACAAAAAGGGTACCGCTGCTTTGACCCAGTTACTAAGAAATGGATGGTGTTGGTTGATGTTGTCTTTTTTGAACATATGCCATTCTACTCCTCTGTTGGATCTTCCCTGACGTCTGAATTACTGACAGAAACACCTTTACCTCTTCCTGTTGATAATACCCTGTCAGATAGCACTGTTGCAACAGCTCCTCCTTTAAAAATCTACCAAAGAAAACCAAAGACTCCAAATCCCTCTATGGCCCAACCAAGTCTTCCAACCTCGTGAGCAGATCAGCCAACATCTTAGGTATTTTCTGATTTAGACATTCCTATCAACATATGCAAAGGCACTCGCTCTTACACACAACATCCTATTGGGAATTTTGCACTACTGCTAATCTGGAAAATACTTTTGCAAATTTCACTTCTACTTTATGTGTTGTTACTATTCCTAAGAATGCTGCTCGGGCTCTCCAGCACCCAACATTCAAGCCATGGCAACTAAAATGTAATCCCTCATTGATAGACATACTTGGGATTTGGTTGATGCACCACCTAGTTGTTCACCAGTTGGTTGTAGGTGGATTTTCACAGTCAAATATCAACCAGATGGTACCATTGAACGACTCAAAGCTTTCCTGGTAGCCAAGGGCTACACTCAGACATAAAGAGTTGACTACTTTGAGACTTTCTCTCTTGTAGTTCAATTGAAATATGTTCGTATCCTTATCTATGTGGTTGTAAAGTCTGATTGGCCTTTATTTCAACTAAATGTCAAAAATGTATTTCTATATGGAGATATGCATGAGGAGGTTTACATGGCACAACCTCCCGATTTTGAGATTCAAGGGGAGTCTTCCAAAGTTTGTCAGTTTTGCAAAGCTATTTATGGCCTTAAGCAAAGTCCCCGAGCCTGGTTTGACAAGCTCAACTCTATTCTTTAGAAATGACTTCCGTCGCTCTCAGTCTGATCACTCAGTGTTTGTTAAAAAAACTACCTCTGGTCTTGTAGTTCTCATTGTCTATGCTGATGACATTATCTTATCTGGAAGCGACTATGCATGCATTCGGGCTACTAAGACATACTTGGAAAATCACTTTATTACCAAAGATTTAGCCAAGCTAAGATATTTTCTGGGAATTAAAGTCTCTCATTCTTCCTCTAGTTTTTGTTTGTCTCAGCACAAGTATGTTTTGGATCTCCTATCAGAGACAGGAATGTTTGCAGCTAAGCCTGCTAATAATACACCTTTGGATCCCAACACTAACTGGGATGATGACACTTTCCCTCCATATCATGATCATCATCAGTATCACATAATGGTTGGAAAACTCATCTACCTTACCATCACTAGGGCTGATATCACTTCCATTGTTGGCCTCATAAGTAGATATTTGGATAAGCCATGTCAATGCCATTGGGATGTTGTCTGCCATATTCTGAAGTATTTGAAAAGTTCTCCTGGAAAAGGTCTGTTGTATAAGAAACATGGCCACTGTAATCTTATTGGATACTCTGATTTTGATTGTGCTGGAATCAAGATAGATCGGCAATCTACCTCTGGATACTGCACTTTTGTAGGTGGTAACTTGGCGAAGTAAGAAGTAAACTATATTTGCTCGCTCAAGTGTTGAAGCAGAGTATCGAGCCATGGCTCACACCACCTGTGAACTTTTTTGGGTACGTAGTATTTTGTGAGATTTTGGTATTTATGTTTCTCCATCTATACCAATGCACTATGACAAGGCTACTATCTTCATTACTAGAAACCCCACCTTCCACAAACGCACCAAACACATTGAAGTTGATTGCATTTTTGTTCGGGAGGCTATCTTATCTGGTCATATGCTACACCTTATACACCAATTGCGGATCAAGTTGCATATATTTTCACCAAAATTCTTCTAAAGACTAGATTCACTACACTGATAGCCAAGTTAGGCATGATTGACATCTACGCTCCAACTTTAGGGGGAGTATTAGTATATATATTTTACTGGCTTTATTTTACTTCTATTATTGTGTTATGGGCCTTTGATTATTAGCCCATTAGTCTTTTTCCTTATTCTAGAATATTCATGTTTCTAGATTATTCTTACTCTCTCCTAACCAAGAGAAAGAAAAGAATTTTTTTATTAAAGAACAAGAAAACAAGATGCATGAATGAAATAAAAAACAAATGAAATCTAAAGTGCCAGTACACAAATTCTAGAGTTTTTTGGGATGAGATGGTAACAACTAGGTATTTACATATTTTTAGGATCAAGGGTTGCTTGATTTGGTTGCTTACCTTGCTTGATTGGACATCTAGTTGGTTTTAGATATATTACTTCTTTGAGATCTTCAAATCAGGTATGTGGTTACACTTATGAATAATCACTATAGTTTTACGGTGATTTCTGAGGTTTTATCAGTTGCTTGGAAATAATTTCTTGGTTGACATTTATTTCATGCAACTATAAAGTGACTATGACTATCACCGTAAATATATGTGCATGACTAGCTCAGATCATAGTCCTACTCTGTATCTTTAATGATGATGAGATGGATGACATAGTACATGGTCTACCCTTAGGGTAGGATCATCAGGTTATCATGAGTCGATGTGTTGGTCTACCATTGGGTAGGACCATATGACTACACAACCCTATGTAGTGATCTACCACTAAGATAGGATCATGGGGGTTAGTTGAGATCTACCATATGAGAGGTAGTATCCATATCCACTGGAGGGATAGCACAGAGGTAAGGATATGTAAGGATTGAGTAGTTATGTTTAATACATAAAGTTTGATCTATTAAGTAATAATTTGGTTGCATTATGTTGTTACAAATAGATACAAGTTTTTGGATCCCCCACATACCAGTATAATTCATTATACTAATCGACTTTTTATTTGTCGACGTTTTAGGAATATCAGAAATTGGACAAACAGTAAAGTGGAACTTGTGAAGAATAAAGTTAAATCATAAAGAAGAATTTAGATATTTAAAATTCTACTGAGGGTAGAAGTTCCAGTTTCCTATATTTGTCAGGTATGTGAAAAGAAAATTTTATTCCAGTTTTAAGTTTAGTTTCTAGTAGAATTTATTAATTATTTTTTATTATTTGCAAAACCATTGATCCCTTTTTGGGATAGCGACTCTGACTTCTTAGTCTTCCTTGATTGGGGGTTACCGGGAGGCAGGGTCGTTACATTTTTCTTCTTCCTATGGGTACCAATATAACCTAATGGTTGTGGACTACATTTCAAAATTGGGTAGAAGTCATCCCCCCTAAGACTTGTGACTCCAAATTTGTAAGAAGCTTTTCAAATACATCATCTTCCCCAGGTTCGGGGTGCGTTGCACCATGATTTGAGATGGGGGATTACATTTTTGGAACAGATTTTTGAGTCCTTACTGAAAAAGATATGGAGTCCACCACAAAGTTGCCTCTCCTTACAACCCTCAGAACTAGTGGTCAAGTAGAGGTTTCAAACTGACAGATTATTCCAATTCTAGAGAAAATTGTCAATGACACTAGAAAAGATTGGGCTTTGAAAATCAATGATGCCTTGTGGGCATACATAACTTCCTATAAAACACCCATCAACACCACTCCTTTAATCTTTTTCCTACAAATCGGTAAGATCGATAAGATCAAAGACTAGGTCAGTAAGCTTTGCCGACATGCTCTGACAACATTCTTTTACCGATCTGCATCATAGACTAGGTCGAATTCTATGTGATAATACTTGTTAGATGGCCTTTGTTTGGATTTTTTCCAACTTAAATGACTTGATCTCTTATTTGCATCGAATGTTAGTTTTGGATAATGAGACCTCAAACCCTAAGACTCAGAACAACCAAACAAATGCACCAATATTTGATGAGATCTTAGAAGGATCCTTTTTTGAGATTTTTGGGTAAGGATCTGCAAATACCAAGACAAATGAGTTTATAGGTAGTTTCACTTTTGCAAATGCATTTTAGGATGTTCTTGCATACTTTCATCTAACTCATTTTATGTTCATAGATTTCATCAGTCTAGTTTCATGCAGGCTATTGTGGTAAAACCCATAACCCCGATATCTTTTATCATTCATTCATTCTTGTTTCTCAATCGCTCTTTCCTTAATTGTAGTTTAATTTTGCCCATAGAAAAACTCTTCTTTATTTTTCTTATCATAACTCTCTTTCTTGTTTCTAGCATAACTCTTCATTTAAATATTCTTAGTCTAACATTTATTTTCTTGTTCTTAGAGTAATCTTTCGTACTTGCTCTAGCATAATCAACCATCAACCAAAATATCTTTACTTTCTTGTTCCAATAATTGTTCAAAATAATATGGGTTTAAAATCAATCTTAAAAACAATGTCATGTGGGATCGACCCTCTCTATACTGATAAACTAACTTTACTCGGTTGTTTTGATATTAACAAGTGGTTAAACTCTAGGATAAAACCCCCTAGTGAATTGGAGTGTTGAATGAAGCTTATCAAGTACTAGCCATACAATAATCCTTTTCATGAGTACATCCTTGTACATGTTTCAAAGTTGTTTCCCTTGTTGTTATGCTGTTGAAATCTGTAAAGATTACTCCCTTTTGGAAGAAGGATGGTTCTCTTTATCTATTACATTGTCATGTTCTTATTACTTAGTAATGTGCTACCTCATAATGACTTGGTTAGTATTTCTGGGAAGGATTTCATAATTTCCTTTACCCTTTGAAAGTTGAGTTATATGGAAATCCTCGACATGAATAGATGTGCAAAAATATGACATGCTTTTATAAGTTAGATTATGATGATCATATGTTTATATCTTATGAAGTTGTTAATACATGACTATTTGTCCTTCCTTGATGGACTTAGTTATATCTTGATTGAATAGTTGTAGGGTTATGAATCTAACTAATAAAGAGGGATGTAAGTTTTAGAACCATCAGTCTATAGATTCACTGGGTCTATAGGGGGAATAGTGAAATGAGTAAATCTTGTAGAAACCTAAATTTTTTAGAATATTTTCAAAACATATGTTTATAAATATATCAAATGCTTAGGGTCGACATACCCAATCATATTTAAATAATGGTTTGGACTCAAAAAATACCAATCATATAATGAGGAATGTCATATGGGGTGAGATAATGAGTTAATATATGGTATGGAGGGTTGTTATCCTAAGTTGGCATTATGGTCTATTTACCTAGAGTGGGCCTGGAATGCTCTTAAGTATATGTCCATGGCGGACTCAGTCATTGGTCTCTCTACCTTTTTGTTTCCTATGTTCGACCCGAGGTTCTTTGGATAGATATAGGGAATTAGAACATCTTGATATATTTTATTGATTGCTAGGATTGTTGAATAAAATATGTCTAGATGGTTGAGTGGTCCACCTCAATCGCCCAAGGCATTATCAAATATACCCCAGCCGAGTAGGATATCTGTTTAGGTTTGATTAGTGCTAAACATGGATGTAATTTCTATATGATAACTATCTATAGGATTGGATATGGATATACTGTATGACATCTCTTGTAGGTTGGTCAAGGATACAAGTATGGTTGGGTAAGTGTCACTTCCAAGTACAATAATATGATTTAAATATCTACGCTTCATCAATTACTTAATTTGTTCTATATCTGGTAAGTGATAGGTGTCTCAGATGCTATATCATATCACTCAAACTTGAGGTCTCACCTTATGGTTTCTTCACATCTTTTGGGTGAGCGATTGAGTTAATGCATCAATGATGAGAAGATCGACAAGGAGAGAGGTGGTCCTAGATAAGGAGGTACATGAAGTCTATGTGAAGGGATCTAGAGATAGGTGATGTTTGTGTGGCCTCCTTTGGAGATAAAGCGTATAAGGATAAAGTCCTCATTTTGTCTTTGGAAATCAGATGTAGGTGGGAAATTTTTAATATATCTTTCTTGACTTGAGATTTTCACATGTGTTTATAGACTCTATAGTTGTAGTTATATGAGTTGTAAGATTTATATGCATTTTACAAAGTAATTTGCTTGATGTAGTTCCTAGGGATCACGCGTGTTGATGAGATATGTATAAGTAGCTAATGGGCATTTTGTGTACCAAGGACTTGTTTATGGGATAAGTATATGTTGTGTTGGACAAAAATTTTGCCATGTGAGCTCTATGTAGTCTACATGGAGTAATGATTGTTGTTGTTTTAAATAGGGTTTTTTTTCATATCGCTCTTGTGGTGGTGGTTTGTCACACAAAATAAGACATGTCATAGAGGGAGCAAAAACAAATGTCTTAGTATCAACTTATGGGCATAGGATAAGGACATGTATGGTAAGTTGGGTCTTCTACACCAGCTAGTTTTAGTCATAGTACAGGTTGTTCTTAAGAAACAATACATGTCTACATTTTGACTCCACATGAGGGAGTTGTGTCCCTATGGGTTATAATAGCTTAGATGAAGAACCTTTATTCAAATTAATATGCTTAATATATCATGTGTGTATTAGTAGAACTGGGCGTGACACAATCTTTTATCACTAGAATGTGAATATAGTTATTATATTCTTATTTAGAAGATGTGGTATGAGATTTTTTATGAGACATTATTATTGGGATCAACAAGCTTGATGATATGTCTATAATGTCACATGCTACACACTATCCAAGCGGAACTTCTACCAATTGAGATGCATGGTATTGAGATCATCCTTGGGATGGATTTCTATGATATATATAAGGTAACTATGGTTTTTTGGTCCAAGGAAGCACAGTTTGTTTGATGTTATATCTCTTGAATTCTCTAAGGAGAGAAGAAGATTATCCCTATTTGTCTTATAATCATAAAAAAAATAATAAGATGATGAGATAGATTTGTAAATCATACCTACACCATGTGATTGGTAAAAAATATAAAATCCCTAAGTTAGAAGATGTTTTGATTTTATGGAATTATCAATATGTTATTCTTGAAGTCTTTCCAGGATTTTATCCACCCAAAGAGGTTTATTTTGATATTAATTTGTTTACTAGAACATTGAACAATACACACATCATATTTGATGGCTTTAATAAACTTGAGAGAGTTAAATAGATGTCTTCAATTTTTTATATATAAGGGTTATATTTAACCATGTATATCACATGGGGATCTCAAATTTTGTTTGTTAAGAAGGATGTATCAAAGTGGTTTTCTATTTATTTCCCATAAATAAATGAGTCAGTGAGAAATGATGTGTTTCACCAATAGATGTGTAAGAAATTATATAGATCAAGATTAGGATATAACTTCTTGAGCATTAAAGAAAACAACATACCCAAGATTACTTTTAGGAAGAGCTATGTAAATTTGAGTTTTTGTTTATGCATTTTGGACAAATCAATGTAGTTATAGATTCTAGGGTCTTATGAATAGAGTGTTCATAAATATTTTTTATTTACTGGACTTCATTTTATGGATAAAATATTTATTTACTAAGTTCATAAGGAAGCACATGAAAATTATCCAAGGATAAATCTATAGTTGTTAAGACTATATCACTTATACGTCGTATTATATAAATCCGAATTTTGGCTAGTAAAATTTCTTTCTTAGGCCATATTATACCTAGAATAGATATTTTTGGAACCCTAGAATATAAACTCAATCTCATTGTGGGAGAAATATGCCAACTAAGATTCAATGTTTTCTTGGTTTATATGGATATTGTTGACAATTTAGATTGAAGTCGATTATTATTTTATAGCAATATAGTTGATTTGGATGACCAAAAAAGAAGTGTGCTTATTTGGGATGATCAGTGACACACTTTTTGGCTTTCTAAGGAGAATTTTTTCATCTCTAGTGACTATTTTACCTAGGATATATTAGGGATACAAGGTTTTTGTGGCTCGTTAAGGTGAGGAATCAGATAGATATGCATTTATCTTTGGGAATCCATTATTAGGCACAAAAAGAAATATTATTGGCACATATTTAGGATCATAACTCTTTGTGTTGGCATGAGAAAATGAATCTTATAGTCCTTCCATGCATGGAGAACCCCTCTCTTACTAAATAAGAAGACCTTTTAATCCATGTATATACCAATCCAGATACCCTAGTAGAACACTTCCTCATCTTCACTTCATGCACTACTAGTAAACACTTCAGACCCCCTTACCTACATCTGAGAATTACCCCTTCACCCCTAGTTCATATTTACTTGGGATAAGTGATATGCTAAAATTTTTCAATGGAGGGTAGTAAGTATCTTAGATTTCCTTGTGTGCCATATTTCTATTGATCATTGAATTTTTATTTTATTTTTTTGATGTTTCCATATGCATGTTGGGATTTCATATTAGGAATATATTAGGGTTGTATTAGTAATCTAATTTTGGATAGTTGTTTTCCATATGTTTCTCATTCAATTCAAAGAAAAATTACTACCTCTTGGATTTTCATGTTTAAAAAATGACTAATGAATTATGCTCATGTATTCAATAAGGATCTCCTTCATTATTTGTCATAAGTTGTGTAGAACCCCTTGGAATAGAAAGAAGGGGAGAATTTGTGTTATTTTTTAAAATTAATTAGTGCTTGAAACTAACAAACCTAACAAACATGAATTTTCACTAACTTCTATCTTTGTTCCATAGTCAACACATGTATTGCTAGACTTCAGATAAGTCATGCTTGATAATTAAGGCGATGAAATGACACCTCTATACTCATTAGTTAAAAAGACAAAATTTATTAGAAAAGAAATAAGCAAAACAAAAATTCAATCACCCAAAATGATTCATTGTATAGGACAAATCCAGAGCTATGGGTACTTAGGAGGTGCACTCACTACTTCTCTACAACTAGGTTGGATTTTAGGGACTAATTTCTTTTTGGTAAACCCTAGTTTTAGGAATTATACATAATGTGAGACAAATAAACCAAATCATGTTTTATCTAAATTTTGTTTTTGAATAAAGTGTGAAAGGTGTTTACTCATATTGATTACATGATAATGGATAAATTCCCAATGGTTTTATATATTTCATTTCACTTTTCTATCAATTATTTGGTATCGTAACCTCGTGTGCACTAGTCGAGCTATAACATTTTGTTAATTTCTTGGTGAAGTGTTTTTTAGTTTGGAGTTGAAGTCAATTTGGGAGTTAAGTGAACAAGTAAGGTGTCTATATGATCTGATTGTGATTTTATTATATAGGGGGTTTGATTTTCAAGACACTTCTAAGTTTACAAGTGGATTATTCTTCTTGGGTAAATTTCATGATGATGATGCTTTGATCTTGCTTAAGGACAATACAATTTACATCGGGAGAGTTTGATATATGCCCAAATTGCCCAGTTTATATAGTCAATTACCTATTTTTAAAAATTGATCATTAAATATTTAGCTTTTTATTATTTCAATTTTATACATTTAATACACATTTTACTTTGATGTGACTTCATGGTTTTGTGATAAAGAAATTGAGGAAAGAGATGAAAAAATGGGAATTCGTCTTTAACTGATACCACTTTAGGGCACCCACACCTCCAACAATGAGAACATAAAGTTTGTGAATTATCCTAACCATTTTACAAATATGCACTCTAAAAATTGAAAAAACCTCCAAACAATGGATTAGTTGGTCAATGGATCATTTGGCTACATAATATTTAAGTCGTCACTAGAAAAGACATGCTTGTTTAACTAGCACCTCTAACAATCAACATGGAGTATTTTTACCTTCACCTAATCAACAAGAAAACCAATCAATCAAATGGGAAGTATGTTGAATTTCTATAGGGACACCAATTCAATTGGCTTCCAAACTAATATTTTGGGCGTCAGAAAATGGAAAATGTGATTAGAGCTTCCTTTTAACACACTAAAATTTCACTCCAAACCACCAAATTTAATAAATACCCCACTGACTACTAGAAAGGATATCTAAGCTATTAAAGTCAATAGGAAGAGATTGAAAGGACTAATAAAGTGGAGGCAAGTGGTAAATAAGAAGGAGAAGATCTAGGCATAGTTCTGACTCTACGCCATCAACATAAGATTAGTTGAGAGATTCACTCCATCTACACCATTTAATTTGTTCTATGTTTTCTCAATATCATATATTTGTGATGTATCTATCTAGATACATTTTCTTCACTGTAATCATGTCTAAGTGTGATTAGATCATCTAATTATGTATGAGGAGTAGCCCCAGGGAACAAACTTCCTATATTGTGTAATTCTTTGGGCATTGACTTGATTTCTTGCATATACCTTGTTTTTGTTATTATTAATGATACTTTAGATGTTTGACCATCATCCCTTCTATTACAATTAACTACATAACAATAGTGGGGTGTGGTCAGAATTGCATGGTTAAGGGATTGTTAAGGGTTATACCATCATGAGAGTCAATCTAATCTTGTAAAACACATCTTTCTTCCAAACATGAAATGGTAACTAGAAGCTACCTAAGAAATTTTCAAAATATTTACAATGAAGGTTTTTGAAGAGTTATTTACTCAAAAATACAAGTTCTAAGGTGGTGAAATCATTACCTAACTCTTACTCTAATTGATTTGGTTCATAAAGTTACCTTATTTGTTGATTTCAATTTGATCTAGTTAGTTTAATATTTCCTTATCATAATTTATCGATCTCCATTATATGATAGTGGATTTACACAACCTCCTTGCTCTCTATGAGGTCAATTATTAAGTATTACATTGATACCATTGTCTTGTAGAATATTGAGGTTGTGTAATACATTTTTGGTTTTATTTACTGTCAAGAATCTAAACCTCATTAGATGAGCTTATGTAAAACCAAACTAGGAAGATATCTAAACATCATAAAGGATCCAAAACATTTTGTGATGTCATAACATAGCCATAGGTAGAGAAACCAGAGAAAACCATGGCCAAAAAGTCATATGCCCATATCAAACTAGAGAAATAGAAGAAAAGGGGTGAGAAGTGTCAAGAACTATCTAATGTTAGGCAAAACCAAAGACATGAATAGCTTTACAAAACCCCATGAAGTGTGTTGGACAATTAACAAGTCTCACAAGAGTCTCAAACATGTTATTCAACTTGGGTTTGTTGATTTATATGCCCATAGAGCAAATCATGTGATGATTGTAATGGCATAACTTGTAAATTATTTGATTATTAATAAAAGGAAAGCTTCCAATTTATTTTGTTTATTCAGTTTTGAGATAACGATATAACATAATAAATGTCTACAGAATGATATTACTCAATGATGTATGTCTTCAAGTACATGACTTGGAAGAATGAGATCATATGGATGTTAAGAGTATATACATTCTCATTATGTCCCTGGTCGGTTGTTATTATGAAAGGTAGATAGACAAAAATAACACGTACGATCAAAGTGTGAGTTGGTTGATGACAAAATCTCATTCATCATGATATGGCGGTATCAAACCAAGCACACAAATACATGTTAGGGAATAGTGTATCAGACAGACCCACCGTGAGACTGACACATGGAAGCCAACATAATGGAAGTCATAGTTAGGTTTCAAAGTGATGGTGGTGGTTGTGGTTCTTAGACCTAAAAATAATGCACTCATTACATGTGGTTCAGTACATTTTGACATCATCAAATGTAGTCCTAGAACATGGGTTGTTATAAAGGTGATTATTCAGTGACTATGACACATGGGAATTGATGATGAGTGATGGATGTGGGATTTTTCCCTCCTAAGGGAGTATGATATCCTATGCCTCTTGATTAGCGAGACTGAGAAATGCATGCATGCCCATGTGAGTCAATATGTTGAGCTTACATATATTTGAGACAGTCTGCTATGGTTCAAGGAACAAGATTGAATAATGATGAAGGTGATTGCTCCATGCCTCTAGTTCAATCTAGATATTAGTGAGAAAGGAACTATAAAAACACTATAACGCCGTGCACAGATTGTAGGTTCAAGTTGTTCTTCAACTTTCCATTTACTTGGGTAGCAATGATGTGTGACTAGGCACCGCTCATTTCTTGTGATGTCATAAGTTGTTTTGGACATTCACTGCAAACATAATATAGGATCTATAGGGTCACACACATAGGAACTCATATAGAAGAGGAGTTTAATCTTGAATAACAATCAAATTAGTTGCTAAAATGTTTAGGTAATTGATATATGCAACAAAAGCTTGACAACAATGCCAAACATCCGTCTCAAGTGTTGAGATGGGCGCCTGGAGAGTGCCAAATGGTCATTTCAAATATTAAGATGGGCGTCTGGAGAGTGCCAAATGGTCGTCAAACATTGAGACAGGCGTATGGATGTCAAGTTTATTCGAGTTGAAATTGGCTTTGGATGAACCGTTCGACCTGACTCGGCTCACCAGACAACCGTTTGGGTGAGCGAGATGGTTGTATCGTGTGAGCGAGATGGCTAGATATTTCATGTTTTGTTTCAATTGCACATAGCTTGTTGTGCAAGAAAATTAATATGTAATATTAATTGGAAACAAATTGCCAATTTTGTGTACAACTGGGAGACTGCGAGATGAATGTCTTGTAGTGTGAGAGGACGTCTCGTATGACCAGACAACTATATGGATCACAAGATGCCTATTTTGGCTGTCGCACGGTAAGAAGTTTTTAGAATTGTTACAAAAATTTGAGATCATTCGATCCATTCCACTCCCCCATCGAATGGGAACCTAGACCCAAACCCTGCCTATAAGGGGAACTGGAGGCTTTCTAGAGTACAACATAGACAATTGAGAATCAGTTTCTCTGAAAAATGTTATCCTCTCTAGTTGTAGTAACCACAAGAGCCCAGGTAAGTCCTACCTGACTAGGGAGGGATATCCACAGGAGAGAAACAAATGAGGATTGTCTTTGTGGGAGAGTAGGTTGGTGACTAGTACACCAACGGGAGGGATAATTCCTTCCTGTCTGGTCCAACAGGAGGACAAGAGTTCTAGTTGGTCTATGTGGACTACTCTAGAGGTAGGAGTCCTTTGGTTGTTGCTAAGACAACAACATCTACTCATAGTCTGTGGCGAGAATAGAGAGCCATTACAGGAGTTGTCTGAGTTTTCTATCCTGGGAGGAGTAGTCAGATGAGTCTCAGTGCAACTAGGAGTTACACAGACACCGTCCAAGATAGGGTGGGCATCTACATGGATGAGGATTGTCGCCGGATTTGCTCTAGGACCAGGTATATCTTCGTGAAACCATCCTTCTCATTGCATAGCTATTGATGTGATTGGCTAGTTTATGAGAAATACGTTCGTAAAATGTTTGTTTCCACTGCCTATCGAATTCCATATTTCCCAATAGTGGTATCAGAGTGAAGTTAATAATTATGTTTTGGGATAATCGATATGATTGGATTTTTGTCTTTAATGAGTTTATTTATTGCATGCGATGTGAATATTTAAACTAGTTGATGTGTACGTCTGAATAATCACCACATAATAACCTAAATGAATATATATATATACATATATATATGATATATATGCAATTTACACATGTCACCCTAAAAGTGAGTTTTGATGGTGGATGTGTAGCATGGTTATGTCCAATAACCTCTATTATCTATGTGTGGTTGTGTGGTTGGTTTATCATGTTTATCTCAATCTGCAAATCAAGCCTCTACCTTATATTCCCAATATAAATGTATTATTCTCTTCTACCTTTTCTCCCCTCTAATGTAACACAAGGTTTCTCAATAATTATGTAAAAGTATGATAGTTTACGTTCGTATTATGAAAAAGAAGAAGGACGTCCTAACGATGAGCCAATCGGATGAAGGACTATGGAGGACTTGATGGACGAGTTGAACTGATCGAATGGTGGACCCGACCGATCAGTTAGAGGAGCCCACAAATGGTGGACTGAAAAAACCAAGTGACCAGTGAGATGACCAAAGAACTGGCCAGGAGGCGAGCCAATCGGTTCAAGGGTTGACCTGATCAACCTGGATTGGCAAGCATGAATCTTCATCAACAATAGGTTTCTACATGTGATGTAGACATAGATGTGGTAATTCCTTGTGGCTCCAAGGAATTACATTAGGTTGGCCATAACCATCGCTTTTTGTTTATTGCATGTTTTCATTGTGAGTTATAGCATGTATAAGATACATACTATATATATGTGGTGATTGTTAATGTATATGTATTAAACAAAATCCCTTAACATAATATTAAGTTTGAGATGCCTTCCATAAGCAGCACGCATGAAAATCTTGATTGACCAAGTATATTTTATGCCAAAGTGTGGTACGCCATCTATCTTGTGGAAGTGTGATGGTACGTACGTAGATTTGCCAAAGCAGGGTACATAGCCTATCATGTTGGCTTTTGGGTTGGACTTAAGTAGTGATAACTTGGTGAGACTAGGTACCAGAGGCATGCATATGATTATGGCAAAGAGTTGTTCATATCATCTATCCAAGAGTTGAATTCAGATGCAATTGGCAAGTTGCCCTACCTAAATAATCAAGTTGTTGGTGATCAACCAAAGCTGAGTCATGACTTGATGAAATATGGATCTTGGTCCACTAGAATATTGTATGTTGCAATTGTCCAAATTGGTAGTAAGGGATATCAATTTGAATAAAATAGTGGGAGTGATAATTAATTAAAGACCTAATTGATATCGATTTTTCAAAGCAAATCAAAAATGGTTTTTGACAAATACAAATTTTCTCTTATAGAATCAAATGGAAAAAACTCAATCATCGCAATTGGATGAATTAAATGAGATTTATTTCTATAACTGGTTCAAGACCTTGAGAAGTGTTCTGCATGTTCCTACAACACCAGAGCCACTATCGACTCCAAATTTTCCTAAGATATACATGGATGTCTCCTTGAAGCATGCCAACAATGTTGAGAACATCAAGAACCTTATGCTAGGTTGTATGAACTATGAGTTGTGTAAACTACATGATAAGCATGAAAGGTACAGTATCTCTAAGGTGGTATTTGAGTGAAAACTAATAGAGGGATATCCAGTAGGACCTCATATGCTCAATATGATTGGGCATATGAATCATCTTGAAAATTGGGATTTCCTTTAGGTCAAGAGTTGGCCAAGGATATGGTTTTGCAATTGTTGCCTGAATCATATAGCCAGTTTATTGAGTATTATCACTTGAGTAACATGGCTAGACTACAATCAGAGTTGCTTGACATTTTGATAAGTGTCAAAGCACAAATGAAGATGGACAAATCCAAGATGATGATCAGTGAAGTTGAGTCTAAGGACAAAGGCAAAGCCAAGAAGCATTTTGTGGCTAAGCCAAAGTCCAAGTCTTCTGCACTCAAAATAAGGAGAAGGATAAGGGAACCTAGGAAGATGAAGAATGGGATTGAGATTTCTACTTTTGTATATACGGTATTGAGATTAACTTCACTACTTATTCATCATGGGTACTAGATATCATATGTGGATCATACATTTGTTCAAATGTGAATGATCTGAAAAGAAGTAGAGCTTTAGAGAAAGATAAGGTTCAACTCCATGCTACAAATGGAACAAAAGTTGTTGCCAATGCATTTGGAACATATGAGTTAACTCTACCAAGTGGGCTTGTAACAGAGTTAGAGAACTGCTACTACATACCTTCCATTAATAGGAACATCACATATGTATCCTGTTTAGAAAAGAAAGGATTCAAATTTCTTATAAAGAATGGAATATGTTCTATTAGTAAAGATGGGATCTTTTATGGTAGTGCCCCAATATCTTATGGTCTATACTTGATAAATCTAGAGACAAGTGCATCTAATGTAAATACCAAGAGACAAAAACTCAATGACTTAAACCAAACATACCTTTGGCATCGTTGTCTAGGGAACATAAATGAGAATCACATATCTAAACACCATAAAGATGGTTATCTGGACTCTTTTGATTTTGAATCAATAGAGACATGTGAATCTTGTTTGTTGGGTAAAATGACCAACACTCCCTTCACTGGAGATAATGAGAGGGCTAGTGATCTATTAGGACTCATACATTCTGATGTGTGTGGCCCTTTTAGAACAAATGCTAGAGGTGGGTATCAGTACTTCATTACCTTTACTAATGATTTCAGTAGGTATGGCTATGTTTAATTACCTGATGAAACATAAGTCAAAAGCTCTTGAAAAGTTCAGAGAGTTCATAAATGAAGTACAGAACCAACTTAGAAAAAGTATTAAGGCACTTCATTCTGATCGAGGTGGAGAATACTTGAACCAAGAATTTGAGGACCTTCTGTGAGCCTGTGGTATTGTATCACAATGGACTCCACATGGAACACCACATCATAATGGTGTATCAGAAAGAAGGAATCACACATTGTTAGATATGGTGTAATCTATGATGAATTTTGTTGATCTTCCTACTACCTTTTGGGGTTATGCTCTTGAAACCACCACATTTACACCGCGTACTGTCAAAATCAGTTCAGAAGACACGATATGAGATATGGACTGGGAAGCATCCCAAGATGTATTTAATGAGGATTTGGGGCTGTGAAGCTTATGTCAAGAAAATGTTTCCTAAAAATCTTGGCCCTAGATCTGAAAATTGTTACTTTGTTGGATATCCCAAAGAAACAAAGGGATACTACTTATACAACCCAACTGACAACAAAGTGTTTGTTGCCAGAGAAACTACATCCCTTAAAAAGCAATTCATTGATAAAGAAATTAGTGAGAGGAAAGTATAACTCAAAGAGGTTCGAGACCAACAAGAGAACATTGAATCGATATATGTACAAGAGGAATAAAGAGATTCACAAAGTGTTGTGGAATCTCAAATTCCTCATGTGATACAGGAACCTCATAGATATAGTAGGACACACCTTGAACATGAAAGATATGGATATCTTGTAACTCAGGAAGGTAGTGAATTGGTCATAGGTGATGAGACAATTACCTATCAAGATGATATTGAGGGACCAGAGTTTGAGAAATGTCCTGAGGCCATGAGATCTGAGATGGAATCCATGTATACCAACAAAGTATGGACTTTTGTGGATCAATCTGAAGGGGTAAAACCCATAGGCTGTCAGTGAGTCTTCAAGAAGAAGATTGAAATCAATGGAAAAGTTCAAACCTATAAGGGAAGATTGGTTGCAAAGGGTTTCAGACAAGTTCAAGGTGTTGACTATTTTGAAACCTTTTCTCCATGGAACATGGTTAAGTCCATCTGTATCATGCTCGCTATTGCAGCTTATCATGACTATGAGATATGGCAGAAGGATGTTAAACAACATTCCTTAAAGGGAATCTTTTTGAGGCTGTGCATATGACACAACCTGAGGGTTTTATAAATCCAAAGTCTGCAAATAAAGGCAGTAAGCTACAAAGGTCAATCTCTGGATGAAGCAAGCATCTCGGAGATGGAATCTTCATTTTGATGAGACAGTCAAAGAGTTTGTTTTTATTCAAAATGAAGATGAACCATGTGTGTACAAGAAGGTTAGTGGGAGCATGGTTGTATTCCTCATATTATATATGGATGACATACTATTGATGGGGAATGACATCACTACTTTACAAAAGGCAAAGACATGGCTTGGAAATACATTCTACATAAAAAACTTGGGAGAAGAATCCTACATCCTCAGGATAAAGATCGATAGAGATAGATCAAGAAGGCTTCTTGGACTCAGTCAGAGCACATACTTTGACAAGGTGCGGAAGCAGTTCAACATGAAGAACTCAAAGAGAGGAAACTTGCCTATGTTTCATGGAGTGACCATCTCTAATATTCAATGTCCCTATTCTTGTGAAGAAAGGGAGTGCATGAGTGAGATTTCATATGCATCAACAATTGGATCAAACATGTATACGGTGTTGTGCACCGGTCCAGATGTCTTGTATGCTTTGAGCATGACGAGAAGATATCAATCACATCTAGGGGATATTCACTGCATAGCCGTGAAGAACATCCTAAAGTACTTGATAAGGACTAAGGATCAAGTCTTTGTCTACGATGGAGAGGAAGAGTTTGTGGTAAAAGGTTACACCAATGCAAGCTTCCAGACTAACAAAGGTGATTACGAATCACAATTAGGATTTTTTTTGCCTAAACAATGGAGCTATAAGCTAGAAGAGTTCCAAGTAATAGACAGTTGTTGATTCTACAATAGAGGCTGAGTATATTGCTGCAATGAATGCAACCAAGGAAGATGTATGGATCAAGAAGTTCATCTTTGAACTTGGGTTCGTTCCGAGCAACAACAACACAATTGAGCTATATTGTGACAACAATGGAGGTATTGCACAAGCTAAGGAACCCATATCACATTAGTGTTCCAAGTATATACAAAGGTGATTCCATATCATATGAGAGATCGCACAATGAGGAGATGTAAAAAATTTCAAATTACCAACTTAAAGCAACATTATTGATCCCTTGACAAAGGCACTTTTACAGCAGAAGCATGACGATCATGTTAGGTCACTCGGTATACAATACATGGGTGATTGGCTCTAACTACAAGTGTGGTGGAGTGGACCTTTGGAGTCCTTAATCATCCAATGACACAAGTGATATCATGTATGTTGAGTTGTTTTGAGAATCCCAAGTGTCTTAGTAAAGTTAGAGGTTTACATGGTCCAGTATGTGCCTCTTTTAAGGAATTGATCGACTGATCTTTTGTGGGTGTTTTGACATCAAACTTTTATTTAGTGAAATCTGAAAGATGAGGAAGCTATGTCCATAATTCAATGGTATTCAAGTATTCCTACAAAGAACTATAGGGTTTTGTAGTTAATGAGATAAGCAATATGTTGACGACAATAATACTAGGTATGATATTTATGTAAGCTTAAGTTGCGATTGTCTATGTGGTCACGCGCTCCATGAGATTTTTGGCACCACAGATTGGCCTAGTGAGCCTCTAATCTCATCTCTTGGACACATCAGACGGTCGTGGAGACTATCCTCCTCACAGTAGTTGTAGACCCCATTAGAACAATAGACTCCCACGTCCCTAAGATACCTTGTCATGGGTCGAGGAGTGGACCGAGCAGACGGTTGGCATCACTCTCTGAGGAGTCTTGCTCAAACTCAGTATACTTTGGGTACTATTTGAGTAGGAGGTGAGAAGGAAGCTGAGCATAGACAGTGGAGGAGGATGAGACTGGAGCATATAAAGGTTTCCCTTTCTTGTTCCACCATGGTGGCAGGAGCTAGCACCGTGACGCCGTGGAGCCAGAGGAATACTCCAGCATCGAGGCACCAAGATCGGTGATCTTAGGCAGAATTGAGAGGGAGCCAGGCTGACCCAGTACCAAACTCAGCCCCAGCGGCGTGTGTGTCAGGTAAGAGCGCACGCCGGTGTCGTGCGTCTGGCACACATCAGGACCAGCCGCGAGATGGGGGGGATGAAACCAGCGAGCTCCGTGGGCACAGACTGGAGGATCCCGTGCTGGAAAACTATCACTCACAGCATCAGCTGGAGACCAATCGGCAGTGGCGGCCCTATGTAGAGGAAAGAGGGAGCATGGAGGGCTAGAGATGGCTCGGTGAAGAGGTCCTCATGTGGCGGTTGTGCAGGAAAGACTCAGCAGTCGATCGCATGCCAGGGGAGGAGAGCCATCGGCGGCCAAGGCCAGTTCATGGAGGCGGAAGGATACCTGAACCACAAGGAGGATGCATTAGATGTGAAAGGAGGATATGAGGAGGATCAGCACACAACTAATTCCACATCAGATCAAACCCTTCCGGGCGGCGGCTGCATCACCGTGAACTAGGGAAGACGAGAGAACTCACACTGAACGTGATCGTGAGGGAAGAGGAGAGGAGGAGGTGGAGCAGACCGGGTCCGACTCCTAGTCAACCAAGTGAACCATTCCAAGTGCCCAGACCAAACCTGTTGAACTCCAACAAGCCAAAGAAGAAGTCATTGCCCTATAGCTGCGTGGTAGTCTCGGATTGGCCAGAAAAGCACTACTACAGAAATAGCATTCAGTGTCGCTTTTCTGGGCGTCGGTTATTAAGAAAAACCGACGCCTATCATATAGGGCGTCGGCTGTTTAAGCAAACCGACGTCTATATTCGAAGACCAGCCAGACACGGGTACCGCTTTGTATTTAGCGTCGGTTGACAATAACAAACCGACGCCTAAAAGCTCCTGCGAAATCCAATTTTCGAGCGAAAAGAAAAAATGTCACATACAGCGTCGGTTATTTAAATAGCCACCGACGCCTATATGTGATGAAAACTTTGCGCGCAAAGTGTCACTTATAGCGTCGGTTATCTGTTGATAACCGACGCCGAAAGTGGTTCCCGCCAAACAATTTCGTGAAAATATCGTCCATTTGAGCGTCGGTTGTTTCAAACAACCGACGCTAAATTATTTTAGGCGTCGGTTGTGACAAACAACCGACGCTATAGGTGAAATTTATATCCTGCGATCACCCGACTGTTCCCCTTTCTTCTGTTTCATCGCCTAAACAGCCGACTGCTGTCGCCCGACCCTCCAACTGCTGTCGCCCCTCCCCTCCACACCGCCGCCGCCGCAACTGCTGGACCCTCCAACTGCTGTCGCCCCACCCGACTGCTCCCGCCACGCCGCCGCCGCAACTGCTAGTGCCTCCACGCCGCCGCCGCCAGGACGACAGAGCTACTCTCCACCGCCGTCTCGCCGCCGCCGCCAGGACGACAGAGCTGCTCTCCACCGCCGTCGCGCCGCCACCAGGGTTTAGCTAGCTGCTTCTCCGCCGCGCCGCCACCACAGCTCCTCTTTACCGCCGTCTTCTCCAGACCTCCAAACCGGTATGCCCTCTTCTCTGTATTTTATTGATGTACATGTATTTTATTTGTGTGACAATGCTTGCGGGTGATTGGTGGGATTACGAGGGTAGTATTGCTGCAATAGAGATTACGATAGTAGGGGTGAGGCTTGGGGATGAATTTCTCTGCCATAGTTGAAATTTTCTTACTGAAATATGATGATGGGACAATTTTTTCTTACTGAAATATGATGATGGGACAATTTTTTCTCTGCCATTTACAAACATGAGGTATAATCAAGCTATAATAGATTATAATCAAGCTATAATATATGTTTTTTCTAGATCATTAGACCTATATACATTATTTTTGAAACTATTATGTCATAGTTCTCATGAGGTATAATCAAGCTATAATAGATTATAACCCATGTTTACCTTACTTGGCTATAATCATAAGTAATTCACGGTTACCACTAAATATTATTCTCATTCCATTTCAAGTTACATTACCTTTTGTCATTAGGGTTAGGGTTGCTCTTTTGAACTTGACTAGGGTTTTTAGGGTTATGTTCAATCATCACCCCTATATCATAACTCCTCATTCTTAGGAGCTTATATTATTATCTTTACATTCAATTGTATCACAAATAATCTATCAATCAAGTCACAACCTTTCATAATTAGGGTTAGGACTTCTATTGTATCCGATTAAGGTCGTTAGGGTTTTATTCAACAGACAAACCCTAATTCATAACCCCGACATCTAGGATTTTAATTCATTACTTTAAGTATTCAATTATACTTGATTACTTTCATCAATTATCATTATAAGGTATTACCTTTCTCATACAATTAGTACAAGTTTCTTTCATCCTTACTAGAATATTAGATTCAACTTTAACTTGTTATATTGTCTGCTGCTTTTTAGGGTATACTAGCTAGCCTACACTTTTCAAAGTGTATCCTTCTCATTAATTTCAAGTGTATCCATTCATTATATTCAAGGTGTATCGGCCTACACTCATTAAGGTGTGTCAACCTAGGTATATCACCTACATGTTACACCTTGTGTCGGCCTAGAAACATGTGTTTGTAATGGTCAAAGTAATATGAAAAGGTCAACTTACCGAAAAGAATGCTCTTCTACCTTTTATGATATTCAAGAAAACCCTAGTTTGATGAACATGTTGTTAAACATGTTAATTATGTTTCTTCTATATATTCTGATGTCATTATATAATTGTGTGATCCCAACATATTAAATTGAGTTAGAATGATTTCATGAATTATAGGGTTTTAAAGTTGATAAACATGTACATGCGGAAATAGGGTTACTAAACCAATGGTTATAACATAGTATGATCTTAATCTGATCTGGATGTTCATAATAATGTAGTATGTTAAATATGATGATTAGGGATACATATAATGTCTAGTAAAGATTCCTAGACCTTTTGTTTAAAACTATTGATTTCTTGATTTATTATTTAATAATGCTCTGTTGATTAGGATTAACCATGTTTCCTGTAGTTTATAGACAATTATTATATATAAGAATGACAACACATGTATTTGTTGGCCTAGAAACCCGTCCAAGATTTACTCATTAGGAGTAAATCTTGGATAGTCCCCGGTTTGGGACTGTTCTTGAACACCTAATCTCACTTAGGATGTAAGTGTATAATGTGTATTGGGTTTTCGAGAAGATTTCGGTAGCATATCCCCGTTTGTTCTCTAAGTACATATGTACTTAGAGAACATCGGGGAAATGCTGCCGAAATTTTCTTGAAAACCAAATACACATTATACACTTACTAGTGAGATTAGGTGTTCAAGGATGGGATAGGTGGTACACATTTATTATATATAAGAATGACATCAAATGTATTTGTTGGCCTAGAAACCCATCCAAGATTGACTCATTAGGAGTAAATCTTGGATAGTCCCCGGTTTGGGACTGTTCTTGAACACCTAATCTCACTTAGGATGTAAGTGTATAATGTGTATTGGGTTTTCGAGAAAATTTCGGTAGCATTTCCCCATTTGTTCTCTAAGTACATATGTACTTAGAGAACAGCGGGGAAATGATGCCGAAATTTTCTTGAAAACCAAATGCACATTATACACTTACTAGTGAGATTAGGTGTTCAAGGATGGGATAGGTGGTACACATTTATTATATATAAGAATGACATCAAATGTATTTGTTGGCCTAGAAACCCATCCAAGATTGACTCATTAGGAGTAAATCTTGGATAGTCCCCGGTTTGGGACTGTTCTTGAACACCTAATCTCACTTAGGATGTAAGTGTATAATGTGTATTGGGTTTTCGAGAAAATTTCGGTAGCATTTCCCCATTTGTTCTCTAAGTACATATGTACTTAGAGAACAGCGGGGAAATGCTGCCGAAATTTTCTTGAAAACCAAATATACATTATACACTTACTAGTGAGATTAGGTGTTCAAGGATGGGATAGGTGGTACACATTTATTATATATAAGAATGACATCACATTATACGCTTAGGATGTAAGTGTATACCCTAATCTTTTCCTAATATATACTTGTTTCCTAATATATACTTGTTTTCTCTGATCATAGAATGGATAGATCATGGATGTCCATTCGTAATCGTTGCACCCCAGAGTTTATATCTGGTCTTGATCAGTTTATTAGAGTTGCCGAGGAACATAGGAAAAAACCTACAGATAGGTTCTACTGTCCATGTAGGCATTGCGGTAACATCTTGAAAGTCAACACTGGTGAGGAAATCAAAAGTCATGTCATGTGCAACGGGATTGTACAAGGCTATACAGAATGGCACTGGCATGGAGAGATTTCAAAATCGAAACCAGTAGATGTCGATAGTAGTGCTTGGGTGGAAGAAGAAATTGCCTCCGATGACGTAAATGTGAACGAACCAGTTCCAGCAGACATCGTTGATGCGATGCTGGATAGTTGTAGGGTAGAGCACACCGATCCACCTCCTATCTTTACAAACATTGTGCATGATGCTGAGATACCGTTATACACAGGCTGTGCTAAGTTTACGAAGCTTAGCGCTGTTTTGAGATTGTATAAGTTGAAAGCTAACAATAGATGGAGCGACAAAAGCTTCACTTCATTGTTGACTTTGTTGAAAGAAATTCTTCCTGAAGGAAACGAGCTTCCAATCTCAACATACCAGGTAAAGAAAATGTTGTGTCCAATGGGAATGGAGGCCAAGAAGATACACGCATGCCCGAATGATTGTGTATTATTTCAAAAGGACTATGTAGATTTGAAAGATTGTCCAAAATGTGGTGCGTCACGGTATAAATTGACGACTTCGGGGGAGTCCAAAACTGGTTCTCCTGCCAAGGTGTTGTGGTATCTACCTATAATATCACGGTTTCAACGCTTGTTTGCAAATCCGAAAGATGCGAAGAATCTGAGGTGGCATGCAGATGTTAAGAAAAATAATGATGGGATCCTACGACATGCGTCTGATTCCCCACAGTGGAAGAAGATTGATCTACTGTACCCTAAATTTGGTGAAGAAGATAGGAATCTAAGACTTGGGCTTTGTACAGATGGGATGAATCCGTACGGGACATTGAGCAGCCAACATAGCACTTGGCCAGTCATGCTTGTTATATACAATCTTCCTCCCTGGATGTGTATGAAAAATAAGTACGTTATGTTGTCATTGTTGATATCGGGCCCTAAACAACCCGGAAATGATATCGATGTTTATCTTGAACCTTTGATTGATGACTTAAAGAAACTTTGGGCTGAAGGTGTGATGACCTATGATGCTTCAGCAAAAGAGACATTTCGTTTGCACGCTATGTTGTTTTGCACTATTAATGACTTTCCAGCATATAAGAATTTGTCTGGATATAGTGTCAAAGGAGCTAAAGCGTGTCCTATATGTGAATAAAACACTGATTCAATAAGACTAAAACATGGCGGCAAGACTGTATATCTTGGTCATCGAAGGTTTCTTTCAAAATTCCATCCGTATCGTAGGAAGCGCAAAGCATTCAATGGATGGAATGATGAACGGAGTGCACCTAAACCTATACCAGGGGATGTTGTTTATGAAAGAGTAAAAGACATTGTCAATGAATTTGGTAAGAAATCACAATGTAGTATGGCCACACGGAGTGACAATTCTTCATTCAAGAAGAAGTCAATATTTTGGGATCTTCCTTATTGGAGTTCTTTGACAGTCAGGCATTGTATCGATGTAATGCACGTTGAGAAAAATGTCTGTGATAGCATCATTGGTACTCTATTAAATATACCAGGTAAGACTAAAGATGGGATAAAATCCAGACTGGACCTACGTGAAATGGGAATAAGGTCAGAATTAACAGAATTACGTGAAATGGGTAATAAAAGAACATACTTACCTCCCGCTTGTTACACGTTGTCTAGAAAGGAGAAGAAAACTTTTTGTGAATGCTTGGTAAATGTTAAGGTGCCACATGGTTACTCATCCAACATCCGTAGATTGGTATCAATGAAAGATCTGAAGTTGATAGGTCTTAAATCTCATGATTGTCACACTCTAATGCAACAAATATTGCCTGTGGCTATTCGATCTATATTGCCGAAGCATGTAAGGTTTGCAATTACCAGACTTTGTTTCTTTTTCAATAGTCTATGCAGCAAAGTTATTGACCCTGATACTCTCGATAATTTGCAAAGAGAAGTGGTTGTTACCCTATGTCAGCTTGAGATGTATTTCCCTCCTTCGTTCTTTGATATCATGGTACATCTTGTTGTCCACTTGACTAGGGAAGTGAAAATGTTGGGACCAGTTTTCTTGCATTGGATGTATCCTTTTGAACGATACATGAGCGTTTTTAAAGGTGATGTCCGAAACCGTTATCGGCCTGAAGGGAGTATTATTGAAGGTTATGTGGCGAGAGAGGTTATGGATTTTTGTAATGACTTTCTCAGTGGTAATGACACTCCTGATAATGACAAGAATATTGAGGAGGGCAAAGGAATTTTGGGATTACGGGTGAAAGTAATCAGCCGTGAGCAGTTGGAACAAGCTCACTTGTATATTTTACACAATATGGATGAAGTGAGTGTTTATATCGAGGAACATACCAATTTCATAAAGAGACAACATCCTCGAGCAAGTTCAATGTGGCTTGCTAGAGAGCATAATAAGACTTTTACTAAGTGGTTTGAAGATAAAGTCTTACATCAACTATCTCAAACACCAAATGATATTACAGAAACTATCAAATGCCTCGCCTTTAAACCAAAACCGAATGTTATGTCTTATGAAGGGTTTGACATTAATGGATTCACATATTACACAAAGCGCCAAGATGATAAGAGTGTCGTCCAAAATAGTGGGGTCACTCTTCAAGCGTCGACTATGTACTTTGCAAGTGCAAAGGATAAGAGTCCACGTGAAGCTAAAATGTCATATTACGGTGTCATTGAGGACATTTGGGAGTTTGACTACATAGATTTCAAAATTCCGCTCTTTAAATGTAATTGGGTTGATAACACCAAAGGAGTTATAGTGGATGAATTGGGTTTCACTTTGGTGAACTTTGAAAAGATTGGCGAGAAGGGTGAACCATTCATATTGGCATCACAGGCGAAACAAATATTCTATATCGATGATCCTGCAAATGATAAATGGTCGGTTGTTCTTCATGGTAAAAGACAGTTCATTGAAGATCCTATAGATGAAGAAGAGTACTATGATAAGTATGATGACTCCAGTCCATTCTCAGTTGGGTTGCCAACTCCACAAAATATTGAAGCTAATGATGACTTATATGTGCGCGGAGATCACAATGAAGGATTGTTAATTGATAAAAGATCACAATTTTAGAGACATGTATGTTTATACAAATGCTAAATGTTTGCCTTTTTCTAGTTAATACAAATGCTAAATGTTTGCCTTTTTCTAGTTAATACAAATGCTAAATGTTTGCCTTTTTCTAGTTAATACAAATGCTAAATGTTTGCCTTTTTCTAGTTAATACAAATGCTAAATGTTTGCCTTTTTAATGACATTTTCAGATGGCTGACCATGATGAGCATGATGTCCATGATGAGCATGAAGTCCATGATGAGCATGGCGAGGATACTAATGTAAGTTCTAAAAACATATCCTGTATTTCTATAAAATTCATTATCTTCTAGTTATGTCATATATCCTATATTTCTATATTGGGCTAAGTTAGTGTGTTTTATTTTTGTCAAATTTTAGGTTGATGCACCTGTACCCACTGAAGCACTGGAGCAACTTGATGCGCAACACCAGACACTTAACAAGAAAAGGGGCATCACCCTGTTGAAGAAGTTATTAGCGCTAAGTGGTAGTGGATCTAAATTGGTGGTGGAGTTTGATAATGGAGGAAATCCAATTGGAGTGAACCGCAATAATTTTGTGAACTATCTTGGGTGTACCACTCGGGGCCATTGTGGTGTTAAGTATGACAATTGGCATAAAGTTCCTCAAGCGAAAAAAGACTCGATATGGAAGGATTTATGCGTGAGTTATTATTATTTGCAATTCTATTTTGTAGATTACAAATTCTATTATTTGCAATTCTATTTTGGATACTAGTTAATAACATTTCTATTTTACAGAATCTGTTTGCATTGGATGAGAAGTTGCATCGTAAAAATGTGATGCAACGCGCTGGAAAGATGCTTAGGAATTATAGGACAAATCTGAACAGAGAATACATAAAAGAGGGTGATAAGAAGAAGAAGTCAGCCCTTGAACAATGGAACTTCTTGGACAAAGAAGATTGGGACAATTTTGTTGCTTCAAGAAAATCTGAAGAATTCAAGGTATTAGGCGTCACTCCTAATTTAATTAATATACATTGTATTCACCTATTCAAGATTAGCATTTAGTGCTACTAACCAAATCATTAATGTGCATACTAACTAGGCCCTCAGTGACGCACAAAAAGCAAGGCGTGCACTGAATGTGCATGACCACACTATGGGTCCAAAAGGCTATGCAAGCGTTCGCCAAAGACTACAGGCGGAGTCTGCGGCTACTCAGGAGTCTGCTCCTACTCAGGAGTCTGCTCCTACTCAGGAGTCTGCCACACCCATTCCTCGCCATGATATCTGGATAGCTGGCAGGCAAAACAAGAAGGGTGAAATAAAGAAGCCTGTAACTGCTGAGGCGGCTGCAAAAATGGTAAAATACAACTCTTAGAGAAATCATTTGAATATTGATTATTTGTGGTGTTAACTTACCAATTTCTATTTATGGTGATTAGCGGGAGCTGCACGAGCAGAGGAAACAAGGCACGTTCATCCCTCAGGGCACAAGGGATGAATTGACAGTTGCTCTGGGTAACCCAGAGCATCCTGGACGTGTTAGAGGTGCCGGCGCTGGTGTTGGCATCAAAGCATTCTTTGGGCCATCCCAGCGCAAACCCAGAGCGGGACTTTCTCAAGAAGAGGTAACCTATTCTTTTTTTAGAATGTTACTGCAAAAGGAAATTCATTAATAAGAAGCTAATGTTTCTTTTATCCATGTATAGGAGAATAAGAGAGTTGAGGATTTAGTTGCTAAGAAGATCAACGATGTAGTTGCTGAGAAGGTCAAGGAAGAATTGCTGCGGTGGCAGGCATCTCAGGCTTCCAATACGCCTATGGCGACCCACTCTTCTCCTGATGCACAGACTGCGAGTAATCCTGGAGACCCATCGCCTAGCACGTCTGCTGTAAGTATTGTTTATGACATTGTAGTTAGTCTTTTCAAGTTGTTATGTTTTCAAGATGATATGTATATATGTATAATATTCTTTACGTAAATTTGTAGGCATTGAAGCCATGCCGCTTAAGAATGCAAGACTACGTTGTTGCAGAGGCGCAGGCTTACCCGTCCCTTCCTGGGGCAATGTTTCACGGGACTCCAATGCCACAGGGCTACGTTCGTGTGAGCCCGATACGTGTGTTACCTGATTGGAGAGAAGCTACATTGCCATATGCCCACCCGGATATTGATACACTTGGTGAGGCAGAAGGCGGGGTGATATTGTGGCCCAAAGCAGATGTCGTCTACACGACTGAAATTGTAAGATAAATTTACATTGATTTAGACTGTTAATGTGTATATATGATGTCAACTGATCTGAAATTATATGTACAGGTTAAAAAAAAGACACCAAGAGCACCTAGGCCTCCACTTCCACTTCCCGCATTACCCGATTGGGTTCCAACTGACCTAACATACCCGTTAGGTCCTGCTTGTAGGGGAATGGCATGTTGGCTACGGGCACATAATGTACATTGCCCTATAATTATTTCTTTAGATGCAGATTATGCAGGTCAATCATACGATAGCTCTTTATTTATACAAGATATTATTGAGCTGTTTAAGTATGATTGGCTGAATACATCAATGATAGAGACATGGATAAGGTGAGATCTTGTTTATACATCCATATACCTTGTGTAAGATCCGGTGATCTGGTTTCTTATATATTAATGCATACGCCTATATGTTTTGCAGCTACCTAGTCGAAGATCATTGCAAACAATTTGCATTTGATCATGTGGGATTTTTGATTCCATCATTGATTAGTTTGGTAGCTAAAGATCCTGATAATGTTCAACAATACTGTATAGATGCTTTTACAATTTTTGGTCAGCAAAATAAGACGATAATAATAGCTCCATTCAATGTCAAGTAAGTTTACTTTATTTATAATTTGGACTTAAGAAAATTCCATTTTTATTTTGCATTTTGAGTTATTAATTGTTAACTTCTTACTTCTAGCGGTAGACATTGGGAGTTACTAGTTATTGTCCCCGGGACATTCACTGTTTATTATCTAGATCCTGCGGGGAGTACATTGAACACTAAAATTGGACACGTAATGAGAATGCCATTATTCTGGTGAGAAATATTTCATTTTTATATCCGTTAACATCTTTTATTACATTACTATTTACTTATACAATTTATTGTGTTATATTAACATGTAGGGGTTTAGATGCATTCAAAAAGGCTGGAGGAACGGTCCCAAGGAAAAAGAACCAGCCAATAAATTGGCAGAACGTACAAGTAAGTTCCCGACTCAAATATATATATTATTGATGTGAATTGTGCTTAGTTGTATTATTTTGTATGTTTCAATTTATAGTGTGCTACACAAGACAATGGATGGGCATGCGCATACTATGTGATGCGATTTATGCAGATGATTATCAAATATGCCGCATTGGACATCGATACCATACGTGAGGTATTATATATAGTCTCATTAGTTAGTATGCAATATATCAATCTTATATTATTTTTATATTATTACTTATATATATACATCATTCTCTTTGCAGGTGTTTAAAACTGACAACACTACAGGTAAACGTTTAAAAAATATACATGCTCCATATACGATGGAAGCATTAAATGAAGTAAGAGAAGAATGGGCAAAAGCCATACAAGCAGTGGCAACTGTAAGATATAATTGGGATGTTGATAGCGATAATGAATGATACTATGTAAATGAATATTTCTGAATGTTAATACATGTATTTGAATGTTTCTATATGTGTGTGAATGTGAGAATTGAATTGATGTCTGAATGTATGTACTTGTGTAGAATTTTGCTTGTGACTTTTGCAGGTTTGCGGCCTGTTTGTAGGCTGATATCAATGGATGTCGTAAACCTGCAGTTCAGAAAACTGAACTGCAGGTTCTCATCCTGCTGACCAGCCACAGCAGGCCTGCAAACTGATATGAAAAAAAAAAAATATAAATAGGCGTCGGTTATTTATAGAAAACCGTCAGGAAAGACCTACAGCGTCGGTTTTTTTCAATAAACCGACGCCTGATGTGGCCAAAGCAGTCCTGGAAATGGCGTCGGATATTCATATCAAACCGACGCCTATTTAACATATAGGCGTCGGTCGTTTAGTATATAACCGACGCCAAAAGTGTTCGCGCCACAAAAAATGGCGTCATCTAGGGCACTTTATGCGTCGGTCATCTACTAAAAGACCGACGCTATATTCCATAGTGGCGTCGGTTATTTACTAAAACACCGACGCAGAAAGTGCCCTAGATGATGCCGTTTTCTGTGGCGCGAACCCTTTTGGCGTCGGTTCTCTACTAAACGACCGACGCCTATAGATTAAATAGGCGTCGGTTAAAAAACCGACGCCGAAGTGTTCGACCTTTAGCGGCGCCCACATAGGCGTCGGTCGGAAACCGACGCCAAATGGGGTTAAACGACCGACGCCAAAGGCCGTTTCTGTAGTAGTGAAGGTAAAAACTTCAGAAATACTCATATCTTAGATAAATCATAGAAAATATCATGTTCATCAGAAAAATACAAATAAGGTACCTAACTTCTCAGAAACATGCATAGAACAATATGGAAGCATAATATCATCCTTTTAATGTTTTAATATCAGTGATATTATGTAAGATGTGTAATGCTTGTTTAATAGATAATAAATATCAAACAATGTCCTAAAATTATGGAAAAATATCAGCAAGTCCATAATTATTTATAGAATGCATATGATGTCAGATATGGTCATATTGATGCATGAAAGCATATAATTTGATTAATATGGCTATTTAGGGCTAATAACCCTAAATAAAATGCAATAAATACGCACATGCTCAATAAATGATGAGATTTATAGAAAACCCTCATATCTGTAATTGAAAGATAATATATAAATCTGAGATCAGTTATATATATGAAATTTGTGTTATATGAAGAGAATCCTTAATACATGTGATGTAACCCTGATATGGTTAATGAAAGTGACATAATGTTAAATACGTTCACATAATAATGTGACACATGAGTATATCCAGTTGATGAACTATAATCTGGAATATAACATCAGTAACATAAATCCCACATAAGGATGAAGATAATACAAGTAAAAATGGGAATATCCTACTAAGTTAAGTAAACCATAAAATAGATATAAATAGGGTTAATGATGATGAGAGCCTGATGATCGTATGCGATCTTATCTTTATCAGGGATGACCAATGTTATAGATGACATGAGGAATATGATGATTAGGTTTGTTCTTGATCAAGGTACGCCATTACCTCTTACTTGGCTTATTATACAATATGCTTGTGTTATGTAGTAGTAAATACTTGGCATATGGTATTGGTTGAAATGATTGTTCTTGTATTATATGTTGGTTGATTTTTATATACTTGCTGCTATGAACACATCAAACATAATATATCTGTTCCATTATATGAAAGCACCAACTCTATGGAAGTGTGCTTGGAAGTGACCAAACTCTTTGGTAGTGGTCACGTTGTACATATGGAAGCACCAACTCTTTGGTAGTGTGCTTGGACCCAACTCTTTGGTAGTGGTCACATTGTACATATGATCCAACTCTTTGGTAGTGATCATAAAGGCCTTAATGCATTCAACTCTCAGGTAGTAAATGCATGGATGATATAATGGAAATTATGCTTAAAATATGTGTTCTCTTTTGTTAATGAACATCTTTGTGCAAGTATACACTTTTCTTATATTTCTTTATACCTGCCAAGTATTAGTTTTATCTTATTGCCAAGATATGATGCGAGGTATATAAAAGACACGTAGGCGTACTCAGTACAATATTCTTGAATATTGTGCTGATGTGTACCGCATGTAATCTTTTGTTTAGGTTGTGGACATGTGTTCTTAAAGATCTAGGATAGTTGGGAGTTGTGTGGCGAGCTGATGTACAGGTGGACTTGTTGTCTTAAGATCTTATAGTTTAGTGGTAGTACATGTATATGTATAAGTTTGTTGTTCAATATATAATATCAAATGTTGTAACAATTTGTGTTATAATTATATGTTGAATGGTGAACATGTGTGTATGGTTTTATTATTGTTCATGTATATGTGCTACTGATTGTTTTCCTTCTGACTCCCTTGATTTTCCTCTTCTTATCCTAGTGTGTGGTGTTTAAATTGGGATTCTCGCTAAGGTGAGGGTTTCAATTTGGACGTCACACATCAGATTAAGTTTTAGAAAATCCGAGGACGTCACAAGTGGTATCAGAGCATGAACAATAGCAAAGCCTGACATTTGCTCATTATGCAGCTCAAAATGAAAGAACCTTGAACTTAATAATCCATAGGGTTAGATTAGTCATCTTTTAGAGACTAGATCTGACATAGCCTCTAGGTTAGCACCTAGATGTCTGAGAACTAGGCCTAGACTAGTGCTTGTTGTATAGTAGGTCCTTAGATGTCGTTCTTTCCTTATAGTACAACGGTATGGGACGTTTTACTATTTGGAAATGATGTGCATCAAGGGAAGAGAAACCCTAGACATATTGTGCACGTTGTCTAGAGTAGCTACACTAGTCTACCCTTTGTTCTCATCCTTTTCACTAGTTTTCATGACATTGTACTCTCTACTATGTGTGGGACACTCGTTTTCAGGATTTGGTTTTTTATTCCAAACGGATCGAACCTCGATAGTTTTCTCTGACGCTTGTTTTATCGGAGAAAAACTATATAATATTTATTATGTATATGTATTACAAAAATGTGTCCCCACGCATGTATGAGTAGGAGGTGATCATGCAACCTAAGTGAAAGTGAATGACATCAGTCTAGAAGAGAGTGTAGTTCTAGATTAGATGTCTAGAGCCATTTTGATGTATATGATAGATGAAATAGATAGAATAAGCTTGATGATACGATCTAAGTCTTATATAGATGATATAAGATAGTTTGTGATGATCTATGTTTGTCTTTGAGGATGTAAGTTCAGTTTTGAGGATTTGAGATAAGTTTTGATGATGCAAGTAAATAGGCTTTTATGAGATAAGATATGTTAAGATGAGACAAGTTGTGAGTCAGCATGAGCCTCAAGCTCTTTTACAAAGGAGGACCTCTAGTGTTAGGACTAGTTTTGGGGTTAGCTCAAGAGAGAGAAAGACCCACAGGGAGAAGGTTAGAGAACCTAGACTCCATGATATGAGAAATATGTGATATGATAGGTCCTAAACTAGAATACTCCTGAGTGAATGAGTTGAGTTGCCTAATGTATGATTCCTATAGTTTTCTTGAACCCTAAATGTCCTTGGGAGGACCAAACCCTAGAGACAGAGAGAGTTTGGTTATATATGTGTATGTGAGCATGATAATGAGTACCTGCCCTCTGGGTGAGGGAGAGAGCCCAAGACCCTGGAGGAGGTAGCTATGTTAGTTTTTGTACAGCCTCATGCTCGGGTTGGTGGTTCCCATATAGGAATCTAGTAGTGTGTATATAAGAGAAAGAGAGTTGAGAAATAGTTTTCATGGGTATAGAGATGAGAAGAGAATGTCATAGCATGTTTAGGTTTGTGCTTTGTGGCTAGATCTTGTGAAGCTATCTGCCAGTTCCAATGAGGTAGACCCGAAAACCCTAAACCAAGGAGGGAGGATAAAGTATATGCATATGAGATTCTCATAGAGTTGAGTTAGCTCAGAGAGACTAAGCATGTCACTACCCTCAAGTATGGGTTATGGAACCTCAATTGGACTTGTTGAGTACGTGACTTGGAAGAATGATATTACTCAATGACATATGTTTTCAAGTACGTGACTTGGAAGAATGAGATCATACAAATATTAAGAGTATATACAGTCTCATTATGTCCTTGATCGATTGTTATTGTGGAAGGTAGATAGACATCAATAACACATAAGATCAGAGTGTGAGTTGGTTGATGAAAGAATCTAATTAGTCATGATATGGTGATATGAAACCAAGCACACAGACACTTGTTAGGGAACATTGTATTAGACAGACCCACAATGAGATGGATACATGGAAACCATCATAATGGAAGTCATAGTCAGGTTTCATAGTGATGGTGGTGGTTGTGGTTCTCAGACCTAAACTCACATCACTCATCACATGTCATTCAGTACACTTTGACATCATCAATCACAGTCATGAAACATGGGTTGTTATAAAGATAATGATTGGGTGACTATGACACATGGGGATTGACTGTGAGTAATAGACATGGGATTTGCCCCTCCTAAGGGAGTATGATTTCCTAGACCTCTTGATTAGCGAGATTGAGAAATGCATGCATGCACATGTGAGTCAATATGTTGAGCTTACATATATCTCAGACAGTCTGCTCTGGTTTAAGGAACAAGATTTAATAATAATGAGGGTGATTGAAGTGAAGCTTTTGTCGCTCCATCTATTGTTAGCTTTCAACTTATACAATCTCAAAACTGCGCTAAGCTTTGTAAACTTAGCACAACCTGTGTATAACGGTATCTCAGCATCATGCACAATGTTTCTAAAGATAGGAGGTGGATCGGTGTGCTCTACCCTACAACTATCCAGCATCGCATCAACGATGTCTGCTGGAACTGGTTTGTTCACATTTACGTCATCAGAGGCAATTTGTTCTTCCACCCAAGCACTGCTATCGACATCTACTGGTTTCGATTTTGAAATCTCTCCATGCCAGTGCCATTCTGTATAGCCTTGTACAATCCCGTTGCACATGACATGACTTTTACTTAGTATTATCTTCATCCTTATGTGGGATTTATGTTACTGATGTTATATTCTAGATTATAGTTCATCAACTGGATATACTCATGCGTCACATTATTATGTGAACGTATTTAACATTATGTCACTTTCATTAACCATATCAGGGTTACACCACATGTATTAAGGATTCTCTTCATATAACACGAGTTTCATATATATAACTGATATCAGATTTATATATTATATTTCAGTTACAGATATGAGGGTTTTCTGTAAATCTCATCATTTATTGAGCATGTACGTATTTATTGCATTTTATTTAGACTTATTAGCCCTAAATATCCATATCAAATTATATGCTTTCATGCATCAATATGACCATATCTGACATCATATGCATTCTATAAATAATTATGGACTTGCTGATATTTTTCCATAATTTTAGGACATTGTTTGATATTTATTATCTATTAAACAAGCATTACACATCTTACATAATATCACTGATATTAAAACATTAAAAGGCTGATATTATGCTTCCATATTGTTCTACGCATGTTTATGAGAAGTTAGGTACCTTGTTTGTATTTTTCTGATGAACAAGATATTTTCTATGATTTATCTAAGCACTCAAGCACTACTATCGACATCTACTGGTTTTGATTTTGAAATCTCTCCATGCCAGTGCCATTCTGTATAGCCTTGTACAATCTCGTTGCACATGACATGACTTTTGATTTCCTCACCAGTGTTGACTTTCAAGTTGTTACCGCAATGCCTACATGGACAGTAGAACCTATCTGTAGGTTTTTTCCTATGTTCCTCGGCAAATCTAATAGGGGTGATGTCTTGTGAATGTTTGATTATAACATAATAAAAGCAATAGATTAGACTTTGCCAAGGACTATAACCCCTATTTTAATGGCATAACTTGTAAATGTTTGATTATTAATAAAAGGCAAGCTTCCAATTTATTTTGTTTATTCAATTTTGAGATAATGATATAACATAATAAATGTCTAGAGAATGATATTACTCAATGACATATGTTTTCGAGTACGTGACTTGGAAGAATGAGATCATACAAATATTAAGAGTATATACAGTCTCATTATGTCCTTGATCGATTATTATTGGTAAGGTAGATAGACATCAATAACACATAAGATCAGAGTGTGAGTTGGTTGATGAAAGAATCTAATTAGTCATGATATGGTGATATGAAACCAAGCACACAAACACTTGTTAGGGAACATTGTATTAGACAGACCCACAATGAGATGGATACATGGAAACCATCATAATGGAAGTCATAGTCAAGTTTCATAGTGATGGTGGTGGTTGTGGTTCTCAGACCTAAACTCACATCACTCATCACATGTCATTCAGTACACTTTGACATCATCAATCATAGTCATGAAACATGGGTTGTTATAAAGATAATGATTGGGTGACTATGACACATGGGGATTGACTGTGAGTAATAGACATGGGATTTGCCCCTCCTAAGGGAGTATGATTTCCTAGACCTCTTGATTAGCGAGATTGAGAAATGCATGCATGCACATGTGAGTCAATATGTTGAGCTTACATATATCTCAGACAGTCTGCTCTGGTTTAAGGAACAAGATTTAATAATAATGAGGGTGATTGATCAATGCCTCTAGTTCAATCTGGATATCCACTACTACAGAAATAGCGTTCAGTGTCACTTTTCTGGGCATCGGTTATTTCGGACAACTGACGCTTATAATATTCGGCGTCGGTTATTTATGCAAACCGACGTCTATATTCGAAGACCAGCCAGACACGGGTACCGCTTTGTATTCAGCGTCGGCTGAGTGTAACCAACTGACGCCTAAAGGCGCCCGCAAAATCCAATTTTCGAGCGAAACAAATCTGGGTCACATACAGCGTCGGTTGTTTAACAATTCACCGACGCCTATGTGAAATGAAATTTTGCGCGAAAAGTTCCACTTTCGGTGTCGGTTATCCTTGGATAACCGACGCTGATAATAGTTCTCGCCAATTAATTTGGGGGTAAAGATTGTCTAATTGGACGTCAGTTATTACGATCAACCGACGCTGACGATAATAGGCGTCGATTGTCCAGATAACCGACGCCGTTGACCAACTTAATAGAGGCCCGACTCTTCCCCCTTTCTTCCTGTTTCATCGATTCTCCTGTGCGCTGCTCGTCGCTGCTCTCCCAAAATCACCGCCTGGTGCCTGGTGCTTGCTGCTTCTCGCTCGCCGCCGATGATCCCTGCTACTGCTCTGCGTCGCCGCCGCCGCCCGCCGCCTTCCTCCTTGCACCGCCGCCACCCGCTCCTTCCTCCCTGCTCACGCCCTACTGCGGCGTTGTCTTCTTTCTTGCCTCTGCTGCTCACAAGGTATTAGCCGTAGCACCTTCTTCCTTGTCTTCTTCCTTGCCGCCCGCTGCTCTGCTCTGCTTGCTGCACTGACTTCAAAACCTAAGACTAGTTAGTGTTCTACTTCTTTCACTGAGAACTGAGAAGAATGGCCTACCACGACCGTGCTAGGCAGCACGGCCGTGCTACCCAGCACGTCCGTGGTAGTCCAACACAGCCACGATCGTGTTTGATTTGATTTAAACCCTAATTTGATTTAAACTTGTCCATTCTAGCATCCTAATTTGATTTGATTAAACACTAACATTGATGAAACCCTAACATCAATTGTGATGAAACCCTAACATGTACATATCTATTATTGTGCTTGTTGGCCTAGAAACCCGTCCAAGATTGACTCATTAGGAGTAAATCTTGGATAGTCCCCGGTTTGGGACTGTTCTTGAACACCTAATCTCACTTAGGATGTAAGTGTATAATGTGTATTGGGTTTTTGAGAAAATTTTGGTAGCATTTCCCCGTTTGTTCTCTAAGTACATATGTACTTAGAGAACAGTGGGGAAATGCTGCCGAAATTTTCTTGAAAATCCAATACACATTATACACTTACTAGTGAGATTAGGTGTTCAAGGATGGGATAGGTGGTACACATTTATTATATATAAGAATGACATCACATGTGTTTGTTGGCCTAGAAAGTGAACAATCATTGTTCTTTATATTACTTGTACATTGGTATAAATTAGAATGAACAATCACTAAATTATATACTGTTTGTATGGAGTCCGACTTCATTGTAGATATCTATTATTGTGTTTGTTGGCCTAGAAACCCGTCCAAGATTGACTCATTAGGAGTAAATCTTGGATAGTCCCCGGTTTGGGACTGTTCTTGAACACCTAATCTCACTTAGGATGTAAGTGTATAATGTGTATTGGGTTTTTGAGAAAATTTCGGTAGCATTTCCCCGTTTGTTCTCTAAGTACATATGTACTTAGAGAACAGCGGGGAAATGCTGCTGAAATTTTCTTGAAAATCCAATACACATTATACACTTACTAGTGAGATTAGGTGTTCAAGGATGGGATAGGTGGTACACATTTATTATATATAAGAATGACATCACATGTGTTTGTTGGCCTAGAAAGTGAACAATCATTGTTCTTTATATTACTTGTACATTGGTATAAATTAGAATGAACAATCACTAAATTATATACTGTTTGTATGGAGTCCGGCTTCATTGTAGATATCTATTATTGTGTTTGTTGATCTGGAAACCCATCCAAGATTGACTCATTAGGAGTAAATCTTGGATAGTCCCCGGTTTGGGACTGTTCTTGAACACCTAATCTCACTTAGGATGTAAGTGTATAATGTGTATTGGGTTTTCGAGAAAATTTCGGTAGCATTTCCTTGTTTGTTCTCTAAGTACATATGTACTTAGAGAACAGCGGGGAAATACTGCCGAAATTTTCTTGAAAACCCAATACACATTATACACTTACTAGTGAGATTAGGTGTTCAAGGATGGGATAGGTGGTACACATTTATTATATATAAGAATGACATCACATTATACACTTAGGATGTAAGTGTATACCCTAATCTTTTCCTAATATATACTTGTTTCCTAATATATACTTGTTTTCTCTGATCATAGAATGGATAGATCATGGATGTCCATTCGTAATCATTGCACCCCAGAGTTTATATCTGGTCTTGATCAGTTTATTAGATTTGCCGAGGAACATAGGAAAAAACCTACAGATAGGTTCTACTGTCCATGTAGGCATTGCGGTAACAACTTGAAAGTCAACACTGGTGAGGAAATCAAAAGTCATGTCATGTGCAACGGGATTGTACAAGGCTATACAGAATGGCACTGGCATGGAGAGATTTAAAAATAGAAACCAGTAGATGTCGATAGCAGTGCTTGGGTGGAAGAACAAATTGCCTCCGATGACGTAAATGTGAACGAACCAGTTCCAGCAGACATCGTTGATGCGATGCTGGATAGTAGTAGGGTAGAGCACACTGATCCACCTCCTATCTTTAGAAACATTGTGCATGATGCTGAGATACCGTTATACACAGGCTGTGCTAAGTTTACGAAGCTTAGCGCTGTGTTGAGATTGTATAAGTTGAAAGCTAACAATAGATAGAGCGACAAAAGCTTCACTTCATTGTTGACTTTGTTGAAAGAAATGCTTCCTGAAGGAAACGATCTGCCAATCTCAACATACCAGGTAAAGAAAATGGTGTGCCCAATGGGAATGGAGGCCAAGAAGATACACGCATGCCCGAATGATTGTGTATTATTTCAAAAGGACTATGTAGATTTGAAAGATTGTCCAAAATGTGGCGCGTCACGGTATAAATTGACGACTTCGGGGGAGTCCAAAACTAGTTCTCTTGCCAAGGTGTTGTGGTATCTACCTATAATATCACGGTTTCAACGCTTGTTTGCAAATCCGAAAGATGCGAAGAATTTGAGGTGGCATGCAGATGTTAAGAAAAATAATGATGGGATCCTACGACATGCGTTTGATTCCCCACAGTGGAAGAAGATTGATCTATTGTACCCCAAATTTGGTGAAGAAGATAGGAATCTAAGACTTGGGCTTTGTACAGATGGGATGAATCCGTACGGGACATTGAGCAGCCAACATAGCACTTGGCCAGTCATGCTTGTTATATACAATCTTCCTCCCTGGATGTGTATGAAAAATAAGTACGTTATGTTGTCGTTGTTGATATCGGGCCCTAAACAACCCAGAAATGATATCGATGTTTATCTTGAACCTTTGATTGATGACTTAAAGAAACTTTGGGCTGAAGGTGTGATGACCTATGATGCTTCAGCAAGAGAGACATTTCATTTGCACGCCATGTTGTTTTGCACTGTTAATGACTTTCCAACATATGGGAATTCGTCTGGATATAGTGTCAAAGGAGCTAAAGCGTGTCCTATATGTGAAGAAAACACCGATTCAGTAAGACTAAAACATGGCGACAAGACTGTATATCTTGGTCATCGAAGGTTTCTTTCAAAATTCCATCCGTATCGTAGGAAGCGCAAAGCATTCAAAGGATGGAATGATGAACGGAGTGCACCTAAACCTATACCAGGGGATGTTGTTTATGCAAGAGTAAAATACATTGTCAATGAATTTGGTAAGAAATCACAATGTAGTATGGCCACACGGAGTGACAATTCTTCATTCAAGAAGAAGTCAATATTTTGGGATCTTCCTTATTGGAGTTCTTTGACAGTCAGGCATTGTATCGATGTAATGCATGTTGAGAAAAATGTCTGTGATAGCATCATTGGTACTCTGTTAAATATACCAGGTAAGACTAAAGATGGGATAAAATCCAGACTGGACCTACGTGAAATGGGAATAAGGTCAGAATTAACAGAATTACGTGAAATGGGTAATAAAAGAACATACTTACCTCCCGCTTGTTACACGTTGTCTAGAAAGGAGAAGAAAACTTTTTGTGAATGCTTGGTATATGTTAAGGTGCCACATGGTTACTCATCCAACATCCGTAGATTGGTATCAATGAAAGATCTAAAGTTGATAGGTCTTAAATATCATGATTGTCACACTCTAATGCAACAAATATTGCCCGTGGCAATTCGATCTATATTGCCGAAGCATGTAAGGTTTGCAATTACCAGACTTTGTTTCTTTTTCAACAGTCTATGCAGCAAAGTTATTGACCCTGATACTCTCGATAATTTGCAAAGAGAAGTGGTTGTTACCCTATGTCAGCTTGAGATGTATTTCCCTCCTTCGTTCTTTGATATCATGGTACATCTTGTTGTCCACTTGACTAGGGAAGTGAAAATGTTGGGACCAGTTTTCTTGCATTGGATGTATCCCTTTGAACGATACATGAGCGTTTTTAAAGGTGATGTTTGAAACCGTTATCGGCCTGAAGGGAGTATTATTGAAGGTTATGTGGCGAGAGAGGTTATGGATTTTTGCAATGACTTTCTAAGTGGTAATGACACTCCTGATAATGACAAGAATATTGAGGAGGGCAAAGGAATTTTGGGATCACGGGTGAAAGTAATCAGTCGTGAGCAGTTGGAACAAGCTCACTTGTATATTTTACACAATATGGACGAAGTGAGTGTTTATATCGAGGAACATACCAATTTCATAAAGAGACAACATCCTCGAGCAAGTTCAATGTGGCTTGCTAGAGAGCATAATAAGACTTTTACTAAGTGGTTTGAAGATAAAGTCTTACATCAACTATCTCAAACACCAAATGATATTACAGAAACTATCAAATGCCTCGCCTTTAAACCAAAACCAAATGTTATGTCTTATGAAGGGTTTGACATTAATGGATTCACATATTACACAAAGCGCCAAGATGATAAGAGTGTCGTCCAAAGTAGTGGGGTCACTCTTCAAGCGTCGACTATGTACTTTGCAAGTGCAAAGGATAAGAGTCCATGTGAAGCTAAAATGTCATATTACGGTGTCATTGAAGACATTTTGGAGTTTGACTACATAGATTTCAAAATTCCGCTCTTTAAATGTAATTGGGTTGATAACACCAAAGGAGTTATAGTGGATGAATTGGGTTTCACTTTGGTGAACTTTGAAAAGATTGGCGAGAAGGGTGAACCATTCATATTGGCATCACAGGCGAAACAAATATTCTATATCGATGATCCTGCAAATGATAAATGGTCGGTTGTTCTTCATGGTAAAAGACAGTTCATTGAAGATCCTATAGATGAAGAAGAGTACTATGATAAGTATGATGACTCCAGTCCATTCTCAGTTGGGTTGCCAACTCCACAAAATATTGAAGCTAATGATGACTTATATGTGCGCGGAGATCACAATGAAGGATTGTTAATTGATAAAAGATCACAATTTTAGAGACATGTATGTTTATACAAATGCTAAATGTTTGCCTTTTTCTAGTTTATAAAATGCTAAATGTTTGCCTTTTTCTAGTTAATACAAATGCTAAATGTTTGCCTTTTTCTAGTTAATACAAATGCTAAATGTTTGCCTTTTTAATGACATTTTCAGATGGCTGACCATGATGAGCATGATGTCCATGATGAGCATGAAGTCCATGATGAGCATGCTGTCCATGACGAACATGGTGAGGATACCAATGTAAGTTCTAAAAACATATCTTGTATTTCTATAAAATTCATTATCTTCTAGTTATGTCATATATCCTATATTTCTATATTGGGCTAATTCAGTGTGTTTATTTTTGTCAAATTTTAGGTTGATGATGCACATGTACCCACTAAAGCACTGGAGCAACTTGATGCGCAACACAAAACACTTAACAAGAAAAGGGGCATCACTCTGTTGAAGAAGTTAATAGCGCTAAGTGGCAGTGGATCCAAATTGGTTGTGGAGTTTGATAATGGAGGAAATGCAATTGGAGTGAACCGCAATAATTTTGTAAACTATCTTGGGTGTACCACTCGGAGCCATTGTGGTGTTAAGTATGATAATTGGCATAAAGTTCCTCAGGGGAAAAAAGACTTGATATGGAAGGATTTATGCGTGAGTTATAATTATTTGCAATTCTATTTTGTAGATTACAAATTCTATTATTTGCAATTCTATTTTGGATACTAGTTAATAACATTTCTATTTTACAGAATCTGTTTGCATTGGATGAGAAGTTGCATCGTAAAAGTGTGATGCAACGTGCTGGAAAGATGCTTAGGAATTATAGGACAAATCTAAACAGAGAATACATAAAAGAGGGTGATAAGAAGAAGAAGTCAGCCCTTGAACAATGGAACTTCTTGGACAAAGAAGATTGGGACAATTTTGTTGCTTCAAGAAAATCTGAAGAATTCAAGGTATTCGGCGTCACTCCCAATTTAATTAATATACATTGTATTCACCTATTCAAGATTAACATTCAGTGCTACTAACCAAATCATTAATGTGCATACTAACTAGGCCCTCAGTGACGCACAAAAAGCAAGGCGTGCACTGAATGTGCATGACCACACTATGGGTACAAAAGGCTATGCAAGCGTTCGCCAAAGACTACAGGCGGAGTCTGTGGCTACTCAGGAGTCTGCTCCTACTCAAGAGTCTGCCACACCCATGCCTCGTCATGATATTTGGATAGCTGGGAGGCAAAACAAGAAGGGTGAAATAAAGAAGCCCGTAACTGCTGAGGCGGCTGCGAAAATGGTAAAATACAACTCTTAGAGCAATCGTTTGAATATTGATTATTTGTGGTGTTAACTTACCAATTTCTATTTATGGTGATTAGCGGGAGCTGCACGAGAAGAGGAAACAAGGCACGTTCATCCCTCAGGGCACAAGGGATGAATTGACAGTTGCTCTGGGTAACCCAGAGCATCCTGGACGTGTTAGGGGTGCAGGCGCTGGTGTGGGCATCAAAGCATTCTTTGGGCCATCCCAGCGCAAACCCAAAGCGGGACTTTCTCAAGAAGAGGTAACCTATTCTTTTTTTAGAATGTTACTGCAAAAGGAAATTCAATAATAAGAAGCTAATGTTTCTTTTATCCATGTATAGGAGAATAAGAGAGTCGAGGATATAGTTGCTAAAAAGGTCAACGATGTAGTTGCTGAGAAGGTCAAGGAAGAATTGCTGCGGTGGCAGGCATCTCAGGCTTCCAATCAGCCTATGGCGACCCACTCTTCTCCTGATGCACAGACTGCGAGTAATCTTGGAGACCCATCGCCTAACACGTCTGTTGTAAGTATTGTTTATGACATTGTAGCTAGTCTTTTCAAGATGATATGTTTTCAAGATGATATGTATATATGTATAACATTCTTTACGTAAATTTGTAGGCATTGAAGCCATGCTGCTTAAGAATACAAGACTATGTTGTTACAGAGGCGCAGGCTTACCCGTCCCTTCTTGGGGAAAGGTTTCACAGGACTCCAATGCCACAGGGCTACGTTCATGTGGGCCCATTACGTGTGTTACCCGATTGGAGGGAAGCTACATTGCCATATCCCCACCCGGATATTGATACACTTGCTGAGGCAGAAGGCGGGGTCATATTGTGGCCCAAAGCAGATGTCGTCTACACTACTGAAATTGTAAGATAAATTTACATTGATTTAGACTGTTAATGTGTATATATGAGGTCAACTGATCTGAAATTATATATACAGGTTAAAAAGAAGACACCAGGAGCACCTAGTCCTCCACCTCCACTTCCCGCATTACCAACTTGGGTTCCAACTGACCTAACATACCCGTTAGGTCCTGCTTGTAGGGGAATGGCATGTTGGCTACGGGCACATAATATACATTGCCCGATAATTGTTTCTTTAGATGCAGATTATGCAGGTCAATCATACGATAGCTCTTTATTTATACAAGATATTATTGAGTTGTTTATGTATTATTGGCTGAATACATCAATGATAGAGAAATGGATAAGGTGAGATCTTGTTTATACATCCATATACCTTGTGTAAGATCCGGTGATCTGGTTTCTTATATATTAATGCATATGTAATACATGTTTTGCAGCTACTTAGTCGAAGATCATTGCAAACAATTTGAATTTGATCATGTGGGATTTTTGATTCCATCATTGATTAGTATGGTAGCTAAAGACCCGGATAGTGTTCAACAATACTGTATAGATGCTTTTAAAATTTTCGGTCAGCAAAACAAGAAGATAATAATAGCTCCATTCAATGTCAAGTAAGTTTACTTTATTTATAATTTGGACTTAAGAAAATTCCATTTTTATTGTGCATTTTGAGTTATTAATTGTTAACTTTTTACCTCTAGCGGTAGACATTGGGAGTTACTAATTATTGTCCCCGGGATGTTCACTATTTATTATCTAGATCCCGCGGGAAGTACATTAAACACTAAAATTGGACACGTAATGAGAATGCCATTATTCTGGTGAGAAATATTTCATTTTTGTATCTGTTAACATCTGTTATTACATTACTATTTACTTATGCAATTTACTGTGTTATATTAACATGTAGGGGTTTAGATGCATTCAAAAAGGCTGGAGGAACGGTCCCAATGAAAAAGAACCAGCCAATAAATTGGCAGAACGTACAAGTAAGTTCCCGACTCCAATGTATATATTATTGATGTGAATTGTGCTTAGTTGTATTATTTTGTATGTTTCAATTTATAGTGTGCTACACAAGACAACGGCTGGGCATGCACATACTATGTGATGTGATTTATGCAGATGATTACTCGACATGCCGCATTGGACATCGATAACATACATGAGGTATTATATATAGTCTCATTAGTTAGTATGAAATATATCAATCTTATTTTTATATTATTACTTATATATATACATCATTCTCTTTGCAGGTGTTTAAAACTGACCACACTATAGGTAAACGCTTAAAAAATATACATGCTCCATATACGATGGAAGCATTAGATGAAATAAGAGAAGAATGGGAAAAAGCCATACAAACAGTGGCAACTGTAAGATATAATTGGGATGTTGATAGCGATAATGAATGATACTTTGTAAATGAATATTTCTGAATGTTAATACATGTATTTGAATTTTTCTATATGTGTGAATGTGAGAATTGAATTGATGTCTGAATGTATCTACTTGTGTGAAATTTTCCTTGGGACTTTTGCAGGTTTGTGGCCTGTTTGTAGGCTGATATCAATGGATGTCGTAAACCTACAGTTCAGAAAACGGAACTGCAGGTTCTCATCCTGCTGACTAGCCACAGCAGACCTACAAACTGATATGAAAAATATATATATATAGGCGTCGGTTATTTATAGAAAATCGTCAACAAAGACATACAGCGTCGGTTATTGGATAAAAACCGACGCCTAATATTACAAACAACCCGACCGTGCAGGAAAGCACGGCCGTGGTGGAAAAGGCGTCGCTTATTCATATAAAACTGACGCCTATAGTACTAAACACGGCCGTGCAGGGAAGCACGGCCGTGTCGTCTTGAAGTATGGCGTCGGTTGTTTATAGAAAACTGACGCCAAAAGGGTTCGCGCCACAGAAAATGGCGTCATCTAGAACACTTTCTGCGTCGGTTACCAATTAAACACCGACGCAGAATGTGTCCTAGATGACGCCATTTTCTGTGGCGTGAACCCTTTGGGCGTCGGTTTTCTATAAACAACCGACGCCTGTAAGTTAAATAGGCGTCGGTTAAAAAGCCGACGCCGAAGTGTTAGACCTTTAGCGACGCCCACATAGGCGTCGCTCGGAAACCGACGCCAAAGCGTGTTAAACAACCGACGCTAAAAGGCATTTCTGTAGTAGTGATCAGTGACAAAGGAACTATACAAATACTATAACACCATGCACAGATTGTAGGTTGAAGTTGTTCTCTAGCTTTCCATTTACTTGGATAGCAATGATGTATGACTAGGCACCTCTCATTGCTTGGGATGACATAATTTGTTATGGACATTCACTGCCAATGTAATATGTGACATATAGGGTCACACACATAGGAACTCATCTAGAAGAGGAGTTGAATCTTGAATAACGATTGAATTAATTGCTAAAATGTTTAGGTAATTGATTCATGCAATAGAAGCTTGACAACACTACCAAACAGACATCTCAAGTGTTGAGAATAGTGTCTGGAGAGTGCCAAACGGCCGTCTCAAATTTTGAGACAGGCGTCTGGATGTCAAGTTGATTCGAGTTAAAATTGGCTTTGGATGTACCGTTCGGCCTGACTTGGCTCACCAGGCGACCGTCTGGGTGAGCAAGACGGCCGTCTCACGTGAGCGATATGGCTGGCTTGACTAAGGGAAGGTTCTAGATATTTTCTTTTACATTTCAATTGCACATAACTTATTGTGCAAGAAAATTAATATGGAATATTAATTGGAAACAAATTTCCAATTTTAAGTACAACTGGGAAACTATGAGATGATCGTCTCGCATGACCAGATGACCATTTGGGTCATGAGACGGCCATTTCGACTGTCATAGGATGCGGAGTTTTTAGGACTGTTGCAAAATTTTGAGATCTTCCTATCCGTTCCACCCCCACGTCGACTGGGAACTTGGACCCAAACCTTGCATATAAATAGAGGGGAACTGGGGGCTTCTCAGAACACAACACAAACAATTGAGAATCAGTTTCTTTGATGAATGTTGTCCTCTCTAGTTGTGGTAACCATAAGAGCACCCAGGGAAGTCCTACCCGACTAGGGAGGGATAGCCATGGGAGAGAAAAAATTGAGGATTGTCTTTGTGAGAGAGTAGGTTGGTGACTAGTACACCAAAAGTAGGGACAATTCCTTCTTGTCCAGTCCAGCAAGATGACAGGAGCTCTAGTTGGTCTGTGTGGACAACTCTAGAGGAAGGAGTCCTTTGGCTGCTGCTAGGAGGGCAACATCAACTCACAGTCTATGGTGAGATCAGAGAAGTCGTTGCAACATTTGTCTGAGTCAACTATCCTAGGAGGAGCAGTCAGATGTGTCCTAGTGCAACTCATAGCTACACAGACACCATCCAAGATAGAGTGTGCATCTACATCAATGAGGATTTTTGTTGGACTTGCTCCAAGACCAAGTATATCTTTGTGAAACCATCATTCTCATTGCATAGTTATTGACACGATCTGCTGGTTTATGGGAAATATGTCAGTAAAATTTTTGTTTCCGCTGCTTACTTGATATTGTATTTCCCAACATGGTTACCACCTAGACTAGTGATATTCATTAGAACACATTCAAAGGGCTTGAGATAAAAAATAATTTTGGTGGAGTAGTGGTGGTTTTGGTACCTATAGGTATAGATTCATGGAGTTGATAGAGTTTGTTCTAAAGTTTGAAATGGTTTTCAAGTAAGTCAAAAATGAATAGAACATTGTGGTGGGTCAAACCTAGTAAAAGTAGGGATTGAACACTGACATTGTGATAAATGGATATGAAACAAATCTTGGTAAAATAGTTTGTAGTTGAGAGGTATAGGACATGAAAATGATATGTATTACCATTGGCTAGAAACACCTCTGATCCAATCTAGGGACAACACAAATGTCAACTAAACCTAGTCTACCAGAAATGAAATATAAAATACCATGTGAAAACTATAAATTAGATAAATCATCAATGTTGATAAAATAAAACCTTGTGTTATTAGGATTAGCACTGAAATGAATATTCTTTATTATCTTATATATTATAGCTAGCAGATAATCCAAAAAGAGTGAAAAATAGAACTTGATCTAGTTTAGGTACGATGAATGTGAAATTGGAACTAGTTCCCTATTTAGGCAATAATATCTGTATCCAATGTTTGGGATTAGATATGCATAAGTCTTACTTTATCATAAGATAAACCAGTTACATTTATTCCTAAATGTGTATGTTATGATATTCAAGTTTTCCTCCGAAATTATGTTATTTAATCCAAATAAATAGAACTCATTCACCAAGTCACATGTAATATTTCATTTATATATATCAAGGTATTTTTAGGATTTTTTACTTGTTTGGATATATTTTATAATATTTTAGACATTATTAACCATGATGGGTGAGTAATGTATATGAAAGAAGGTTGTGATACATTAATGTGTATACATGCATGCATTGGTCATGATATTGAACTTATTGTTCTATAACATGTTGTATTGTTGAACTTATCACCATTTTACATATTGAACTTAATTATCACCTTTCTAAACTTATATGAACTAAAGTCGAGATTGTATGTATATAGGGTTATTCATGAAAACATCCAACTATTACTTACTCAATTAATTTGTTATCAAATATTAACATATTAATCATCAAAGTACAATCTAAAATATTCTTTATAATTACCCTACAAATGTCAAAGGTATATATTGATGAATCATAGAATATGTTATTCATTACATGAATCATGATCTATATATTTGGTCACATAATGGTACTGAGTTTGATAAGGCATGTATTTATCTATGTTAGGGCATATCATAACCTAATCTCATTATTGTACTAGATGTAGTATATATATAATATATATGTATATGTATATGTATACATATATATGTATATATATGTAAATATATATATGTATATATCTGTATGTATATATATATGTATGTATGTATATATATACATATACATATACATATATGTATATATATGTATATATATGTATATATATATGTATATATATACATATATGTATATATATATACATATATATGTACATATATACATATATATATGTATATATATACATATATATACATATATATATGTATATACATATATGTTTATATATATGTATATATATATACATATACATATACATATATATACATATATGTATATATACATACATATATATATATACATATGTGTATACATATATATATATGTATGTATATTTATGTATATATAGATAGATATCTATATATGGATATACACATGTATATATGTATATACATTTTATATATGTATATATACATATATAATTATATATACATACATATATATATATGTGTGTGTGGGTGTGTGTGTTAGGGTTTGCCTATAATCCTCACCCTAGGTTCATTCCTCCATAATGTACCCTTCATTCATGGTTTCCATAAGAGTTAAATGTATTGGCATCTGATTTATGGAGTTAAGATTTTAGGGTTTAGGATGGTAGATTTCAGTATGTTACATGAAAAAATGACTTTGAGTAAAAGAGATGATGTATGTAAAACTTAGCTTGGAGGCATTTGTGAGACAAATCAATAGTGACTCTACCTACCTTTGTATAGGAATCTATAAGGAGAAGTGTTGCACCTAGTTTGGAGGACTTGATCAGATGATCAAGCAATAGATTAGACTTTGCAAAGGACTATTGAAAAATAGGGGTGATGTCTTGTGAGCTTAAATCAATTTTCTTAATTGCATAGCCTTCATAAAGAACTTTAGAAAGAGAGGTCATGTATTAAGCACATAATTTACAGGTGTTGGAAAAGATGAATGAACATTGGCTTTGACATTACAAATTAATTTATATAGAGAGTGATACACTACTCATAGCCAATTAGAAAGTGTATAATAGAGATGATCCTGGTGTGGACTGTTATTCTTCTAGGTATGGGGATCCTTTTTTGATGATTATTTGAATGGAAAGTGTTTTCCTTAAATTTCTTAAAGTTGAGGTCTTTGGTGGCAATCTTCTTAAAGGTTGACTTTCAAGGTAAGATTAAATCTTTGAATTCTCATCCAATCATTGAAAGTTCTATTTTATTTCATTACATATGTTTTATGAGATTTAATGATTATATTTCCTTATGGGATTGTTCATTTATGTTAAACCCAATGTCATCAGTCCCAAATTAACATTTACAAAATTTTCGTACGGTTTAACAACATTTTTCAAGTAATGTAGGAATTATTTCCCAACCTTTTAGAAGGAAATAGGGTAGGTTAAACCAAATTAAAACAATACTTAATCACATAGGAACATAACCAATGTATGCCTATGGAGCAAGGTAACACAATTTGGGCCAGCCTCGCATTCTTGTAGCATGAGTTATATAGGTGGATAATATGTGCATGTGCAAAACATGCATGCTCCCAAAGAGAAATTGATAGAAGCAGGTACGAATGTAAACTGTGTTTTGAGGGCTTAAGAAATAGGTTTGGATTCTAAATTTTAGTTTGGTTCATTATTTTGATTTCCCCACACAAATTCATATGTCTTTTTTAGTTCTCATGATGTTTGAAGTTGTTCAAGTCTATAGTTTACTCTTATTGCAAGTGGAAGTGGGATATTGCTTCCATTAGATAATTTCCTACTGTAAAAACCATCTTCTTTTGGTTTTCATGAGTTTCCCTATTGATTTTAGGGGATATTGTCTCTTTCCTCTTGTAATCTATACCAGGATATCTTATTGGGATTGGTATTGTTACACAAATACGTTCTCTAGTAATGGATTAGTTTGCCATCATACGATCTTATGAAATGCAAATAGAAGATAGTAGTCACTCTGGTTCATTTCCAATAAAGATGATAGTGGGAGTTCTCATAATAACATCGATGTTTATCCTCCTTTACTTTAGTGGTAGGCTTCTGTGGCACTCAAACAAGTACAATCAGGAGTGACAAGTTCTACTTCTAGATGAGTTATCACTTCACATTATTAGTTGATAAATAAGATTACTCCATATATTATGGCTTGGATGATATTTGTATTGTGAATGCCCTTATAAAGAATTAGACTTTTCTTGTTGTTTCACTTCTTTAGTTGTACGAATCATGCCGTGGGGAATCATCACAAGATGAGTTCTGTTAGTGATGTAATTCTATAGAGCTCTTTGTTATTTATTATATAATGAACTCTCCAATATATCTTATTTGTCTTTTTGCAATATAAGTAATTCACCCAGATATCATTGCGATCAACGTGATTGGGTATATCAAGCCTACACACAATTGGGATCTATAGAGAGAAGGGTGATTTGTAGGCAAGCTTTGAGCCTCTTTTGATTTGTCTCTACAAATGGAGAGACAAAATGTTGGTATGGTTGTGATTGAGAGATCTCATCAAGATACCAAACCATTGCACTTTTCTCACTAGGTAATGATGATGACATATGGAGATAATGTGATGATCACCTATTTTATAAATGTATGCAATCTCATTCTTGACATTTTTGTTTGATACCTTAGAAGATGTCTAGAAATCTTCTAGAGTGATCCCTCCTAGGATTTCAATAGGTACTGGTAACATGAGCATCAAGGTTACCTAGATGTACTATATCTTCTTTGAAGATGGAAGATGTACTTTAGAGATACTAGCTTTGAGTACACCACATATAGAGCATGTGACATCACGTTCATGTTAATATCCATTTACTTTTCTATTAATACCATCAAGACTAGATTATTTGTTAGTTGGTCCACTTCATGTCTGACTGGAGTACCATTTCTTTTTATGATTATTGAGTTTCCACCTACTTTTGACTATTTCACTCCCTTCACCATTAACTTTCTGGTGATCAGAATGGGGAATTATAACACGCACATCAGTGAAAATATTTCATATGCACTTCTAAACTAATTTTGGATGATTTCTAAAGATCCTTATACATCTTGTAGTATTGGTTGTATCAACATTTTGATTATGGTCATTCTACAATGGAATATGTAACAATTTCTTGATTGGTTCTTCACCCACTTTCCACTTGTGTTGTTTTGGTATGATTGTGTGTCAATTACAACCACAACTAAGGATTGATTCGGGAATTACTTGACATCACAATGTCTAGATATGTAAGTTTATATCACCATTGAAAATATTGTGAATTTCGTAGGTGAGGTACCTTTCAAAGTATTTAGGTGTCTACAAAGATCCTATATGTCTTTTCTTTGGATCGTCTGCGTGTTTCTTTCTCCTTCCAGGAGGTTACTTATTTTTACTTATGTGAGTGGGTGACTCATAAGTGGTAGGTTAGATGGCTGGTACCTTACATCCCTCCCATGAGACTAGATTTCTATTCCACTCACTCCTCTCCTCAAGATTGTTCATAGTGGTTTGGAAGTTGGAATATTTTTCTACAATTGCACTTCCATAAGTTCATCTTCCATAATTCATTGTTGTGCCTTTTCTTTTACAAATCTATGAATTCAGGAATGTATTAGTGATCCTCCACTTTTGTGGATCATGAATATTTATAATTATAAATAAATGATTGTATACCACCCCTCTTCCTCAAATCCAATCCTTTATGCATCAAGAAAAGAATAAATCCCTGACAACCAGCGGTCAAACATGATACGACTTACTTTTTTCCTATCAACAGGCTAAGACAGTAGGCTCATGGTTCTTCCCCTTGGCACCCAAAGTAAGGTTACCATATTCTTGAGAATATTATGTTTCTTCTCCCTAATTTGAAGCTCCACAATGTGTGTTTTTCTCATCTAAATGTGATGGTATATTTGACCCACAAGTCTACATCATCAAGAGCCTACATTAAGCAAGGAGAGCCTTCATTCTTTGGTACCAGATCTTCTACTTCTAACTCATTCTCCTCTAGAAATTAAGGTGAGTTTTTCTTTGACTTCTAGTTTAGTGTGGAGGTTTTGATATAGATAGGGATCAAGAATCTATTTTTTTCATGATATCCCCACACACGATAGTCTTCTAGTGGCAAAGGAAAGAGAATTGTATTTGAAAAGGTTAATTTTTTATTGAATAAGGGATCTTTCAAATGAAAGTATTGTTCCATTGTATTTTTTCTACCCATTTTTATAATGAATGTAGCTATCTCCATCCATCTTTTGAATTTCATGATGTATTTGTTATAGGATAACCAATCATTTTCTATAGCTTTCCCATAAAAAAAATTTTGCTAACCCAGGAGACTCATAAGGCTTGTGTGAGCCCAACCTAGGGAGCTCAGCCCCATCTCGTAAGGAGCATAGCCCATTAAGTCGCACATAGGCCAGATGCACTATGGGAGAAACAATTCCAAACAACACCACCAGGGAGATTCAGACCCAGGACCCTTCATGAGGGGCCCCGTTCTGCGACCACCTGAGCTACTGCTCGCTGGCTAAATTATTCAACTGTTATGAATATAAATATGCCTTACTTTTTACTTTTTGATGATTTCATATGTTGTACTATGATGTCTAAATATGTATATTTGGATATGGTAGTGTGGAACTTCTGAGAATTGCATTACAACCTACTTCATATGTGTATCATGTGGAGCTCGAAAGTGGATTTTATTGCTAGCCTAATTTCTAGGTTAAATTCCAAATAAATCTGTATAGAGACATCCATAGTTTGATAAAATCTCCAATAAAATTTTAACAACTTTTTGAATCTATTCATCCATTTAAGGTCCAAATTTGAGAAAATGTTAATAACTAGGCTAAAGAAGCCCATTCTAGGTGATTTTGTAATTAAATTGATGTTTTATGAATTGTAAATGACATAAATGTCAACCTCCCTATTTTTTTAAGGTAAACATTGCCATTGTATTAAGAAAGTCATACGGCATCTACAAAAACAAAGATCTAAGAAACTTTGGTAACATAGTAGTTAGAGGTAACAATAGGAAATACAAGTTTGATTGGATCTGAGTAAAATGCTTCTACATAGACTCTTCCCCACGCTGGACCAAGCAGCTTTCATTCAGAATCTTTCCACGATCTCAGGTAGCACTTGCAAACTTGAAACCCCAAATAGTAGAGCCAAAATCACCAAGACATGAGTCCTCAAATTCTATCTTCTTTCCACATATGGCATAGAATGGCGAAATCAATCACTGACCACACTAAAACATAACTAGCTAGATAAGGGTAAGCCTCAATCTGAGCCAAGACGCAAGGAGATAGACCAAAAGAAGAAACACAAGAGACACAACAACACCACAATGGAAATAACACAAACTGGTAGCATGCAACATCAAAGGCATAAGTGAAAGAGACCAGGAAAGAACAACTGCCATTGGTCTGCTTGGGCAAGAACAGGTTGCTGAAAGGATAACAAGGAGGGTACTGCTCAGAGAAACCCCACTAAGACTTCCAGACCATCATGACTTCAAGGAAATACTTGGTCTAAGTTTGATATATTTTTGAACCTTTTTGTTCCACTTCAGGGCTAAATTCAAGAAAATTCTCAAAAGTATTCTAGAAAATCAATTTAAGTGATTTTAGGATTAACCCATTGTCTAGTGTTCAAATTTTATAATGGAATCCACGTATTCCTCACTAATTTGAAGATATATTTTTTAACCAACTTTAAATTTTTATTAAATATATTTTGTCTAGTTGGGGAGGATATAAGAAAATCATTAAAGAAATGGGCTAAAAAGCCCATCTAGGTGGGTTTGCGATTCACCCATTGTCCTTGGTTCAAGCTGCAAAAAAATATTTTCAAACACCTTCCTAATTCTAAGTGAAATCTCCTAACGAAGTTTGAAAATTTCATTAATATTTTTGGTCTAGTTAGGGGGAGGGATTCAAGAAAATCCTCAGAAATAGGACAAAACCCCTAATTTAGGTGTTTTTGTAACTAACTCATTGAATGAGGTTCAAATTGCAAAATCTTCATGTACACATACCTAGTTTTGAATGATACCTCTGACAAAGTTGGGGATCAATTGAATTTCTATGTGTATTTTAGTCATGAGTTTGCATTCTTCTTTGTCATTTACTGTACTTATGCTTTTCAAAGAATTATAATAAGATAAAACAATGTTGGCTTAATGGCAATTGTCAAAATGTCTAGGTAGCTGGTTCAAGACTTGCATAAGAGATAAATTAAGGAATCAATAGATCTAATCTGAAATCCTTAAGTTCTGATGTAGGGATTGTTAGAAAATGACCTAATTTCATCTTCATCTGAGAGTTCAGTTGGATATGGGGAGTGTTCACATAATCTTCCAAACATATGAAATCTTCCAAAATTTCATTTACTTTTAGAGTCTTTATAGTAGTTATACCTCAGTGTCTAAAGAACTAAACCTTAATTCATGAATTTCCCTATCAGACTAATAACTATTGGAAGGTTCTCTCATAGTTTCACAAGATCGGGGCTTTTGTAGATTTTGAAGCCTAGTTAGCAATCTAGTTTCAAAGGATTGGGGTTTGTTTGTAGATTTGTAGCTTGGTTTGTAATCCTCATAGAGTTGCTAAAATTTTATATCAATTTTTACATATGCCTATAGTGGATTTTAGGTTTGGTCCATGTTAGGATTTTTTTCGTTAGTATGTTCATTGATTCCAAAAAAAGAAAATATTTACATCAAAGAAGAAGACAATCGTACAACAAGATGTGTTGCTAGTCCTTTCTAGATGGAAAACCCAATTTCTTAAAATAGTACATTCATAGACATAGGATTCATAATATTAATGTTCATAACTTTTTGGATCCTCTTGATAAGATCCACAATATCTATTGTCTGATTTATTAAAGTATCAAATCCAAAAGGGATAAAACTGTGTTGATTGTCAATACATACTTTCTCATGATTGACTACATTGGTTGAGGCAGTGTTAAGGGAAGCATATCCCACTATAAAGGCCCATTTCTCAATCTCATTAGTGGAGGAACTCCAATAAAATCCACACATACATGTTTCCCTCCAACCCATCTAAAAATCAAAACATTGGCAGGTCTATGCATCGACCTCCCTTCTTATGGATTTGTTAAAAAATTCACATGTGCTTCTTTATTAGTAGAAACACATGCGTGTTTGATTACATCATATAGAATGCCTCTAGTAGGATCATGTCAATATGTATGACCTTGAAGCTCCCCACAATGAACTGCATGCTCTCTGAATGTATCTAAGCACACCTACAACAAACTAGACATATCTCATGAACCAAAAATATAGGAACCATTATATGATTATTTGAGGATAGTGCAATACTCCACTAGTGACACATACATGTTGGATCTATAGGACCTAGAGGGGGTTCTATAAACACTTAAACCAAATTCATTAGACCTTTAAATTGCATCACAAGATAAGGTTGCTTGTATGAAATTTGAGTGCAACTAAACATACATAGCAAGGATGAGAGAGATTGAACAAGCACACATAATATAAGCTATGTATAGTGGTTCCCAACTCCAAACTAGGAGATGTATGCCCACTACCTAGAGGGGTCAATCTCTAGGATTTTCAACCATTGCACACTTCATTTATTCCATTATATGAGATACGATATAAACTTCCTTTTCAAAGACAAGGATACCTAGCCTTCCCTTTGAGGACAAGGGAGCTAATAACCTACAAAGGAATTAATTATCCATGACTAAGAGGCATCTACCCTTTCAAGGACTTACCCACTTGTGCAATGAGCCTCTTGCCTTCACCAAGGACTTCGCTACTCTTGCACAAAATCTTATTCCTTCAAGAAATCACCACCCTTGACTTAGATCTTCAACCTTCTTCTTCACCTTCATCAAAGAGAATATTTCACCATCTTTATTTGAGAAAGGAGATTGGGAAAGGGACTTGAGAGCTTCACAAGGTGTACAATGGAGAAACTCTCTCACAAGGATCCACTCAACTAAATCTAGAAGCAAAGAAGACAAACTTCAAATAAAGTCTAAGGGCCCCTATTTATATTTGGGGGTGTCTACTAACCAGTAGATGCACATAGGATCAAATTCTAGCCATTTGAGGTGTTGAAACGGATATATTTTTGAGTTTTGTAACACTCCAATGGTTGGAAACACTATTCTACACTTTTCATACAATGTTGTTGGTTGAGTTTCCATAAAGGTAATTTGACTGATAGCACTATGCAACAAAACTACTTTGAGTTGTTGGTTGAGTTTATCCTTGATGAAACTCGGCCGACGGCTAAGATTGTTTTGTAAGTGCAGGGTGTTGGTTGAGTAGTCACCAAGACAAACCCACCCTACATTGGGATTTATCAAACTCCACACAGCTTGTCGGTTGAGTTTTCTCTGTGACAAACTCTGTTGATAAGGCAACCTATAATGGAATTTGAAAAATGCTATAAAATATTTCAACATTTTATTATAGTGCATTTTATATTTTTCTCATTTTAGTTACACGTAATAGAATCAATACAAGTGATTTACAAAATTTTCCTATTTGATTTAAGGCCTTTTCCACAAAAGCACACTTGTACTAATTTTGACATGTTTTTCCTCAAGCTAGGGTTTACTTGAATTCATTGTTTTGATGTACCTAATACCCAAAATTGATCTCAAATAGACATGTTATATACTTATGAATGGAATGGTTAAGTCATCATCAAAATATGTATAATGTATAATTGTTAGGTCAACATTCTCCCCTTTTTGAAGATGACAAACCATTCCTTAATATATTGAAAAGAACTTAGTATCTAAAAAAGTTACCTTGTCAATGTAGGGGGGTGTACGAATGTACAATAGAAATTTCTCCCCCTTAATTTATGACCTTTACCTGTATGGTTAGTTCCTCCAAGACCATAACCAAAACATATATGTGCTATTTGAGTCCACTTCCATAGTCACAAGAATTTCAGAGAAATAACTAGAAAAGGATCAAATTCAATATGCACCAGGTTCATTTCTCCCCCTTCGTTACATCAAAAAGGGAGGGGTAGAAGATCTAAGTTAGGGCTTATCCAATGGACAAACGACATATACACCATGATAAGAAAACACCACACACAAGCTAGAGAGAGAATAGATAAACTAAAGTCATAATCAAAATATGAAAGCACAAAGCAATAACTCATGAAATAAATCTGAGCAAAAAGTTAAAGGTTCATAAGAGAAGATTATAGCAAAAGGAAATACATCCATGATGAAAACTACAAAAGACAAAGAAAATGACAATAAATAAAAATAGTAGCCACATATATAGGTGCCCTATGTAAAGTACATGATAGCCTATGAAAATACAAGTACATGAGCACTCTAGAACCTAACAACTAAACATCAATCTCATCAACGTCGACCTCCTCATCAGGATGACAATCATCATCACTGGCTAGCTCAGAAGGTGCAGAAATGGAAGGATAAGTGGTATCCTCATCACCATCGTCACCAGAATCACCATACTCATCACCATCATCCTCATCACCATCTTCATCAGAATCATCATCATCATCCATCTCTTCATCCTCATCAAGAACAAAGAAATGAGGATTGGGCCACTAGCGTTGTTTCTCTTCCTGATAAATGCCACAAGCAAGCAATGCTTTGTCTTGCTCATAGTTGGGTGTAGAAACCCCATCAAATTCACCAAGATTTCAACAACAAGGCCAAGGAGAATTGCAAGTAACTGAGTGGAAAAGGGCTAAGGATGAGAGGAATTAGGGGTAGGTACCTCACCAGAGGTAGGAGGTGGAGTGGAAGTAGTAGATTGATGAGCTAGTAGAACTGATCATATGTAACGGAAGCATAGTCAGTGGTAGAGAAAGGCTGGTAGTAGGGATAAGGGTGAGAACAGGACAAGTTCATGTTAGACATGATTTGAACTTAAGTACTAGTGAAGGTGCTCCTGTACCTACATTTGGTATGCATTATGATGCATCATGTTACCCATAAGGGTCTCATTTGATGCAAAAAATGATTCACGAGAAAGTCTAGGAGGAGGTGGGGCCGGATAGAGGAAGAGACACCAAGGATAGAGGTTTTGGTGGGATGGAAAGACTTCTTGACTGTGGTTTCACTGATATAAACCCCTTTTCTACTAGTTTTGTAGTGGATATTCTTGAAAAGAGATTTCTCAGTGTGATGGTAAAACATACCACAAATCAAGTTAGGGTAGGGTGGGTGGGAGACTCGGGTGTTCTTTTCAGTGTCAAAATAGTTCATATGATGGAGAATATAGCGATCTCATTTGACTTTGACATCTTAGAGAAGACAGTACATGAGCACTATAGTGTTCTTTGCTATATTCATTTGATCTTTCTTGGGATGGATATTACAGTTAACTATAAGTGCAATGATACATGTCTTGATGTCAAGAGAAGACGAGGGTGGGGTGGCCTTCTTCCTATAAGGTACATCTGGTTTCTCCAAGGTTTTGTGGATGTCAGATAGGGTTATCTTGGGCTCAGATCTCTTGAAAATTATTCAGGTTAGAGGAGGTCAACGAATTTGGGATAAGATGAAAATCCAATCACACGAGGACAATGAATTAGATAATTATTTATTGAAACAATACTCAAAGATGGTAAACTGAGTCCCTACAATCATGGATGTTAGGACGATTTGATTATTAGGTGGTGTCCCTATTGTTGTGTAGTTCCAAGTGAGATTTTCATTAAGTTCATGGATTACTTTTGTGCTAGATTGGAAATTTGAATAGCACAAATGCTCTATAAATAGTGCACCTAGTTTTGCTATTTAAAAACTTCCCAAACATCATTCAATAGCTCACTTAGGTCTCTGGAAAAGGTTTAAAGGGGTATGGATTTCTAGGCAACAACTCCTAATGCCTATTAACATCTTTAGAGCTAATAAATGGGGCACAATCATACCCTATGAGCCGTGAAGTAGTGGAAGAAGTTGGGACACCAGCTGGACCAGTCCTTTTTCTCCTATTTAACACCATGGAAAGGAGAAATAGGGAGAAGAGAGGAAGTTGCTCGCTAAAGAAGAGAGATAGAGAAGAAAACAATCATCCAACTAGCAAGGTTGTCTAGAGGGAGTGAAATAGGGATGGAGAAGGCTAGGAGAAGGATGGGGAAGGTCAAGGGTTTAAGGATGAATAAGAAAGAGGTTTGGTCAATCGGATTTCCTCTATTTGAGAGGGAGTAAATTGGATGATAAACCTTTTATAAATCTATGTAACCGTGTTATCGGTCGATTTGGCGATTTGGGAAGTCGGCTGACATTGTATTTAGTTCAGTCTTTTGGGATCTTGTCATTTGAGTTTCCCCAAAATAAGTGTGTCTTAGAACAAGATATGAATTTTAAATGTAGGGGCCTAGATCACTATATAAAGGCATTTATCTAGCCTATCATGTATTTTGAATATATAGAGGCACTTTTTACTCATCATTGGATACTATCCTATGATAACACTAGCATTTGTGATTTAAAGAAAAAAACACCAAAAATAAAGCATTGAAACTTGGCATTTGTAGCACAAACAAGCACATGATAATTATTTTATGAGAAATAATATAGAGGGGTAATAGCATGCTAGCTAGATAGCACAAACATATCATCAAGATTAGTATTGAGAAATTTTGATCTAATCAAAGTGAATTCCTTTCTAGTTGGAGGTTTAGTGAAAATATGCACAAGTTGATTTTCTATGTCCACATGTGTGGTATAGATATCTTTCTTAGCAATGTGGTCACGAAGGAAGTGATGGTGGACCTCTATGTGTTAATCTCTATTGTGAAATATAGGATTGTAAGATAAATTGATTACACTAGCATTATTGCAAACGATAGGAGAAGCATCATAGTGAACATTAAAGCCTCGGTGCATTTGCTTTATCCATAAAACTTGGGTACAACAACTTCCAACTGCAATGTATTCAACCTCGATAGTTGAAAGAGCCACAATGTTTTGTTCATTAGTGAATAAAGAAACCAAACATGGTCCAAGGAGGAAGCAAGTGCCACTAGTACTTTTTCTATCAACTAAGCACCCAGCATAATCCACATCACTATAGGATTTAAGAGTAAAGTCCCTTGACCTAGGAAACCATAGTGCAAAATTTTGAGTTTTGCCTAGGTACCTCAAAATCCTCCTAACAACTATAAGATGAGATTTTCTAGGATTTGATTGAAATCTAGCACACAAGCCAACACTAAACATAATACCCAGTTAGAGGTAGTTAAATAAAGTAAGATACTCATCGTACCTCAACGGAGCTTCTCATCTACCTTCTCACCTTCTTCATCCTTGTCAAGTTCTATGATGTTGGAGATAGGAGTATCCATTGGCTTTGTGTTCTCCATCCCAAGGCATTGTAAGAGTTCTTTTGTGTATTTTCCTTGGTTGATGAAGTTTCCATCCTTTTTTGCTTGATTTGAAATCCAAGGAAGAGATCTCCCCCATCATGCTCATTTCAATTTCACTCTACACAAGAGAACTAAAATCCTTACAAAGATCGAGATCCATCCCTCCAAATATGATATCATTAACATAAATTTGAATAATCAAGAAATTGCTAAATGAGTTTTTAAAAGGAGTGTAGAATCAATTTTGCCCATGACATGTACATCAATCAAAAAAGTTTTTCAATTTCTCATACCAAGCTCTAGGAGATTATTTGAGACCATAAAGAGATTTTTGTAACAAATAAACATGGTTAGTGAGCTTATCATGTTCAAAGTTGGGAGTTTGAGCCACATAGACTTCCTCCTCTATTTTACCATTCAAAAATGCACTTTTAACATGAATTTGATATAGCAAGGATTTTTTATGACTAGAAAAGGCAAGTAGCATTCTAATAGATTCAAATCCAGTAAAAAGAGAAAAGTGTCATCAAAGTGAATACCTTCTTGTTGATTATAACCTTGTGCTACTAACCTTGCTTTGTTTCTTACCACTTTACTACTTCCATCAATCTTGTTCTTGTAGACTAACTTTGTGTTAATAATATTTCCATCACTTGGTCTTGGCACTAGAGTCCACACCTTGTTCTTTTCAAATTTCTCTAGTTCTTCTTGCATGGATAGGATCCACTCATCATCCTTAAGAGCATCTTTGACATTATTTGTCTCAAGTTGTGAGATGAAGGCATTGTCGGCTTTTTCTTTATTGAAGGCATCTCTCATATTCACTCTTTCAAATGGATTTCTATGATGATCTCTTTTAGATGATCTTTAGAAAACTAGGGAGTAGGATCCTTCTATTCATCTTCTTTTAATCCTTCTTCTTCATCCACTTCTTTTCTTTTGTTTGTGATGTTGAGCTCTTTTAATATAGGAATTATTTCATCTACAAAATCATCATACACAACATTCTTGGAAACAAATGGGTTAGCCTCAATAAATTTAACATTGATAAATTCGTCTACTTTAGACATTCAATGTTAAATACTTTATCTGATCTACTTGTAGTGATATAGTCAAGAAATAAAGCCTTATAAGATTTTGCATCAAACTTTTCGAGAGAATCTTTGGTGTTCAAGAAAAAACATGGACAATGAAGGCATGAAAGAATTCGATAGAAGGCTTTCTACCACACAATAACTCATAGGGGTTTTTCTTAAGCAAGGGATGAGTGAAAATGTGGTTTTGTACAAAACATAAGGTGCTAACGGCTTCAGCCTAAAACTTCTTAGGAGTGACATACTCCCAAAGCATTCACTATTATATAACTAACCTTTGGTGTTTGTTATTTAAGGCCTTCGTCGACGGTTAAAAAGCGACACCTATGTGGGCGACGCTAAAAGGTGAACTCTTAGGCGTCGGTTTTAAAACCAACGCCAAAACCCTTCACGCCACCCAAAACGCGCCAGTAGGGGCACTATAGGCGTCGGTTATTAGTAGGAAAATTGGTGCCAGAACCCTTCACGCCATAAAAAGGGCGTCAGTAGGGGCACTATAGGCGTCGGTTATTAGTAGGGCAACCGACGCCCAAACCCTTCGCGCCACAAAAGGGCGCCATCTAGGATACCATTGACGTCATTTTCTTAATAATAACTGACGCCATATCACATTCCAACATGGCCGTGTTGGCCACCATGTCCGTGCTGGCCACCACGGCCGTGTTGTCTGGCCACATTAGACGTCAATTTTTTGCTATTAACCGACGATGTACGTCTTTTTTGTTGGTTTTCGACTAATAACTGATGCCTATGTTTTGATTTTTTTTCTTATCAGTTTGCAGGCCCGCTGTGGTTGGTCGCAGGATAAAGAAACCTGTAGTTTAGTGGAACTGAACTGCAAGTTTACGACATCCATTGATATCAGCCAACAACAGGCCACAAACCTACAAATTTAACAAGATTCACATGTACACATGTAGAAACAGGCCACAAACCTACAGTTCCTTTCATTTTCACATTCACACATGTAGAAACATTCAAACACATGTAGAAAATTCATGTAGCAACCTACAGTTCCTTTCATTTTCACATTCACACATGCATATGTAGAAACATTCATGTAGCAACATACACTTCCTTTCATTTTCACATTCACACATGTATAAATATTCAGACACATGTAGAAACATTCACACATATGACAATTTAGAAAAATTCATTTACAAAATATCATTCTTTAGTCATTATCACTATCAACATCCCAATTATATTTTAAACCCCCACTACTTGTATGGCTTTTGCCCATTCTTCTCTTACATCATTTAATTCTTTCGTCGTATAGGAAGCATGTACATCAGATAAGGCCTTACCTATAGTGTGGTCAGTTTTAACCACCTGCAAAGAGAATGATGTATAACAGAATGATGTATATACATAATTAATAATATATAAATAAGATTGATATATTTCATATTATCTAATGAGACTATATATAATACCTCAGGTATGGTATCGATGTCCACTGTGGCATATTTGATAAATCATCTACATAAATCACATCACATAATATGCACATGCCCATCCGTTGTCTTGTGTATCACACTATAAATTGAAACATACAAAATATTAAAAATACAACTAAGCACAGTTCACATAAATAATATATACATTGGAGTCGGGAACTTACTTTAACGTTCTCCCAAATTATTGGCTGGTTCTTTTTCCTGGGGACCTTTCCTCCAACCTTTTTGAACTCATGTAAACCCCTATATGTTAATGTAACACAGTAAATTGCATAATTAAATAGTAATGTAATAACGGTCGTGGAGCAGCATCACGGCCGTTTTGTTCTTCATTGGCCACAGTCGTGGCAGATGGCCACGGTCGTGGCGACTTGGGGAAAAACCCCGTTGAAATGCTGGTTCTTGGTCATAAATTCGCACGACTGTGGGAAGTGCCCACGACCACATCCCCCTCCTCCAAAACGGCTGTGTGACCCAACACGGCCGTGGTGCCACTCACCCACCACGACTGTGGCACTCTACCACGACCGTGACCACAAACATAGCATACCACCAGCTCTATACGATGATCGTATTCTTACCCCACGACCGTCCTATACTACCCTCACCATGGTTGTGGCACACCAACACAACTGTGGTGACCAACCTACCCTACCATTTCCACCACATATCCACCTCAAATACACTCCATTTCACCATTATCATTAGAGCTTCATATATCAACATACATACTAGGTCATATTTCAAGTCAAGATTTAGGCATTTAATCACCTTAGGGCGCATACATGATTCACAAGGTATTTGGGTACACAAAGAATAATATATGCTACTGATTTAGGAGTTCACATTATCATTTTAGAAATAGAAGACCCACATATGAGTTAAGTTTGAGATTTAACATCAATGTATCTTTAACACGCATGTTTCAAGGTTCAAAGCACATAATCAAATCAAATTAGGATGCCAGAATGGACAAGTTGAATCTTATTTCAACATGCATCAAAATTTACTGAATTAGGTCAAGCATGAGGATTAGAAGCACAAATATATGCAAGTATAAGATTTGAATCAAAATGAAGCCTAATGGCACATTGGGAGAGTGATATTATACCTCACTTGAAGGCTGAAGAACAAATATATGCAAGTCAACAATGCAAATGGATGGCACAACAACTCAATTCAGCCCAAGAGCACAAGTGCAATCAACACAATTTTGTTATAATGAATTAATTAGGTGTCAATAAGAATCAATTTTAGTGAGACTCTCTTAGTCCATGCTACTACAAATGGGAAATCAGAAAGTATGTTGCATGTGTAAGCTTAATTGCAAAAATACAATCTAAGTCCACTAATGAAAAAAATTACCCTAATGACAAAAGGGCCAGCAAGGAGCAAGAAGATAGGGGTTATTTTGATCATTTTGTTGCATGTGTTACTAAAAATTGCAGGATCAAGGAGTAAGGAGCAAGAAGAGGAGGAAGAAGGGTACTACGAGCAGGAGTAGGAGCATAGGAAGAAGAGGCATCGGAGGAGCAAGAGCAGAGTAGGAGGTGGTAGCGGCGAGCGGGCGGTGGTGGTGAGCGGGTGACGACGGCGAGCGGGCGACAACCTAAGCAGGAGCAGGAGTAGAGGCGGAGGAGCAGAGGAGCAGGTGGCGGCAACAGTAAGAGGAAGAAGAGGAGTAGGAGGCGACAGCAGTAGTAGCGGCAGGCATCAGTGGCGGCAACGGGGAAGGCAGACCGGCGGCGGGGAAGGCGGAAGAGTAGCAGACGGCGGTGGAATCGTCAGACCCTAGTGAAATCACCAATGAAATAGAGAAAGGGGAAGAGTCTGGCTCGCACGGGTGCTATTAAGTTAACAATAGGCGTTGGTTATTAAAATAAACCGACGCTTAAAACTTTCGGTGTCGGTTACCGCCAACACATCGACACTTATGTTCACTGATAGTCATCAGTTCCAAATAGCAAAACCGACGTCTATCTTTATATGCCGACAAAAAATAAATGTTCTCGAATTATGACCATAGGCGTCGATTTCCAGACAAAACCGACATCCATTGGACAATCTTAACCCTAAAAATTTTCGCGGGGACAGCGCGCGAAACCTTATTAGCGTCAGTTTTTCCACAAAAATCGACGACCATTGGAGATAATTTTTTTCATCATTAGGCGTCGTTTATTAAGTAGAAAACCGACGCCATATGTGAAACTTTGGGGGGTAATTTTTTTTTGCTCGAAAAATTGGATTTGGCAGGCTATGTTAGGTGTCGGTTCGATTTAGGGAGCCGACGCTTAATAAAAAGTGATATCTGTGTCTGGCCGTTCTTCAAATATAGATGTCGATATCTGTAATTAGCCGATGTTGTAGGGTTTAGGCATCAGTTTTCAGTAATAACTGACGTCTCTAAATGTGACGTTATCAGCTATTTCTGTAGTAGTGATTGTTCTAGACATTTCTTGCAAAGACATATATTCCTATCAACTATCCCATTTTGTTGAGGTGCAGCGGCAGAAGAAAAATTGTGTGTATACCTGGATTTTTCACAAAAGCTTTCAAACAAGTCATTTTCAAACTCTATCCCATGGTCATTATGAATAGACACAATTCAGAATGAAGCTTCATTTTCAATTGTTTTGCAAAAAGTCAGAAAGACATCAAGTGTATCATTTTTTAAACCAAAAAGAAATTCCATGTGAATCTGGAGAAATCATCGATTATCACAAGACAACACTTGCTACCACAAAGAGTTTGAATTATCATTGGTCCATATAGATCAATATGAAGAAGCTCAAGAACCCTCTTGGTGCTAAGGACTCCTTTGTATTTAAAGGAGGATTTAGTTTTCTTTCCTTGTGTACAAGGTTAGCATTCCTCATCTTCTCAAAATCCAATTTAGGATGTCCCTTGACCAAGTCTGTTTTGCTCAACTTCTTCAATTAATGCATATTTACATGACCAAGCCTATAATGCCACAAAGATACATCTTTTTTCACAATTACTACGCATTTACCAAGAATGGGATTAAGAGAGTCAAGAACAATAATATAAAGATTTTCCACTTCTAGTTCCCTAAATATAGAAGCAAGCATTCATGAGAGGTAATGAAAACAAGATATCTATTATCACAAAGTTGACTAACACCGAGTAAATTGTGATGTAGGCCATCCATAAGAAGAATATTATTTATGCATAGTGAATCACCTACATCACCCTCACCTATTACTTTACCATTCTTGTTGTCCACAAAAGTCAATGAACCTCCTTTCTTCTGTGTGAGAGTGTTGAAGTGGTCTCTATTACCGATCATTTGCTTGGAGCATCCACTGCCAACAATCCATTTTCCTTTATCCTACATAGAAAGGAGATGCCATTGCTCAATTTAGACTTTGGGATCCAGAGTTAGCTTGGGGACCTATTTCATGTTTGGTTTGGTAGTCTTCTTCTTATAAGGACAAAAATAGAGTAATGATCATCACACTTATAATGAGAGCAAACCATTGATGTCTTAGATATGGAAGTCTTTCCATGGTATATTGGAGGCCCCTTGCTCATTTTCTTACCTTTTCCCTTGTTCTTAGGGGATACCACATATCCCAAACCACTACTACCCACATGTTTGGTAGAGTGTTCTAGGACTTCATTTAGGGACTTTCTCCCTTTGAGGAATTGTTGCAAGGAAGCTCTATGTTATCACAATAGAAGAAAGGCTAGCAAGATCATCTTGAGAATGAAAAAGATCAATATCTAAACATTGGGATTTAGTTAAGTAAGAATCTTTTTCAAGAGTTAAACTTGCTACTTCTTTACTAAGCAAGATAGGTCTAGATCCAAGATCATTAACTTTATCAAGAAGCATAGCATTTTCAATTCTTAGCATAGAAAGTTCATCAGCTTAGGTTTGTTTTCAACTTCAAGATCATTCATTTTCTTTATATAAACACCATTTTCAATTTTAACATTGTTGTATTGAAGTTCTAGTTCAAGAACTTGACTTTGCAAAGAATCAATGCTCTCAAGATGAACTTTTTCATTTTGTTCAAGAATTACAATTCTAGCATAAAGATCATCTATGATTCCCCTAATCTCTTCTTTTTTATTTTCAATTTGAGTAAGAAGAATGAGAATCATGAATCATATTAATGAGAGCATCTTTAGAAAGTTCATTCAAGCTTACCTCACATATATATTCACTTTTTGAAACCATGAGAGCAAGGTGACACTCTCCTTCATTTGAGATGGAATCACTTGAGGAAGACTCCTCCCAACTGACATGCACAACATCTTTTCCACTTCTTTCTTTCTTCTCCATCTTCTTGAATTTGCTTTCTTTGTTGTAGTTATTCTTCTTCCTATTGTTGCTTTTGTGGTGTGACTTCTAGGCTTTTGGGAACTAATTCTTGTAGTATCCCTATTGACCGCATCCATAGAACCTTAGAGTAGAGGAGTAAGAGGGTTCACCATTGAAGTGATTTCCCGTAGAGTAATGAACCTCAAGATCACTAGGGGATTCATCTTCACTTGAAGGTGGGGAAGGTTGGTAAGAAAGTTGTTGTTGTTTTACAATTGCTTCAACTTGAGCTTTGAAGGTTGCATCCTTTCTATTCTTTGTTTCTTTCTCTTGTTCCTTATCTTCTTCCTCTTTCTTGTCTACTTCAAAATCTTATAGATTCCCTATAATATCTTCAATGGGAATGTCACTAAGAGACTTTGTTTCTTTAATGGTTGTCACATTGGTTTCCCTATTTAAGGAAGTCCTAAGGATCTTGGAGTTGATCCTCCCTTGGTCCATAGGTTGATCAAATCATCTGGCCCATTGACAATGATGTGGAGCCTTGCATACATATCTACAACTCTTTCCTTCTTGATCATCTTGAAGTTTTCAAGAAGACCATTGAGAATGTACACCTTGGATTCCTTTACTTGCTTGGTTCCTTCGTAAGTAATGCATGGCTTATCCCAAATCTCATAGGTGGTTTCTCAAGTGGAAATTCGGTTGAAAAGGGTGGGAGTGAGTGTGAAGCAGATGATATTGATTACTTTGGCATTCAATTGAGCTTTCTTCTGGCCAAATTCATTCCATGTAGCTATATCTCCTTCCAATTCTTTGTATGGAGTAGCAAAAACCTTCCACATATTGTAGCACATCCCTTGGATGTAGAACTGCATCCTCCTCTTCCAATAGAGGAAGTTAGTGTCGTTGAATATGGGAGGTTGCATGGAGAATCCATCCTCCAAGTTTAGAAACCCCAAAGCATTCTTTCCCATCTTATCGTCACATAGGATAACTTGGTTGGAGAAGACCTTCTTTGATAGCAATTGTTGGATCTATGTTTAGGGAAATATGGCATTAGATATGATAGCTGAAACAAAAATGTAACTGCCATATTCCCCTCAAACAGTAGTTCGCATCTACAACCATGTAATCGAAAAGAAGTTTGTAAGAGATATACATGGTCTTACAGCAAGTCCAGTGACTTATCCTTGTTGTGGTGTGCTTCTTCTTCAAGAAGCACTCGAGCAATCGTCAATAACTGCCTCCTAGTGCAAAACCACAGACGATAGTTGATGGTGTCCTCCTAGAGGGTGGCAACATCCTCCTACACCAGTAGGAGTCCATGTCGACCATCAGAAACTCCACATTGTGCTGCTAGAGCCAACGAGAAGGAGTTGTCTATTTGAATGTCAACCTGCTAGGGTTGATTTGCTCTCCCATTGTCTCTCACTTACTGTACCTCCCTTTTAATGGTAGGATTCACTAGGGCACTCTAGTTACCACAACTATAGAGGACAACAACTTTTTATAGAGTATTGTTGTGTCTCTAGAAAGCCTCGACTACTACTCTATTTATAGGACAGCCAGGGTCAAGATTTTTAGTCTGAGCGGGAGTCAAATAGATGGAATTTCATGAATTTTCCGGAACCTATAAACCATGAATCGGTCCGTTCACAAATAAAGGGTTCACATGTGAGCCGATTGGTTCAACCCTTAAACTGGTCATTTCACCATGTTTCCTATTCACAATTGTATTGGTATTTAATATTCAATTAATGCATAACACGGCATCGGCATCAATCCTTGATCCAATCATATTGATCATTGAACTGGGTGGTTCACAAATTTAATCATTCATTTGAGACCTTGAACCATTCGTTTCACTAAGTGAAGTGGTATGTTCATGTCTCAGGCTAGGTAATGTTTAGCAAATATAGTTTAAATTGACTCGACACTTGAATCGATCGGTTCAACACTTGAACTAATTGGTTTACAGTCATGTTAATCAATTCTCAATCATTGTTGTTTAAATTGAATACTGAAACACTTTAGTAGTCAAGTTAAACATCATTTATGAATAAACTCCTATTCTAGGTGCATCCTATGCGTGTGACCCTATAGGTCCCAAATTACATTGGCAGTGAATGTCCATAACAACCTTATGACATCACAAGCAATGAGTGGGATCTAGCAACACATCATTGTTACCCAAGTAATTGGAAAGTTGGAGAACAAATTCAACCTACAATCTGTGATCAGTGTTATAATGATTGTATATTTCCTTTGTCTCTAATATACGAATTGAACTTGAGGCATGGAATCGTCATCCTATTAATCTTCAATTCATGTTTCTAGAAATAGAGAAGACTATCTGAGATGCATGTGAGCTCACATATCACATATTCAGTCACATGAGTTTGTCCATACATTTCTCAGTCTTGCTTATTAAGTGGCTTGGATATCAATCTCATGTATGAGGGACAAATTCCATCTACATCACACACACTCAATCCCCATGTGTCACAACATACATGAGCATCACCTTTATGGAAACCCTTATTAAAGGTCACGTTGGATGATGTCAAAATACATTGAACGACATTTGATGAGTGTAATGACTTTAGGTCTAAGAACCACAATCACTAGTATTACTATGAAAGTTGATTCTAACTATTATTCCATGGTATCCATGTATCACTCTCAAGGTGGGTCTATCTGGTACACTATTCTCTAACAAGTACATATGTGTTTGGTTTGATATCACATATGATGATTGATGGGATTCTATCATCAACCAACACACACTCTATTCATATGTATTACTATTGTCTATTTTGCTTTCACAATAATATCCAACTAGGGACACAACAAGAATGCATGTACACTTATCATACATACTATCTCATTGTTCAGGTCCTCAACTTGATATATGTCATCGACCAACATCATTCTTTGGACATCTACTATGTTTGAGTCATCATATCATGATTGAGACAAACATAATAGATAAAATTACCTTTATCATGATCAAATTAGGTATCTAATGCCACATTACAACCATCATATGATTGGCTCTCTGGGTGCACATACCAACACTATGGTTTCTAGAGGGGGTGAATATAGCTATAAACACTTAAACCAAATTCATTTGACCTACAAAGTATATATGTAACGACCTCACTTTTTAACATACCTCAATCGATGAAGGCTAAAAAGATGAATTCCATAACCTAAAATTTTCCCAAGGATCCAGATTTAGCAAATAATAAATATCATTAAATAATTTCCATTAATTCATTAATATTGTTTACAAGATGTTCATCTAGAACTTACATAACTTTCTATCATTAGAATTGTACATATGAGAACTATTATGAGAAGAAGTATATCTAATCCTCCTTACAAGTTAACTTTAATATCTTCAAATAATTTGATTTGTCCATCATTTCTTGTTATCATCTTATCTAGTGTGTACCTAAAATGTCGTGAAACAAAAGCACAGATCAACATATCGAAATATGTTGTATACATGGAGTGATTGTAAATGTATGCAAGTAAACAATCAACATATATTCCATAAAATACTTGCAAATTGGTGTTGTCATTTTCTTCTCTCAATCTCATCTTTATGTGATAATCATAGTGGCATTATAATTGAAAAGAATGTAAATAAACATTCAATGGTATAGTTGTTCGATCCTCAAGAAACACTCTGCAAACATCGAAAAAACTAATGTGGGTCATCATAAGCACAACCACATATCTCAATAGTGAGCCATGCAGATTACACAATAATACTTCAAGCATATGATCCAATCAAGAAAATAGCTCAAGTAATCAACTTTAATTTGCATGTATGTAAATCCTAAAGTGTCACCATCACACTAACCACTTTAAACCCTACCCGGTCTTAGTCTAGGGTTTAGGCTTCTTCGGTATTGATTTATCATTCAAGCTATGGTTTAAAACTCTAATCTCCTCATTCATTGATATAATGACTTAAGAACCCTAATTCATATTAAGTGTATCCATGACTATAAAACCCACCAAGTTATTGTATTATGAACGCTAGATTCAATTATGTCCTTTAATGACACATCAAGTTATGATCATTAACCCTAAAACTTTATATGCATGACTATTCACATTAGCAACTCTAATTATCATCATTGTGGCCATAATCATGTCAAATCATCATTATATTCCCACACTATCAGATAATAGCATAAAAGAGAGTTTTTTTATCATATTCCGCGTGAGTAGGGTTTTTATGCTTTAATTGCCTTTTTGACACATGTTAGCATTACTTTTCGAGATGCGTTCAAAATTAGGTCTTCATCATATATTATTTTGGCTCTTCTCATTTTTTATCAAATTTCATATATAGCTTGTTTCAATCCTAGTTACCAATAATTTATTATATTATTCTCAACATAGACCTTTATTGGCCAATCCGGAAAGGCCACTTCATAAATACTATATAACTCGAGCAAGCCCAATTAGTTGTGGGGTAGGCCCTAAGCCTATGGCTCATGCCACCTAGGCGACCCATGCCCATGTGGTCCATACTAAGAAAAGAATCAAAAGACTTAATTGTCCCTTACATGTGTGTGTCGTTCCTAAGGGTACATGGGTCTTTTCCTGAACCCCCTTCTTCTACCTCATGACTGATCCATTGAGCACAAATAGTCAGGTCAACCAAGAGGTTTACTCCACACTGTAGGGAGTCAGAGCATCAGGTAAAGGCAGAAACTTTTCCGCCACACCTCGATGAATCCGTCGATGGTCTCGATTTTGTCGTAGCGATCTTGGGGAGAGAAAGCGGTGTATGGTTCATGGTTGGAGGTAGAGGACCATAGCATGGCAAGGAATGGAGGGGGGTCATTTCTTATGCTTTGAGATTGTCGAGTTTTTCCCTCAGTTCGCGAGAGGGTCCCAAACCTTTTATAGGTAGGGATCAGTGATGAAGGCATCCATTGGTTTCCCATGGGTTTCTGCCCCCCAACATGCTATTTGGGAAAGTCTCGATCCTTCACCCAATCCAGAGACATTTTATGATAGAAAGATCCAGTTTCATCTCCTGATTCTAGTGGGAATGCTCTTGATTAAGGTCTTAGACTAGGGAGACTACGAATCAGAGTGAGGGGTCAGTTATATTGTAGCCTGAATTGCCTATTTGGTCAAGGGGAGGAAGACAATTGTTGATGTGTTGATTTTGGATCTAAAGGTCACAAAAAGGATGTGACAAATCAAAAGGGCACAGGCAACCAGAGGTAAAGTCAGCTGATTAAATCAATTTCAAATACAGAAAATATATGTGTTAATTGCATTTAAAACCTTCTTTCTTCTAAGATTTCTCTAGATCACTAGCAAACTCCTATGGCTATGAAATTTTAAATGAAACTCATTACTATATTCCCTAACATAAATATAATTTTTGGGATTTGTTGGGATATCTTTAACGATCAAATATTGCTTTTTTGGTGAATCCTTAAATTAATTACCTACTCCACAAGAAGAGTCCTATTTCCATAAAATTATAGAATTATCTTATTTTCATAATTATTTTCAAGTATAGTAAAAATGAGATCAAAATAATATTAATTGATGTCCCAAAACATGTATTGTCAAACTAGATAGATAATTACTCTTTTAATTATCAAAACACCATGCACCTTGTTTTCTTTTGTATACTTGCATATTATTCAATATTTTAGTTGTTAGTATACCATAAAGCCATTATGCATACAAACTCTATTTTATAGAGTATTCCACATAGTTTCATATTTAAAAAACCAATTGTCCATTATCTCTTTATTATTGGATTTTCTACTCTTTATTTTTCCAAAACCATTATTAGATTATTGCAAACCACAAAACACGCAAAATTCCTTTTATTTCTTTAACTTGTGCCACAAGGACTATTTGCAAGGCAAAGTCTCTTGGGCCTTAATATGGGCCATGGGTTGGCACCCATGCCACAAAGGTAACTAACACTATTAGTCCACCAATAATTTATCAAAGCATGCTTTATATGTATATCATTCAATTTTACCAAAATTGAGGATATTACATTCACCCTTCTTAAAAAGGAATTTTGCCTCCAAAATTCCTAGTAAGTTTAAGGTGAAAGATAAATCATATTTAGTTTAAAATCTTATGTTTAACCTCTTTTATTAATATGTAAATTCCTCACATATCACTAAGATTGGTACCTAAATCCAATTCAAGGTATAACCTCATCCCTATTTACATGATATCGTTTCTTGGTGATTACATTTTCATTTGTGATTTCAATTTCACTTGGTGATCACCTTTTTCACCTAGGTTTACAACCTATCATTCATTTATTTTCACATGAGGGTGAGATAACACTTCAAGCCCTAGATCATGTCATTTAACTCAACTTAGGATATTCATTCTCGCATGCCAATTTTAAGCATAACATGTGTTTACCTAATATCTCTCCCTCATAATGAGATGAAATCAGTGTTTTCCTGTGGCCCAAATACAAAGTTCATCCCATCCCAAGAGAAAAGATGGTGTACACGCACATTATATTAAAATTCCATATTTTAGGTTCATTTATTCTAAACATGACATTAAACCATACCTACTTTGTAATTCCACAATATTCTTATATCTCACGAACTCAAGTGTTTTTTGTCAATCTTGACTTTGTACACAACTCCCTTCATTATTTCATGACTTCTTGTACCTTTTATATTTACACCTCATGTATTATGAGCCTTATCCACTTTCTTGAGGTCTCTAGGGGTACATGTACTTTAGGAGTGATCTCATCCTTATGAATCTCGGGAGTGCCTCTGACATTCACCCTTGGGCCACATGGACATCATGAAGGTGGCCAATCTCCTAAGTCAGGGGCCTCAGGAAAACATAGTTATTATCTCCTGACCATATTGTCTTGTGCATTCAGGGAACAATCAACTCCTAATCCCATCAGTCCCATGTACCTTTAATACTCCCTACTTGACCTTAGGATTGACTTAGGGATCTACTCTTCCTAAGGGTTAATTGGGGGGCACATTATTTTCATATGAAATTCTTTAAACCAAATTTCCTCCATCTCTATGATGCTCGTTATTCATTTTATGTCCCCTCATTTGGCTCATGGCGACTATCCATTCCAGTCTTGTTCTCATACTATCAGCCACTTCCATAGTGACCTTTCGTCATGTTCTCAGAGATGGTCTACTTGGGTTCAAAGAATCATATTCAATATGTGCTCTCATATATTATATCCTTAGTTATTTACACTTTAGGTGACATTTAAGGTTACCTCAATTTTTAAAATGATTTATCATCTCACCCTTCTAGGGAAGGTCCAAACCTAGGGTGCCTTCTTGGATGATAGGAGGAGGTTAGGCTCTCTAGACACAACCTCACCCCAAGGATTAGAGTTTTGCCTCCCCCATAAGTCATTTTTCGACTCTTGGGTTGACCCACCCCAGGTTGGGACACCAACCCAAAAAGTTTCATATTGTCATCTTTATGCATTGTTTTTATTATAACTTCTCAAATTAATCTATGTGGTACACTCCCTCTCTAGAGTAATCATGTGGGGAACCCTCTCACTAGGTTTTAGTCCTTGTAGTCGAATTCTCATAACCTCTTATTCCTGGGCTTGGTTTTTATGGCCTTCCTTTTCTTGGATAGCCTCACAATGGTCATCCTATCCTGACTTGGCCTCATAATGACCATCCTATCATGGCTTGGTCTTATTGATGATCATCCTAACTCGAATGGATCATTCATCGCCATAGTGACATTTCTTATGTCCCACATGTAACACTTAAATCTATCAGAGATAGTCAAGCAAGTTATACTCATATTTTTATGTAACCTAAATAAGCATTTATTATTTCAACCTCGCCACCCTTATCCACTTTTCTCAATGGTGTGTCCTCTCTTTAAGGGGGGCTCTTTATGGGGAACCCACTCTGAGGGTTCGGTCCTTGTAGTGGACATTCATAACATTGGCCATCCATTATAAGCTTGGCCTGAGATGACCTTCCGTTCCAGGCTTGATCACTAATGATCCCCATGATGAATTCAATCACCCCATGCTCTTTAACTCACCAGAGATTGATATAGGGTATGAGCAGCTTACATTTATAAATGCATTATTCATAGGTTTCTTATGTTTCTTAAAACTTTTCTCATTAATGGCTTGTTCTGCATGAACATATACACTGAGTCACCTAACTCAGTTATATCTTTCTTATTCCTCTTCAAGGTTCATATGGGTAGTGTTCTACATCACCACAATACTCTCATTCCTCATAATTATGGTTTGGGTTTGGGTTAGGGACTACACCCTACTTCTTAGTGTTTCTATGTCCCTTCACCCTAGGGTTTTTATAAACCAAGCCTAGCTCCATCTAGACTTTACCCTTGTAACTCATAAAATCATTTTTCTTTACTTTATCATATTTATAGATTGCTTGTAAATTATTATTCCACTTTGCATGTATATTATTAATTCCAAATTTCATGTACAAAATTTGGCAGAGGATGCCTCAATCCTATTTCTTCTGAAAAACTCTAACTTTAGATGAGGACGAAAGTATCTTTTGGGGTTTATTAAGTAAGATGATGAGAAGTGGATGAACCAAGATGAGAAGAAAACCTAAAGGTATTTTGCTTCGTGAAAACTCTTCTGACTTTGGCCAGGTAGGATGTACGGGTCCAGAATCCTCGTAAGCTGACTAGCAGTGCGGGGGAAACTTTTTCCAGCCCTCGGATCATGGTCCCTTCTAGGCACCATTATCTTTAGAAAATGCCCTATTAATTCCCTCATATTTTTATAGATTACTTGAAATCATTAATTATTAAATATTATTTGAAAATTTTGGTGCTCTAAGACCAAATATAGTGACCTCACTTTTCAACAACCCTCAATTAAGGGAAAAAATGAGAGTCATACATAAAATTTTCCCAAGGATCCCGGTTTAGCAAATAATATATAATAATAAATAATTTCCATTAATTCACAAATATTGTTTAAAAGATGTTCCTCTAGAACTTACATAACTTTATACCATTAGAATTGTACATATGAGAACCATTATGAGAAAAAGTATCTATCTAATCCTCCTTACAAGTTAAATTTAATATCTTCAAGTAATATGATATGTCCATCATTTCTTGATATCAACTTATCTAGCATGTACCTAAAATGTCGTGAAACAAAAGCATGGATCAACATATCAAAATATACTATATACATGGGGTACATGCAAAAGTGTGCAAGTAAACTAACAACATATATTCCATCAATACTTGAAAATAGGAATTGTCATTTTCTGCTCTTAATCTCATATTTATGTGATACACATAGTGGCATTATAATTGAACATAATGTAAATAAACATCCAACAGTTTAGTTGTTTAATCCTCCAGAAACACTCGACAAACATCGGCAAAACAAATTTGGGTAGTCATAAGTGTAACCATGTACCTCAATGGTGAGCCATACAGATTACACAATCATACTATAAGCATATTATCCAATCAAGAAAGCAGCTCAAGTAATCAACTTTATTCTACATGTATGTAAATCTAAAAGTGTCAGCATCATATAAATCATTTTAAAGCCTACTCGATCCTAGTCTAGGGTTTAGGCTTCTTTGGTATCGAGTTATCATTTGAGTTATGCTTCAATACCCTAATTTGCTCATTCATTGATCTAATGACATAAGAACTCTAATTCATATTAAGTGTAGCCATGATTATCAAACCAACCATGTTATTGTATTATGAGCATTAGATTCAATTATGTCCCTTAATGAAACATCAAGATATGATTTTTAACCCTAAAACTTCATATGAATGGTTATTCACATTAGAAACCATAATTATCATCATTATGGTCATAATAATGTCAAATCATCACTATATTCCACACTATCAGATACTATCATAAATGAGAGGTTTTATCATATTACACATGTTAATACTAAAAACTAGGGTTTTTATGCTTTAATCACCTTTTTGACACATGTTAGCATTAGTTTCAAAGATGGGATTAGAATTAGGTCTTCATCATATTCTATTTAGGTTTGTCTCTATTTTTCTTATTGAAGTTCATATATAACTAGTTGTAATTTGATTTACCAATGATATGTTAGATTATTCTCAACTTAGACCTTTATTGGCCAATCAAGAAAGGCCACGTCAGAAAATACTATATAACTTGACCAAGCCCAGTCATACGTAGGGTCAGACCTAAGCCTATAGGCTCATGCCCCCGTGGTCCACACTAAGCAAAGAATCAAAAGACTTAGTTTCCCCGTACCTATGAGTGTTGTGCCTGAGGGTACATGGGTCTTTTCCCAAGCTTCCTTCTTCTACCTCATGAGTGCTCCATATAGAACATCTAGATGGATAACTGAGAGGTTGAATCCATGTTGCATGGTGTCGAAGCATTGGGAAAAGGTGCAAACTTCTTCACTACACCTCAAAAAATCCGTCGTTGGTCTCGATTCCATCGTAGAGGTCCTAGGGAGAGAAAGAGATGTATAGCTCTTCGGTTGGAGGTAGAGGTCCAGAGCATGGCAAGGAAGGGTTGTAGGGGGTTATTTCTTACACTCTGGGGTTGCAGGATTTGTTTCCCCCAGTTCATGAGAGGGTCCAGAACCTTTTATAGATAGGGATCGGCAACGAGGGGTGTCCACTAGTTTCCCATGGGTTTATGCCCCCAGTAGACAATTCGGGAAAGTCTTGATCCTTCACCCAAACTATATAGATATTGGGGTGTCTAGATCCGGTTTCTTCTCTTGATTCTAGTGGGAATGCTCTTGATCAGGGTCGTGGACCAGGGAGACTATGAATGGGAGGGAGGGATCATGCCTGAATTGCCAATTTGGGAAAGGGATGGAAGACCGTTGTTGATTTTTTGATTTTGGATATCTCACAAAAAGGGTTTGACACATCAAAAGGGCACTCGTAACCAAAGGTAAAGTTGGTTGATTAAATGGATTTCAAATATGGAAAACATATGCATTAATTTCATTAAAAACCTTTTCTCTTCTCGAATTTCTCTAGGCGACTAAGGAACTCCTATGGATATGAAATTTGAAAGGAAACTCATTACTATCTTCCCCAACCTAAATACAATTTTTGGGATTTGTTGGGACATATTTAACAATCAAATCTTTCTCTTTTGGTAAATCCTTAAATTAATTACCTACTCCACATGGAGAGTCCTTTTTCATCTAACTCTAGAATTATCTTATTTTCATTATTAGTTTCAAGAATACCAAAAGTTAGATCAAAATAATATTAATTAATGTCCCAAAATATGAGTTGCCAAATTGGCTCGATAATTACTCTTTTAATTATTGAAATACCATGTACCCTATTTTCTTATGGAAACTTGCATATTATTCAATCTTTCAATTGTTTCATAAACCATAAATCCATTATGCATGAAAACTCTCTTTTCTAGAGTATTCACATAATTCCTTATTTAAAATACCAATTTTCCATTACCTCTTAATTATTGGATTGTCTACTCTTTCATTTTCCAAAAACGTTTTTGCATTATTGCAAACCACAAAACACATGAAGTTCATTTTATTTCTTTAACTTGTGGCACAAGGATTGTTTGCAACGTAAAGTCTCTTGGTCCCTTATATGAGCCATGGGTTTGGACCCATGACGAAAAGGTAACTAACACTATTAGTCTACCAATAAATTATAAAAACATGCTTTATATTTATATCATTCAATTTTACCAAAATTGAGGATATTCTATTCACCCCTTTTAATAAGGATTTTTTCCCCAAAATTCACTCTTAGTAAGTTTAAGTTGAAAGATAACTAATTTTTAGTTTCAGACCTGAGGGTTAGCAATCCCACTTGGATATCTTTAACATCTTTTACTAATATGCAAATTCCTCACATTATCACTAAGATTGGTACCTGAATCCAATTCAAGGTATAACCACATCCTTAGTATTTACATGATATCATTTCTTAGTGATTACATTTCATTTGTGATTTCAATTTCACTTGATGATCACCTTTTTCACCTAGGTTTGCAACCTATCATTCATTTATTTTAACATGAGGGTGAGGTAACACCTCAACCCCTAGATGATGTCATTTTACTCAACTTATGATATTCATTCTCATATGTCAATTATATGCATAACATACATTTACACAATCTCTCTCCCTCATAATGAGATGAAATTAGTGTTTGACTACAGACCAAATACAAATTGCATCCCATTCCAAGAGCATAGATGGTGTACACGCACGTTATTTTAAAATTTCATATTTTAGGTTGAATTGTTCTCAACATGACATTACTCCATACCTACTTTGTAATTCCACAATATTCATATATCTCATGAACTCAAGTGTTCTTCTCACTCTTAAGTTTGTACACAACTCTCTTTATTATTACATGACTTCTTGTATCTTTTATATTTACACCTCATGTATTATGAGCCTTAGCCACTTCCTTGAGGTCTCTACATGTACATGTACTGTTTGGAGAGATATCATCCTTATGCATCTAGGGTATACATCTCAAATTCACCATTGGGCTACATGAACAGCATGAAGGTGGTCAATCTCATGAGTCAGGGGCCTCAAGAAAACATAGTTGTTACCTCCTGACCATATGGTCTTATGCATTCGGGGAACAATAAACTCCTAATCCCATTGGCCCCATGTACCTATAATACTCCCTACTTGACCTTAGGATTAACGTAGGGATCTACTCTTCCCAAGGGTATATTGAGAGAACATTAATTTCATATGTAATTATTAAAATTAGTTTCCTCCATCTCGTATGATGCTCATTATTCATTTTGTGTCCCCGCATTTGGCTCGTGGCGACTTCCCATTCCAGACTTGGTCTCATACAATCACCCACTTCCATAATGACTTCTCCTCATGTTCCTCAAAGACAGTATACTTGGGTTCAAAGAATCATACTCAATATGTGTCCTTTCATATTTTATATCCTTAGTTCTTTACACTTTAGGTGACATTTAAGGTTACCACAAATTTTAGATTGATTATCATCTCACCCTTCTAGGGAAGGTCCTAACATAGGATGCCTTCTTGGCTGACAGGAGGAGGTTTGGCTCTCTAGACACAACATGACCCTAAGGTCAGATTTTTGCTCCCCATAAGTCCTTTTCTGACTCTTTGGTTGACCCACCCCAGGTCGAGACACCAACCCAAAAAGTTTCATATTTTTATCTTTATGCATTGTTTTCATTATTTACTTCTCAATTTAATTTCTATAGTACACTCCCTCTCTGGAGTACCCATGTGGGAAACCCTCTCATTAGGGTTGTTTCCCTATAGTGGACTTCTCGTAACCTCCTATTCATGGGCTAGGTTGTTATGGCCTTCATTTTCTAGCTAGGCCTCACAATGGCTATCCTATCTTGGCCTCATAATGAGCATCCTATCCCAGCTTGGTCATATTGATGATCATCATATCCTGGTTGGATCATCTATCACTGTAGTGACATTTCTTACATCCCATGTGTATCACTTAGAAATCCACCAGATATGGTCGAGCAAGTTATACTCATAATTTTATGTAAACTGAATAAGCATTTCTTATTTCAACCTTGCCACCCTAATCCTCCTTTCTCAATGGTGTGCCCTCTCTTTACGGTAGCCTCTTTATGGGGAACCCTCTTTAAGGGTTTGGTCCCTACATTCGACATTCATAACATAGGCCTTCCGTTCTGAGCTTGGCCTAAGGTGACTTTCCATTTCAGGCTTGATCACCAATCATCCCCATGATGACTTCATTCACCCCATGCTCTTTAACTCACCAGAAATAGATATAGGGTTTGAGAAGGTTACATCCATATATGCATTATTCATAGGTTTCTTTTGTTTCTTAAAACTTTTCTCATTAATGCCTTCATTAATTCCTAGGAGACTAAGTCACCTAACTCATTCATATCTTTCTTATTCCTTTTCAAGGTTCATATGGGTAGTGTTCTATGTCACCACACTAATCTCATTCCCCATAATTAGGGTTTGGGCTCCAATTAGAAACTACACCCTACCTCTTAAGGTTTCTATGTCCCTTAACCCCCTAGGGTTCTTCTAAACCAACCCTAGCCCCATATATAGTTTACCCTGGTAACTCATAAAACCATTTTTCTTTACTTTATCATTATTTCCACATTGCCTGTATATTATTATTCCACATCGCTTGTATATTATTATTTCCACATTTAATGTACATTAATTGGTGGAGGATGCCTTAATCCTACTACTTCTCAAAAACCCTAACTTCATATGAGGAGGGACGTTCCTTTAGGGTTTATTAAGATTGAGGATGACAAGTGGATGAATCAACATGAGAAGAAAACCTAAAGGTATTTTACTTTGGGAAAACTCTTCCAACTTTGGCCAGGCAGGATGTATGGGCCAGGGAGTCCTCTTAAGATGACTAGTGGTGCGGAGGAAACTTTTACCATCCCTCGGTCCATGGTCCCTTCTAGACAACATTGTCTTTAGAAAATTCCCTAGTAATTCCCTCATATTTCTACAGATTACTTGAAAATATAAATAACTAAATATTATTTGAAAAATTGGGTGCTCTTATAACAAATGTAACGACCTCACTTTTCAGCGACCTTCAATTAAGTAAGGATAAAAAGATAAGAGCCATTACCTAAAATTTTCCCAATGATCCAGATTTAGTAAATAATAAATAATAGTATAACTTCCATTAATTCACAAATATTGTTTACAAGATGTTCCTCTAGAACTTACATAACTTTCAATCATCATAATTGTACATATGAGAACTATTATGAGAATAAGTATCTATCTAATCCTCCTTACAAGTTATCTTTAATGTCTTCAAGTAATTTGATCTATCCATCATTTCTTAATATCATCTTATCTAGCATGTGCCTAAAACGTAGTGAAACAAAAGCACAGATCAGAATATCAAAAAAAAAATTATGTACGAGGGATGCATGAAAAAGGGTGTTAGTAAAATAACAACATAAATTCCATCAAATACTTGCAAATAGGAAATGTCATTTTCTTCTCTTGATCTCATCTTTATGTGATACTCATATTGGCATTATAATTGAACAAAATGTAAATAAATATCCAATTATTTAGTTGTTCAATCCTCAAGAAACACTCGGAAAACACCAGAAAAAATAATGTGGATAGTCATAAGCGTAACCATGTACCTCAATGGTGAGCCATGCAGAATTTACAATCATACTTCAAGCATATTATCTAATCCAGCTAGCAACTCAAGTAATCAACTTTAATCTGCATGTATGTAAATCCTAAAGTGTCACCATCACATTAACCACTTTAAACACTACTCAGTCCTAGTCTAGGGTTTAGGCTTCTTTGGTATGGATTTATCATTTGAGTTATGCTTTGAAACCCTAATATCCTTGTAGAATGATCTAATGACTTAATAACACTAATTCATATTAAGTATAGTCATGGTTATCAAACCCACCAGGTTATTGTATTATGAACACTATATTCAATTATGTCCCTTGATGACACATCAGGTTATGATCTTTAACCCTAAAACTTCATATGCACTATTCACATTAGCAACTCTAGTTATCATCATTATGGCATAATCCTTTCAAATCATCATTATATTCCACATTATTGGATAATATCATAAAAGAAAGGTTTTTATCATATTCCACATGTTAATACTCAAAATTAGGATTTTTATGCTTTAATCACCTTTTTAATACATGTTAGCATTACTTTTTGATATGGTATTTGAATTAGGTCTTCATCATATTTTATTTAGTTTCCCCTTATTTTTCTGATCAAATTTCATATATAACTTGTTGCAATCTGAGTTACCAATAATTTATTACATTATTCTCAACTTAAACCTTTATTGGCCAATCTGGAAAGGCCTTGTCAGAAAATATTATATAACTCCAGCAAGCCTAGTCAGTCGCGGGGCCGACCCTGAGCCTATAGTCTCATGCCATTGAGGTGGCCCATGCCTCTGTGGTCCACACAAAGCAAAGAATCAAAAGACTTAGTTGTCCCTTACCTGTGAGTGTTGTGCCCGAGGGTACATGGGTCTTTTCCCAAGCCCCCTTCTTCTACTTTGTGACTGCTCCATTGAGCACACCTGACTAGGTCAATCGATAGAGGTTGACACCATGTTGTAGGGTGTCAGAGTGACGTGAAAAGGTGCAAACTTCTCTACAGCACCTTGATGAATATGCGGATGGTCTGGATTTTGTCGTAGAGGTCCTAGGGAGAGAATGTGATGTACGGTTCTTCGGGAAGAGGTAGAGGGCCAGAGCATGGTAGGGAAGGGTTCTAGGGGTGTTTCTTATGCTTTGGAATTGTGGGGGTTGTTTCCCCCGGTTCGAGAGAGGGTCTTGAACCTTTTAAATGTAGGGATCAGTGACGAGGGGTGTCCACTGGTTTCCCATGGATTTTTTCCCCCAATAGGTGATTTGGAAAAGTCTTGATCATTTGCACAAACCAGAGTTATTTTGGGATGGCTAGATCTAGTTTCTTCTATTGATTCTAGTGGGAATGTTCTTGATCAGGGTCGTGAACCAGGGAGACTACGAATCAGAGGGAGGGGTTAGTTATATTGTAGCCTGAAATGCCTATTTGGGCAAGGGGTGGAAGACAATTGTTGATCCATTGATTTTGGATCTAAAGGTCACAAAAAGGGTGTGACACATCAAAATGGTTCTTGTAACCATAGGTAAAATCGTATGATTAAATCGATTTCAAATACAAAAACATATGCATTAATTACATTAAAAACCTTCTTTCTTCTTAGATTTCTCTAGGCCACTGGCAAACTCCTATGGCTATGAAATTTGATAGGAAACTCATTACTATCTTCCCCAACCTAAATATAGTTTTTGGGGTTTGTTGAGACATCTTTAACAATTGAATCTTTCTCTTTTGGTAAATTCTTAAATTAATTACCTACTCCACATGGAGAGTCCTTGTTCCATCAAATTCTAGCATTATCTTCTTTTCATTATTATTTTCAAGTATACCAAAGGTTACATAATAAATTGATGTCCCAAAACATGTGTTGCCAAACTGGATAGATAATTACACTTTTAATTATCAAAACATAATGTACCTTATTTTCTTATTAAAACTTGCATATTATTTAATATTCTAGTTATTTTGTAAACCATAAACCCAATATGCATGAAAACTCTCTTTTCTAGAGTATTCCACATAATTTCATATTTAAAATATCAATTGTACATTATCTCTTTATTATTAGATTTTCTACTCTTTCTTTTGCTAAAAACATTATTGGATTATTGCAAACCACAAAACACAACATTTCTTATATTTCTGTAACTTGCACCACAAGGACTATTTGCAAAGAAAAGTCTATTGGGCCTTAATATGGGTCATGGGTTTGCACCCATGCCACAAATGTAACTAACACTACTATTCCACCAATAATTTATCATAACATGTTTTATATTTATATCATTCCATTTTACCAAAATTTAGGATATTATAATATCACAAGATAAGGTTTTTTGTATGAAATTTGAGTGTAATTAAACTTACATAGAAAGGATGAGAGAGACTGAACAAGCACAAGTAATATAAGCTATGTACAGTGGTTCCAAACTCCAAACTAGGATATGTGCATCTACAACCTAGAGGGGTCAAACTCTAGGATTTTCAACTATTGCACACTTCTTATATTTTTATATAACATATACAATATGACCTTCATTTTCAAGGACAAGGATACTAACCTTCCCTTTGAGGACAAGAGATCCAATAACCTACAAAAGACTTACCTATCCAAGACCACAAGTCATCTACCTACCCAAGGATTTACCCACTTATGCAATGAGCCTCTTGCCTTCACCAAGGACTTATCTACTCCCACACCAGGTATTCTATCTTCAAGGAACCACCACTCCTTACTAAGATCTTCAGCCTTCTTCTTCACCTTCTCCAAGGAGAAGCTTTCACCATCTTTGTTTGAGAAAGGAGATTGGGAAAGGGAGTTGAGAGCTTCACAAGGTGTACAATGGAGCAGCTATCTCACAAGGATCCTATTTCACTCAGGTTGATGTAGACTAGTAGATAATCTTGAGAGAGAAAGGGGCTCTTAGTAGACAAAACCACTCAACTATAGCTAGGATCAAAGAAGGAAAACTTGGAATAAAGTTCAAGGGTCCCTATTTATAGTTGGGGTGTCTACTAGCCAGTAGATTCACTCCGGATCAAATTCTAGATGTTTGGGGTGTTGTGACAAATATATTTTCAAGTTTTGCAACACTCCAATTATTAGAAACAACTTTCTACACTTTTCTGTATAGTGTTGTCGGTCGAGTTTCCATAATGGTAATTTAACCAATAGCACTATGTGACAAAAAAATTTCAGTTGTTGGTCGAGCTTATCCTTGATGAAACTTGACCAACGACTATGATTTTTTTATGAGTGCAGGGTATCTTTCAAGTTGTCACTGGGACAAACTCGACCGACACTGGGATTTATCAAGCTGCACACAGCTTGTCGATTGAGTTGTCTCCTTGACAAACTCAATCGACAAGGAAGCCTGTAATGGAATTTGATAAATTCTATTAATGTGTTTAAACATTCAATTTAAGTACATTTTATAATTTTTTCAACTGAGTTACAAGTCATAGCATCAATATAAGTGATTTACAAAATTGTCCTAATTGATTCAAGGTTTTTTCCACAAAGGTGCACTTGCATTGAATTTGACTTGTTTTTCATCAAGCTAGGGTTTGCTTGAATGGATTCTTTTCATCTACCTAATACCTAAAAATTGATCTCAAATAGACATATTACATACATATGAATGGAACGGTTAAGTCGTCATCAAAATATGGACAATGTATAACTGTTAGGTCAACAATAATGGCCAAGTGTGTCAATAGGAATAGCAAGAAGAAAATATTGAGCAATATCAGCTTGTGGGACATCTAAAAATAACTTTCTCTCTAATGGTCATGTCAAACTTAACTTTTATATATTGAATTATTTTTCTAAAAAGGCCACTTTCCAAAACATGTTGGCCCTTTTTGTAGGGGGCGAAGTCCTCGTTAGAAAAATAATCAAGGTCAAAAGATGGAATCCTGAACTCTGCTAAACTCAAGGGACACCTTCCCCTCAACTATAAATTAATCACCATTGTGATGGCATGCAAGAGGTTAGTAGCCACCACAGACCCCTCTACATACATAGCATCAAAAATTTGTCGGGATCTCCAACCGTCACTTCCGCATGAAGTCCCTTTAGGAAATGACTTGATACACTCAAGAATAATATTAAAAAAGCATATGTTGTAAGAGGGGCTTCAGAAAATAGGATATCTGGCATGGAAGGAGGTGGCATGTATGGCTATTTAGCCTCCAACACCTTGTTGGTATCTTTATTATAAGGATCATGCCTGATGAGGACAACACTTTCACGACTTCCATGAAGTGGCCATTCACAACCTTGTAGAGACATTTCTTGATGTTGAGGTTCACTTTTTTGTCTTCCTCCCTAGAGTTATCATCTTTATGACCCAAAGTCTTGTGTCCATAAGAGTTCATTATAGTGTCCACTAAGTTTGCAATATTTTTCGATTCTCCCTATGTAGAAAGTGAACTCAAGATATGATATTGTTGTATTGACTTTCTATTTCCAAATATGTTATCATGTCTATTCTTAGGCCAGAACGCATGCAAAGTGCAACACAGAAGAAGCAATAGTTTCACTTAATCAGCTATAGATCCAACTCAGAAATCACTTTGTAAATATTGTCTTCAACATTCGAGAGAAGGCAAGACGGAAACTATAAGGGACATTCTTCACAATGATGATAGGTGACTTCAAAACACCACCGAGAAGCCTCAGATCCAAGACCATTCCCTCCATAGCATTAGAGATCTCAAGACCCTTTGGGAGAGGCATTGAGATGCCTAATATATGTCTATCAATCTCCCAGACAATGTCGTTAAAGCAACGTGCCTATTACAAGAACTTTTTAAATGCTTCTTTTCTATCCCTTTGATTATCATCTCAACGTCTAAGTTGGTACATGTCAATGTGTACCTATTATGCTCATGCATGCCCCTATTCTCACAAAAATATCAAGATGTGTGCCCACAACATCTCTAAGATTTGGATTTGGGATTTCACAAGGCATAACAATTCTTATGCGGTAGAAACTTGCTAGGTCTCAACTATGTTCTATATTATATGTTGTTCATGTTGCATGGGCAGGTTTGTATGTTGTCTCCATTATTTACTCCCCTTTATTTTAGTGGACGCCAGTCTTCTTCATCTGGCCACATTGTTCCAACCTGGAGAGATGTAGGAGAAAGAAGAGAACATAAATAAATGGAGGAAATAACAAAAAACTAACACTTTTAGGTCAATATCACTAGGAAGAAGCTTTATAGACCCAAAAAGGGAATCGATTGCAACCCTAGAATTTTTTTCTAAGAAGATCCCCACTTTCTTCTTCCTTGGGCAGAAAATTTCGTAGCTGAACAAAGGGAGAACGAAGCTGGGAGAAGGAGAGAGCTGGTGGAGAGAAAGTGGCTAGTTTTGGTACTTGGGGATAAGTATATGACACTTTAATATTAAGAAAAAGAAAAAGTTGAAATTCTAGTATATATCCAAGTGTACATCGCTTTAAATTATTAAGAATATATAATTACTCACACAAGAATCTATCCCACCGTATCTCTAGACCTTCTTAGCTTTCCTTTATCAAAATTCCCAGCCAATCACATAATTCCTTAGTTGATAGCTACTAAAGGTAGCTCATCCATGAAGGGAAAAACTCTAAAATACCCTTGATGAAAATACCTTCAAACCATGGCTCAAATAGGATCTCCATGGCTCAAAAATCTAAATAATGATAATATACATCTAAGGAACATAATGTATGTGATAAATTGCAAAGAAAACCCCTCAATTGGGTGAATTGTAGAAAAGTCTAAAATGAACAAAAAATTGCATAACTTGCTCGAACAGTGTCCAAATTGGACCAAATTTGAAACTTAAGCTTGTCTTATGATTTACAAACATATCAAAAGGTTATATTAGGGTTATAGGTATTCAATTATCGTAATTAAGCTCATTCAACTCATTAAGCAAGTTTAGGGGCCTTACAACTATAAACCCCTAACAAGGATTTTGCTCCCAAAATCCTACGCAAAAAGAGATCAGTATTTTCTACGCATCTCATTCTCTAGTTATCATGTGGCTTACTCTATGCCACTGTAAGGACCCTAAACTGCGTTTAGGGTTTACCCTATTTTTTTTTGCTTAACCTTGGTGGTTTGATGCTTACTAATCACCTCTAAGTGGTGATTAGGGTTTGGTTGTGCTTTGTTGAGAGTTCGAGGGGCTGCTTGCAAATAACCCAAGTTTAGGGTTTTGTGTGCAAGTTTGCCATCTTGTGAGATGTTTTCCCCTCTTTGCTTCCTCTAGGGTTGAGAGGAAGGCTTGGGTTTGTTGTTTGAGTTCTTTGGGCCTGAGTTGAGCTTGTTTGGGCCTTGAGGTGCCTTGTTTGGGCTTGCTTGAGCCTTGCGTCAGCCAAGACTTGTTTGTGTCGACCTAGAGTAGCTTGTGTCGCCCAACATGGTGGTGTGTCACCCAGGAGCCTTGGTGTGTCGCCCAGCAGAGCTGATACATGTGTCGCCCATGTTGCTTGGTCTTGGTTGGTGGACACTTGGTGCACATCTTTGACAAGTGTCTCATGGTTTTCTAGAGTGCTAGCTTGAACCCTAGGACAAGTGTCCCTTGGTTGGACGACACTTAGCATGGATCTACCTTGGTTTCTCCTCCCCTTCTTTCTATATATGTGGTTCTTTCCCTTGCCTTAGCTTCCTTTGCTCTTTTGGTCTCTCCTCCACCTTGAGTGCACGACACTCCTCTCCTTCTTTGCTTGTGTTGGCCGATACACTTCCTTGGAGTAGTTGTGGTGGCCGATACACCCTCTTGGAGAAGCTTGGTGGATGATATCCCTTGGACCTTGGAGTTCTTCTTCTTCCTTGGAGCTTGGAGCTTAAGGCGGGTTGCATAGCTTCTAACCCTAACTCCTTTACCTCTTGTTATAATCTTGTTCTTATACTAGTAGCTTAGATTAGTTCCTTTTCTTATGTACCTTTGGTGGCCGATCCCCCTTAGGGTTTAGGGTTTCCTTGTGACCTAGTATACCTTATGATCTAGGGTTGTGCTCCCTTGAGTTGGAGGTTGATGATGACCCCTGTTGGGCGATTTTCTCTCTTGTTTTGGTATGATGGATGACTTGAGTGCCTTATGATGGCCGACATGGTGAGTGTCCTTGGTGTTGGGCGATATCCTTTCCCTTGTGTTGGGCGATAGGTTGAGCTAGATTAGGGTTGGCCGATGTGGTGGTGATGGATGGCATGATGGTCTTCTTGTGATGAGCAACACCTTTGTTTTTATGAAGGACGATAGACTATGGCATGGTGTTCTTGGTTTTGGATGACAGGGCCATGTGTGGGTTGCTTCCTTGTGTTGAGCGATAGGCTTTGCTTGAGGTGTTGGCAGATAGGCCTTGATGAGCATGGTGGTTGTTGGTGGTCGATACCCCTGACGGGCGATACCCTTTGGTTGTGTGACGGGCGACAGGGTCTGGGCTGTGACGGGCGTCACACCCTTTGCTTTGGTGTATATCGCCCGATAGACCTTGATGGGTGGTTGCACGCTTGAAGGAGTGATCCCTTCTTTCTTTCTCTCTCTTCGTGGTTAGAAAGGGTAGTGATCTGGCCGTTATGTCTAGCAAGTAGATCGGGCATCATGGTTAGCCTGTGACGGGCGTCGTGGCAGGGAAGTGTGATGGGCGTTGTCCGACACACAAGGATGCCTGACACACCGTTGCACCCTGACGAGCGATAGCCTTGTGACGCTGTGTCGCGGTGTTGGGTGCTGGGTAGCAACGCAGCGTTGCTGCACTCCTTGCTATAGCCGTTGAGAGCAGTGTATAGGTGAGGGTTGTGAGGAGTTATTGTGAGGGTTATGTGATCCTATAGTGACGGTTTCATGTGTTATGGAAGTGAATGTTTATGCACCGATAAACGATAGTAATGTTAGTAATAACAACAACGATAGTGATGCCTTGTAACAATAACAGTGTTAATGATAATAGTAGTAATGATAATAATGGCAGTAATGATGCTAATCGCAGTATATGATGACGATGAGGAAGGTAGTGGTAATGACATGCACGTAGTGATCCTTATAATTATTTTATTAATGATAATGAGGATGGTGGTAGTTATACTAGTAGCTTGCATAATGATAATAACGATAATAGTGGATGATGATAGTAATAATGCTGATAATAGTAGTAATGGTAATAAGGGTAGTAATAATATGCATGATGTAAGTCTTATGCTTATTTGTGAATAACAATGTTAAATGGTAGTTACACTAGTGGTGGATTAAATGATAATAGTAATGGATGGTGACAATTATGATTGCTCTGTATACTCAACATGATTTCTATATAAAGTGAATACCTTGGTTGTTTGTATAATCTTGAGATAAGGGTAAGCATGAATATGGTTTGTTAATGATGTGCTTAATACACTTGATCACCAAATAATGTAAGAATGATAAGTAGAGTATCTTGTATGATATTTCATGATAGTGAGAATATCCCTTATGTTGAAACTATGATTATTGTGTACCCTAACCATGCAGGTGATGTTTAGCCATTAAAGGGCTATGAGACACATGTGATGAGTAACATTACTTTGATAATTATCTATGAGGTTGTATGTATGATGTGTTTGTCCCATGATGATGATGTGAGCCTTGAGAGGCAGTGACAGTACATGATGAAGGATTGAGATCCCATGGTATGTGATGTTGGATCCTTGAGATGGATCAGGTTGATGTGATTTCAATAATAATATAATGATATTTACCTTCTGTTATATCTTGTATGTTATACAACTTGGTTGAATCTTGCAATCCATCTAAAAGATACTAATTAATCATAGTGAAATCATATCATGTAGTTTGCCCTGGCCATAGATCCATCATCGTCAGGACTTGGTGATGGTGAAACATGTTCTCCTACGGGTTAACCTGGAAGCGCATATTGTTGAATATGTGTAGGTTGCTCCTAGCGTGAAAATGAGGAGGTAAGAGTGTAACTTCGATTGCAGACTCAGATACGTATATAGAGCATGGTGAACAGGCCCATGGCTCAGGATTTGTGATGTGAGGAGCATGACTGCGTTCATGGCTCAGAGCACGGTGAACAGGCCCGTGGCTCAGTTTTACTAGTGCCGAGACCTGTACTAAGGCGGGCTAGAGTGAGGGTAGCCTATGTAGCTAACCCTATGGCTTAGACCACTTCAGCATGTGACTACGGTCCTGCTTGTGTTGTACTCATGTACTGACCACGAGGTGGGAGGTCGTGGAGTCCGGCTCTTCCATTGACCTTGTATGGCACCGGCTTGGGTTTCGTAACCGGAGGTTGGATTTGAATGGTACGATTCAAATCCTCGGGGCATAATAATATGTAATACATCCATTTAGTATTTACTGCTTAAGATAAACACGAAACATTGGTTGATGCCTTGTTTGTGTAATATCTATGTTATATCTTGTAGGTTTTGTGGCAATGACTTACCTTGATAATCAGGCTATGTGACATTATACCCTGCTCTGATAATCATTTTACATAGTGATACATCTTATCTTGTTAATCATGTTCCATTGAGAGATAACTGGTTACATGCTTTTGTACAGCTGGTAAGCTTGTCAGTAAGAATAGCTTTGCTTTATATAGACTGCTCTTGTTATACTTGATATTTAGTTATCTGTTGTTATAGTTTTTCTGCTGAGGTTCTGTAGTTGCGGTGGGGAGTTATGTTTCCCGCTGGGAAAATTGTTCAATTGTCTCACCCCGCTGGTTTACACCTTTTTTAGGTGGTCGAGCTAGACATGGTCGTGGTCGTGGTGTTGCGGCCGAGCAGCTTGAGGAGCAGTAGAAGGCAAGCAATGGATATGTTGTTGTTGTGGATGTTTTGTAGTAGAGTCTAGAGTCATCCCTGTACTCTCAGGTCCTTGGCAGTGTTTTGACGATGTTTCACGATGAACGATCGATGACGTTTGTATATCCTGCTGTTGCCTGGATGCGGGCCTTTATGTATATGAACAGGTGGTGAACTCATGTGATGGATGAACAGTTGTTTCTGTAAGTTGTGGACACGTATCAGATCTCATGTATGTATATATATGACACGTTTCTCTGCAGGATGAGGACTGGAAGGTAATAGTTTCACAGTTTATCAATTTTCCGCAATCGGTTTTAATTAATCTGTGTTTTCATAATATGTGGTTATGATGATTTCCGCACGTTTTCGTGTAACACCTCGTTATCTGTGTGATAATGGGATGTGTTGCCACAAGTTTTGGTATCAGAGCTATAAGTTCTCTGAGTCTACAGGGATTTAGGACTAGGTTGAGTCTGTTCTTATGAGTTTTCTAGGTATTCTTACAATATCTTCTGCCCTCAGCAGAAGAAAAGTCAAGATGTCTGGAAACCATGAAGAACACTTTGCTGAGTACAGTGATGCTGCATCGGTTGATGGAGCAGATAGACAGGCACATGAAGATCGGGTGCCTGAGGTTCCCCAATTTAACCCAGCCATACTTGAACATCATGCTTACCAACAGCTTATGGGGCAGTTAATGGCTACAATGAATCTCATGGTTGAGCGATTACCAGTGCCTCCTCCGCGAGCACAGGTTCCCCATGGAGAAGCATTGGGTATTGGGAAGACCTTCGAGCGGCTTCGCTGAGTTGGAGCTTCGGATTATGCTGGAACGGCTGATCCAGCGGATGCAGATCTGTGGCTGACAAGTCTCGAGAAGGCTTTCCGGATCCTTGACATCCCCGAAGCAGACAAGGTAAAGCATGTTGTCTACCTTCTGAAGGGTAGTGCTGGTCACTGGTGGACCATCGAGGAAGAGAAGCGGCCTGGTGAGGTGATCTGTTGGGAAGTGTCCCGACGCGAGTTCGTCACCAGATACTTTCCAAAGACGTACCTGGATGAGAAGGTTAGTTAGTTCGAGAATCTGAGGCAAGGAACGATGAACATCACCGAGTATGAAGCCAAGTTTATGGATCTTTTGAGGTTCTATCCTCACATGGAGGAAACAGAAGAGGAACAGATCAGACGTTTCGAGAAGGGTTTGAGTGCTGAGTTGAAAACCCCTGTATCTGCGTTGGAGAATTGAGAATGGTTTGCTACATTTGTGGAATCTGTTCAAAGGATCAAGAGGACAGTAAGGGAGAAAAGAGAGTCTATATCTCTTAAAAGACCTGCTCAGTTTCAGGGACGAAGGTTTGGTGGCTTTAAGAAGCCTAGGTTTTCAGCACCGTCAGCGATGAGAAGTTTTGGTGTACCCTCTCAGTGGTCTCCGAGTAAGGGGAAAGGATATGTTTCTTCGCCGTCTAGGGCGCACAGCTCAACCTATGTGACAGTGACAGGGCCAGCTAGGCCACGGTTTGAGGACATGTCATGTCATCTTTGTGGACAAGTTGGGCATTTTAGGCTTAATTGCCCGAATAGAGATGTTGAAGTGATGCAGCAGCCGAGACAGAGTTTTTAGAGGTCAGAGAGACCACAGGCCAGTGGTAGCAGAGGACGAGGATGCGGTCAAGTGTCTCAAGCTGGATCGTCTGCTCAGGGAAGCAGAGGTCGTTGACAGCAAGCAACGGCTCGATTCTATGCCATGAATCAGCCAGAGGCGATAGTCAACTCGCGAGTGGTGACAGGTCAGATGGAGTTATTTCATTATGATATGTCTTCTTCTTGCTTTATATCTGTTCTGGTTGACTCGGGTGCTACACACTCTTTTATTGCCTATAGTATGCTTGAAAACTGTCGTTTACCTGTTAATTGTAAGAAAGATAGCTTGTTGTTAGAAACCCCTCTTGATGGTTCCTCCTTGCTTCGAGAAGAGTGTCCATCTTGTGTCTTGTCTTTCTCGGGACATCGTATTCAAGTGGATCTTATACCACTTGATATGCATGGTTTCGATGTTATCCTAGGGATGGATACCCTAGAGAAGTATAAGGTTGTCTTGGACTGTGGTTCCAAGCAGGCAGTGTTTGATGTTGCTGGAGAGAAGTAGATCTTCCAGGGAGATAGGAAGATTCTTCCGACGTGTTTGGTATCATCTATGGCGGAAGATAAGTTGCTACGACAAGGATGTGAGGCGTTCCTAGCTCACGTGGTAGATACAGTTGTGGCTATCAAGGCGAAAGGTCCTAGTCTTGAAGATGTGTCAGTTGTTCGAGAGTTTTAGACGTGTTTCTTGAGGAGTTTCCTGGTGTTCCTCCACCCTGAGAGATTGATTTCGAGATCAATTTTTTCCAGGAACACAACCAATAGCACAGTCACCCTATAGGATGGCTCCAGCAGAGATGGCAGAGTTAAAGAAGCAGTTGCAAGAGTTGTTGGAGAAAGGTTTTATCCGACCAAGTACATCGCCGTGGGGTGCTCCCGTGTTGTTCGTTAAGAAGAAGGATGGTTCGATGCGGTTGTGTATAGATTACCGACAGTTGAACAAGGTCACGATCAAGAATAAGTACCCGCTGCCGAGGATAAATGATCTATTTGATCAGTTGTGTGGTGCTACAGTGTTTTTGAAGATCGATCTATGGTCTGGATATCATCAGTTGAGGATAAAGGTGGATGACATACCAAAGTCATCTTTCAGGATGAGGTATGGTCATTTCGAGTTCGTGGTTATGCCGTTTGGGTTAACCAATGCACCTGCAGCTTTTATGGATCTCATGAACAGAGTGTTTTGTCCGTTCTTAGATCAGTTTGTTGTAGTCTTTATAGATGACATCTTGATCTATAGTCGGGACAGGCTAGCGCATGAGCAACATCTTCGTCAAGTGTTGACTCTTCTTCGTCAACATCAGTTGTATGCCAAGTTCAGTAAGTGTGAGTTCTGGTTGGAGGAAGTGACTTGCTTGGGTCATGTGATATCTGCTGAAGGAGTCAAAGTAGATCCGAAGAAGGTGGAATCCATTTCAGATTGGGAACAACCGAAGACACCGACAGAAGTTTGTAGTTTCCTTGGTTTGGCAGGATACTACCAGAGGTTTATCAAGGACTTCAGTATGATCGTGTTGCCGATGACGAAGTTGACCAGGAAGGATGTACCTTTTGTTTGGGATGATCGATGTCAGCAAGCTTTACAGAGTTTGAAGGAGAAGCTGACTAGTGCTCCAGTGTTGACCTTGCCAGAGACTGGGAAAGGCTATGTTGTTTTCTGTGATGCTTCCAAGAAAGGTTTAGGTTGTGTGTTGATGCAGGAAGATCATGTAGTTTCTTTTGCCTCGCGACAGCTCAAGAAACATGAGGAGAACTACCCGACTCATGACTTGGAGTTGGCAGCAGTGGTTCATGCGTTAAATATTTGGAGACACTATCTGTATGGGGAAGTGTGTCGGATCTTTACGGATCATAAGAATCTGAAGTACATCTTTACGCAGCAAGAGTTGAACATGAGACAGCGTCGATGGATGGAGTTGATCAATGATTACGACTGCACGATCGAGTATCATCCTGGTAAGGCGAATGTGGTAGCTGATGCGCTTAGTAGAAAGTCTTCTTCTCTTTCTTCAAAGAAGGCACAGTTGAGTTCTCTGGTATGCCATAAGTGAGCTATGTTTGTTTCTCTTCGACAGATGAATGTGCAGATGGAAGTTTCTTTGTTGTCTGGTCTTTTCGCATAGATGCAAGTTAAGCCCACGTTGAGACAGCAGATCAAGGATGCACAACAGACATATGATGCGGTACAGTTGATCAGATCAGAGTTCAGCAGCGACAAGCGTGATGGGTTTCATGAGTCCGAAGATGGACTAGTTTGCTATCGTGATAGGATGGTGGTTCCAGATGTTGATGATCTGAGGAAGTTGGTGCTTGAGGAAGCACATACGTCGATGTATGCTATGCATCCAGGTGTCACCAAGATGTATCATAGTCTGAGGGACTTGTATTGGTGGCCCGGTTTGAAGAAAGATGTAGCTGAGTTTGTGGCAAGATGTGCGGTTTGTCAACAAGTGAAAGATGAGCATCAGAAGCCGGTAGGAACGTTGCAACCCTTGCCAATACTGCAGTGGAAATGGGATCATATAACCATGGATTTCTTAGTTGGTCTACCCCGGACAACTAGGAATCATGATTCCATTTGGGTGATAGTGGACAGATTGACTAAGTCTGCCCATTTTCTACCAGTGAAGACGACGTATACAGCTGAGAAACTTGCTCGAGTATATG
>OY856412.1:713983914-714108914 GCA_963693085.1 Alisma plantago-aquatica | reverse complement strand
TTTGCTTAGGACTTCATTTTCTTGCCATTCTTATCATGAGCTTACAACTAACAGGTTGATAGCTCCGTTCTTCTCTTCCTCAATGTTTGATGTCATATCTTAATTTGCCAACAAGTATCGCAAGGAATTGAAGATGGCTTCTCTGCATTTCGTAAGAGGGGTCTTGCCGGTGCATTTCTGTAGTTCCCAGCGGGAAATCCTCGTGGATATATAAAAACTAGAGCGTCAGGTAATAATGTGTCTTTTTAATTAACCTCTCGTTTCTATGCGACAATAGTGTCTTTTTAATTAACCTCTCGTTTCTATGCGACAATAGGATACAAGAATTACTTGTTACGCATAAGACACTCGTAGTTTACATATGCCCATGATACATTTAGTAAGTTGTCGCGTCAATTTGATAATTGGTTTGTGTTCAAGATTATTAGGCATTCGCTTGAAAACAATATTGATTCCACCATCAACAAGCCAGGATTGCGGAGTGAGTTAAGCTACTGAAAACAATACCGAGAACACAAGATGAGTAACAAGATGAACAACAAGATGAAGATGAAAGGCCTGTTCAAAGGCCTACGGTACATCTCCCAAATATTCGGTAAGCATATGTTATTATGCATGGTATTAGACAGCAAGGCTATATGTTGAAACATTCCTTTGACGGTTTCTTTTTCTAGCTGCAGACGAGGAGGAAGAAGAAGAAGAAGAAGAAGAGATGCAAATAGGGTTTCCAACAGATGTAAAACACGTGGCTCATATAGGATGGGATGGCCCTACCGTCAACCAACCTACTTGGGTATGATCTATCTTACGTAGAAGAATGACGTTATTATTATAGTTGTTGCACTACTCGTATATGATCTATCTTGCTTATTGATGTTAGATGAATGAGTTCCGGAACGGGGCTCCAGGCAGTATTGGTGCAGAAGGGATGGAGCAGCCCAACCCATCCAACCCACAACCAAAGGGTTGGTTCTCAAATCACTTACATTCTAATACAAGTAAATATATATGTAGTAATAAAAAAAATATACTGGCGCTGCAGAAGAAAAGAAGAGTCGAAACTCGAGGCGAGCCGAGGGCGACTCTAAGCCATCAAGGCGCCAAGCCTGTTCAGAGAACTTGTTGCAGTGCGATTCATCCTCGACTCCAACTGCACGGCATTCACGGAGGAACAAGTCCCACGATTCAGCCACGTCGTCAGATTCTACAGCTCAAGACATTCCCGTCGGGCCGTCGTCGTCCCGGAACAGTTCGGGAAGGCAGCAGCGGAAGAAGGAAGACCGAGCCACCGGATCGTCGGACTCTAAAGACACAGGGCTTCCTCTCATTCCGAAGAAGAAGAAGAAGAAGAAGCCCAAAGACTCCCCTGGTGAAGGTTCCGGGAAGTCACCTAAGCCCGGGAAAGGTCAAGCGGTCGCAAGTCCGCCTTCTAATGCAGGCTGTAGGCCCAGTTCAACTACGCCAGCTTAGGCCCATAGGTAAGCCTAAGCCGAGTAAGACATGCGATGAGGTTGGTTATGTGTAGTCTATAGTTGCAGTTTGTTTTTAAAAAGAGCCTACAAACTTTCATGCGTGTATAGAAGAACACGTAATCCGAATCTTGTAGCTCCATCTGTTTGTTGGTAATCAGGATTATCGAATTGGATTTCTTGTTGGTTTTCTTCCCTTTCATTTCCAAATCTTGTGTTTCTGTGCATGTGTGTACAAGGATTGTCGCTTGATTATCTCAATCAAGGCCCAGATCTTGTCATAGAACATAAATCACAAACCGAGACATTGGAAAAGTTCACTTCCACTCCGCTCTTTAGATGGATGTCCCCCTGGATTATCTATAACACATAGAAGTCACAAAATTAGTGACAAGATGGGAAATAACCAAAAAGCAAGCAACGATGGAAGATAATAACTACAATGAGGAATCACGTGAATAAAAGATGCAGAAGTCTAGAACAGCTGAGGAAAATACTTTTCAATAAATTCTAGGGTAATACAAAAAGGAAACTCATTAAAGATACGACTTCCGATTTCCGTAAGCTTTCAATTTACTATTTGTAGTGTAAGGTACAAAGGTAGCAAAATAAAGCCTATTGTTGATAAGACGATGCTTCACTTTTTGAGAGATTCAAATAGTAAAGTCAAAATAAAGGATACTGAATGAACAAGAAGGTGACAATATGACAAGTATGAGTGAGCAGCGGTTCGTAACATGATTACCTAACCAGATTGCATTCTAAATTAACAAAAGTAATGGACGAAAGAATGGACTAAACATCAGTCTGGCGGGTGAGACAAATTTCAAAACAGGACCTGAGCAAGACCAGAATGTTTGGATCATGATCAAACAATAGGGTGTTAATTACTTCTAACACAAATGTTAGTGCAACATCAACTGCTTATATATGCATAATCTATATTTTATGCCAAAACAGGTAATCAATACGATCCATAATCAAATCAGTCTTGGAGCTAACTGTACCAGAGACCAAACTTTGAAAATGTATGGATCATATATAGGACCAAACTTATATCAGTATAAGGCCAAACGAGACTGGATGGTCGGCCAAGTCTGGACTAGCGTGCTGCACCAACATTTTCTTACCCCTAGTAACAATTTTTAATGAGGATGGAGAATAATTCATGAATGCTATTTTTTTACAATAATACAAAATGCCAAATAGGTATTACCAAAGAGTAGTAAAAGATAACGAACGGGTCATCATAAGATAATACACTAGGAAGTATAAGTCTTCCATTGTGAGAATGGTAAAGACATAAATTGTTGTCATAGAATTGGTGTTGCTGCAATAGAATTTGGTTTCTAAGAGTAGAAAACAATCGAAGCAACAAGGAGATATATAAAGAAATTTGGTACTATATAAACATAAGTTGTGCAATGGAAACCTAAATAGTGTCATTTTAAATATCTAATGGTATAAATAACTCCAAGAATGAGATGTTGATTCTAACTGAATTAAGTGGGATTTCACAATTCTTTGTGGCCCAAACCCCAGCATGAGAAGAAATCTTTAAAGAATATGCATCACGTGGACCTGATATTTTGATGGATTTTGTATTCTAATCTTTAGTATTAAAATTGCTTTTGTGATGTTATATATGATAGTAACATCATTGTGTTCAAATTCAATGTAAAGTATTATTCCAAATCTCATCAAATGCTAGGAAATTTGAAATCACACATTTATATAAACTTGACACTATGCACTCTTTCTCAAGTACATATAATTACTCAATCACTTTTCTCATAATCTAGTTAGCCAAATATTTATAGGTACTTGGTGTATAAGGTGTCCAAATGAGGCCAAATTGAATAATAGAGGAGGAATACTTGATGTATGATTGATTGTATTGTGGTGATCCCTATACAAACATAGGGTTTAAATATTTAAATAATGCTTGAATAATAGAGGAGGAACAATTGATGTATGATTAATTATACTGTGGTGATCCCTATGCAAACATAGGGTTTATATATTTAAATATTGCTTATTCTAGAAACTAACAAAATTCATTGAGTTATGTAACAATCAAAATTAAGAATGATGGAATTCTTTTGACTTGGTGCGACAAGGAGGAAAGCTTATTTGTCTAGTTCAACTGAAATTTCCATCTAAATTCATGTACGGAGATCGAGTGGATGCATAACTAATAGACTAATATGGATCCATTACTATGGGTGTTCAGATTTGTAAAGATCAAGAATTGCCTATAACCAGTTTCTATAGTGTTGATTGGGTAGGTTGCCCTTTTATGAGGCGTACTACAAGTGGATTTTGCATAACCTTAGGAAGGACATGTATCTTGTGTGTCTTCAAAAAAATAGCCAATTTTTCCAAATCAAGTACTGAAGTAGAATATATCTCTCTCACTATAGTTGAACTGATGTGGTTCTCTCATATGTTCAAAGAATTGTGCTTTCATCAAGCTCAAGAGGCTATTATGTAGTGTGACAATCCCAACACTTTATATCTTACAAAAAATGACATTCTTCATGCTCACACCAAATATGTTGAGCCTGATTGTCATCCCATCAGAGAGAAGGTAGTGCTTGGGCATATTGTCACAAAATCCATCACGTCAAAGGAACAATTGGTTGATATATTTACTAAATCTCTATCACGAGATTCATTTCATCTGCTAAATCACAAGTTGGGAGTTTGATTCTTTCACACCTATCTTGTAGAGGGTGTTAAACTATAGTCAATACATATATTTATCATGTATACAAATGTTTATGCATCATTTGTAAATGTATTACCCCTGTCAGGTCTATTTTTGTAAAATCCCAAGCCCACTAAGTGGTAGGGTGAACGGAATTGTATATGCAAAGTGTTACTCCATAAATATAAATACACGTTGGTCTCATCCTAGGCTAGTGCATGGGTTTCTCCCAAAATCACCATTTTCCTTCCAACAATTCAAACAGGAAGCACACCACTTTGAATATTTTTGGAGGCACTTTGATAATAAACTGGTACAATTTACTTATACACATTTGTTTTCTAAAGATACAAATTAAGGAAAGGATGTGCCCTTCGAAAAATTACTACAATACTAGTTATTATATCTAGGAAGATATAAATTATTATAGTGTTGCGATTATCATATCTAGGATGATATATTATGATCTGGTAAGTTTTGTTGTAGTGGACATATTATTATGAAATCTTCTCTATATGTATGCTAGAGAAAGTGGAAGATATCAAACCAATTTTGTCTCACAAGTTTAGGAGAGGAAATTAACACACATATGAGGTCGACACACACGAGAAAGGAAAAATATTGTTTGTTTCTCTATCAATTGACATTTCCAAGTGTTAGGAGAATGAAAACCCATGGGGATTGTTGGCTGCTAAATCCTCATCTCCAAATGGTTTTGCAAAAGACAATTGACTAATATAATTTATAGTAGTTGCGAAAATGCCAATAGAATAGAAATCACGGTTGCGAGAATGCATTTAGGAAAGTTGTCAAATATTTTCATATGTATTATTACTAATGTAGTGCATAATGCTTCTAGAATGAAAAACTAGAGTCATTGCCTAAGGATATGTTGGTTTTCTATGTGTATTTCAAATACAAAAGAGAGAACTTTAGTCCTATACAGGGAAGCTCTAGAACTTCTCTCCTCCTTATATATCAATTCCTATACATTGGTTGTTTGAGGACCACAATGAGACATGGGCTTTGTACGCATATGATGGGACAATCCAACAGGATTTGGGCTGACTCGATCGGGAAAACCTTTTAAATGGGTGCCTCAGTGCATGTCACATCCCGCACACAAGGGTTGCAAATCTAGCCGCTTAGGCCTCCTTGCATGGGCACAACCCTGGTTTGGTTTTGCCCTTTGATTATGTGAACAATTATTTCATTTGGATGATTTCAAACTACAACCAGTTCAACCACAACACATCCTTTTGTTGTTTAACTACATTCAATGCTTGTTATTTAACTGAGTCTCTGTCGTCTTTTATCTATAATATAAGAATGGACACTTTCTCTCTTCTACTACTTCTCTATGACCTATGAGTGCACACTTTATGATGTCTTCATTTCTATATAATGGGAGGATAGTGATAACATCCAATTTTTTGGATGTTACATGCATGTGTTACCTTTATTTTATTGACTGTTCATGCTCCATCTTTATAAATCTTCTTTATTTTGTATACTATGAATAATAACTCTCTTAATTACCTTTATATACCCTTTTTGCATGAAAACCACTTAAATTGAGCCTTGTTGTCAGGTGAATTCTGACGGACCTTGCATAGCATATAGATAGCCCAATAGGAATCCTACAAGATAGGCATCAGGGTCTCAACGACGAGCCTTCTACCCAACAAAGTTGCCCCAACAGTTGGGCAGCCCGGAGAAACTAGGATGACTTAGGGGGACCATTTCATGGCTGCCTGATGATCTACCTAAAGTTACCATGTTGATTGACGGGAGTTTGGCCAGCACCATTAGTCGACAGACCCACAACTCATTGGCCTCCCTTAATTGATATCCTTCGACCGATGGGTGTCTGATTTAGCGGCCTAACAAAGCACACTATGACGGACCCACAACTCATCAGTTGCCCTTCATTTACATCTGGTTGACCGACGGGTGTCTAATTCTATCTCCTCGATGGGGGTCTTGTTGGATCAAAGGGCTCTGTGGGAGTGAATAGAGCTAAAAACACTTAAACAAAATCAATTCGACCTTCAAATTACTTTAAGAAGTAGGATTGCAAATATGGAATTTGATGTGCAACTAAGCATACATAAAAAGGATGGGAGGGAATGAATAAACACAAGAACAAGTTATGTAGAGCGGTTCCAATCTCCAAACTAAGAGAAAATCAGTCCACTACCTATAGAGGTCAAGCTCTAAGATTTTACAACCGTTGCATACTTATATTCCATTATAAGACATACAATTAAGATCTTCCTTTTACAGGGCAAGGAAACCTAGCCTTTCTTTTTATGGACCAATAGGATCCAATATTCCAGCCAAGGTCTGACCTATCCTTGAGGTAGAGTCTTCAACCTCTATAAGGGCTTACCCACTCTTGGAAGTAGTTGGACACCTTCATCAAGGAGCTCCCTTTCTTTCACCGAGTTTTCTGCCTAGAAGGAATTACCCACTCTACTCAAGGATCTTCATCATTCACCTTCTCTTTCAACTTATAGAAAGCTTTTCACCTTCTCCTTCACCTTGGAGAAGCTTTTCACCAACTTTTCTTGAAGCAAAGGGTTGGGAAAGGGAAGCTTTGAAAGCTTCTGAAGAGTAAAATGGAGTATCTCTCTCACACATAGCCTATGTCACTCATATCGATGTTTAGATTTGTAAACAAGAGAGAGAAAGGGGATCTAGTGGACAAAATGCACTCAACTATAGGTAGGAGCTTGAATAGCGTGAATCAGCAAACTTGGAATGAAGTCCAAGGGGTCCTATTTATAATTTGGGATGCCTACTAGCCACTAGAAGAACTTAAGAACAATTTCTAGTCATTTGGGGTCTTACAACGAATCTATTTTTGAAGTTTTCAACACTCCAACGGCTAGAATCACTTTTCTACATATTTCATACAGTGCAATCGGTTGAGTTTCCACAAAGGTAACTTGGCCAATAGCATAATGCAACAAGATAATTTTCAGTTGTTCGCCAAGTTTATCTTGGATGAAACTTGACCGATCGCTCAAAATTAGTTTGCCTATATAGGGTTTCGATCGAGTTTATCCTGAGGTAAACTCGACCGAACCCGGACATTCCCAAAATTTATCAAGGGTGTCAGTCGAGTTTATCAAGCATGAAACTTGACCGAACAGGCACTGTATAATGAATTTTAGAAATTGTCATTAGAGTGATTATGCATTCGAATAAAGTGCTCAGTAATTTATTCTCATCTTAGCTACAAGTCATAACATCAATACAAATGATTACACAAATTGTCCTAAGTCATTTAGGGAATTTTCAACAAAAGTGCATTTCCATTTCTTTTGACTTGAACTGGATCAAGCTAGGGATTGATTGAATTGATCCTTTTCATGTACCTAATACCTGAAATCAATCTCAAATAGAAATATCAGATACATATGAATGGAATGGTTAAGTCATCATCAAAATACGGACAATGTATAAAACTTCAGTCAACATTCTCCCCCTTTTGAAAATGACAAACCATTCCTCAACATATTGAAAAGGATTTAGAGTTTAAACTTTTACCTTATGAATTGTAAGGGGATACATGAATTAACAATTGCAATTTCTCCCCTTTAATTCATGCTTACCTCAATTTCTCTATTCCTTCACATGTATGGTTAATATCTTCCAAAAAACAAAGTAACCATAGCTCACATATATACTATCTAGTCCTCTTACGAGTCACATGATATTTTAGAGTGTTGGTATGTATGCCCTAAGAGCCAATCATATGATGATTGTAATGGCATAACTTGTAATTGATTTGATTAACAAATAAAGGCAAACTTTCAATTTATTATATTCGATTCTGTTATGAGATAATGATATAACATTATAAATGTCTATAAAATATTATTACTCAATGATGTATGTCTTCAAGTACGTGACTTGGAGAAATGAGATCATATGAATGTTAAGATTGCATATTTTTTCTCATTATGTCCCTGATCAGTTGTTACTGTGGAAGGTTGATAGACGGGTAACTAAGAGAGCCCAAGCAATTCCTATCCGACTAGGGAGGGATAGCTACAGGAGAGAACAACTGAGGATCATTATTGTGGGAGAGCAAGTTGGTCACTAGTACACCAATATGAAGGACAACTCCTACATGTCCATTATAGTAAGATGAAAGGAATCCTAGGCAGTCCTATGGACTATTCTATAGGTAGGAGTCCTTTGGTTGCTACGAGGAGGGCAACGTCAACTCGAAAGTCTGTGGCGAGACCGCATGAGTCTCTACAAAAGTTATCCAGATTGTTGTCTGTGGTGAAGACTAGGAGTTGCACAAACACCATCCAAGAGAAACTAGTCAACAGTTGCACATCGACAATGACGAGGAGATGTCACTAGACTTGCTCCAGGTCCAGGTATATCCTTGAAAGCATCTTTCCCATTTTATAGTCATTGACGTAATCTGTTGATTTATGAGTAATATGGTAGATAAAAATTTTATTTCCACTGCCTACTCTATAACATATTTTTGTATAGTGGTATCAGAACCAACATCAATTTACAATATTTTAGGATAATTGATATGATCAAATTTTGGTTTTATCATTCTATTATTGCATACGATGCGTATAATTTCATGTCTAATCAAATACCACAATAATCTAAATCTAACATGTACATGATATATATATATATATGTGCAATTTACATGTGTCATCCTAAAGTGATTTTGAGGGTGGTTGTGTAGCATGGTTATGGCCAATAACCCCTATTATTTGTGCATGGTTGTATAGTTGGTTAATCCTTTTATCTTGGTCTACATACCGAGCATCTATCTTATTCTCCCAATGTAAAGTTAATTCCTTCCTACCCTTGCTCCCCTCGAAGGTAACTCAAGGTTTCTCAATAATTATGTAAAAGTAGGATAATTTACTTTCATGTTATAACAAAGAAGAAGGACGTTCTGACGATGCCAACCGAATGTCTAGGAGATGAGCCAACTGGCTGGAGGACCAAGAAGGACCATAAGGACGAGCCAAACCGATCGACTGGTGGACCCGATTGATCGGCTAGAGGAGCCAGCATATGATGGAAAGAAGAACCAGATGACCGGTAAGACCACCAAATGACCAGCCTAGTCATGAGCCGACCAGTTCAAGGGTTGAACCGATCAACCCAGATTGGCAGGCACAAATCTTCATCAACAACATGTTTCTTCATGTGATATGGACCTAGGATGTGGTAATTCCTTATGGCTCCAAGGAATTACATTAGGCTGGCCATAACCATCGCTTTTGTTTATTGCATATTTTTTTGTGGGATATAGCATGTATACGATACATACTATATATGTGGTTATTGGATAAAGCATATGCATTTATAAATACAAACTTCCTCAAATAAGAATTATATTAAGTCTTAGATGCTTTCAATAGCAACCCACATGAAAAGCTTGATCGACCAACCATAGGTTACACCTTCACATTGTGTGTCGTCTATCTCATGGAAGTGAGTTGGTAGATATGTAGGTTTGACTTTTATAGGGTGCATATCTATCTATTGGATGTTGAGCCAGTCTTAAACTGGTGACTCTTAGAGCATATAAGCCCTGAAGCATGCATATGAGTAAGGCAAGGAGTTGCACATTCATTTGTTCAAAATTTCATATGATGCAATTGGAAAAAGTTTCATACCTTGATGGTTGACTGTATTTTGCAACATTGGTTGGGCCATAGTTGAATTATCTTGGATCTATCCCACTAGAATATTGTATGCTACAATATTCTGAATTGATATGTGAGGGCTATCAATTTGAATTAAAACAGTGAGATCAATCATAATTAAAACCCTAATTAATATCATCAAAAAATTTCAAATAAAGTCAAAAGTTTTTGATAAATGCAAATTTTCTCTTGTAGAATCAAATGATGAATGAATCCATATTGTGATCGGTCCTTAAGAAGTACAAACTTGACGGGACAAAGTTCCACATCTGGTTTTGTAATTTTAGAAAGGTTCTCAATATTGAGTGCAAGCTCTCCATCCTTGACAAACTAGTGCCAGAAATACCTACACCTGGTGTGCCTAGGGGACAAGTGGATGCTTAATGTATGCATGACAATGACGCCTTGGAGATAAAGTACCTTATGCTTAGTTGCATGAGCTATGTGTTGCATGAGCAGTGCGAGGACATGAGTGTCCTTGAGATGGTAACACATCTTAAGAATGTGACACTTGGTCTTACAAAGGAAGAAAGGGACAATATTATAAAGGTGCTACTTGAGTCTAAGATGATAGAGGGAACCTCAATAGAAGAACATGTGCTCAATATGATTGGACATGTGTATCATCTTAAAGAAATGGGATTCACCTTGAGCTAAGAGTTGGCCACATATATGATTCTAAAGGCATTGCCAGAATCATACAACCACTTTATTGCATGCTATCACGTGAATAATATGGACAAACCAATGTTAGACTTGCTTGCAATGTTAATTCATGCTAAAGCAAGATTGAAGAAGGACAAGCCTGTGATGGTGATCAGCAGAGATGAGTCCAAGGATCAAAGAAACTCTGAGAAGAATTCTACACTCGAGCCCAAATCCAAATCTTCAAAACTCAAGACAGGGAGAAAGAAGAGTACAAGAGTAATTCATCCTTTGTACTTGAAGGCATTTAGGAAGAAGAAGATGGGGATGGTGATCTCCACTTCAAGTATATACATTATTGAGATAAACTCATCTACTTATTCATCATGGGTACTAGATGTCAGATGTGGATTTCACATATGTTCTCATATGTAGGATCTGAAAGGAAGTATTCCTTTGGGAAAAGGTGAGGTGGAACCGTGAGTTTCTAATGGCACAAAAGTTGTAGCCAACACAATTGGAACCTATAGCATATCTCTATCCACATGGCATGTAATAGAGGTAAAGAATCATTATTATGTACCTACTATAAATAGAAACATCATTTATGTATCTTGTATGGACAATGATGCATTTGAATTCCATATTAAAATTGGTTGATGCTCTATTTCTAAAGATGGGATCTTTTATGGTAGTGCCCCTTTATGAATATGACACACCATTCCTAAACATATTGAAAAGGATTTTAAGTTTAAACTTTTACCTTGTGAATTTTAAGGGGATACATGAATGAAAAATTACAATTACTCCCCTTCAATTCATGCTTAGCTCAATTTATCTATTCCTTCACTGGTATGGTTAGTATCTTCCAAAAAGTAAAGTAACCATAGCTCACATATATACAATATAGTCCTCTTACAAGTTACATGATATTTCAAAGTGTCGGTATGTATGCCGTAAGAGTGAATCATATGATGATTGTAATGGCATAACTCACAATTGATTTGATTAATAAATAAAGACATGCTTCCAATTTATTCTATTTACTTCAGTTATGAGGTAAAGATGTAACATTATAAATTTCTAGAGAATAATATTACTCTATGATGTATGTCTTCAAGTATGTGACTTGGAGAAATGAGATCATATGAATGTTAAGAGTACATATATATTCTCATTATGTCCCTGATCGGTTGTTATTGTGGAAGGTTGATAGACAATAATAACATGAAAGAACAGAGTGTGAGTTGGTTGATGACAGATTCTATCACTCATGATATGGCTATAGAAAACCAAGCATACAGATATGTTGGGAAATACAACATCTAATAGGCAGCTGAAATAAAAAATTTACTAACATATTTCCCATTAGCAAGCGGATTGTGTTAATAACTATATAATAGAAAGGATGTTTTCATGAATATATATCTAGTCTTGGAGATAGTCCAACAACAATCCTTGTCGATGTAGATGAACTCTTAGATGGTGTCTATGCATCTCCGGGTTGCATTGGGACTTGTCTGACTACTCCTCCGTGGATAGTAGACTCGAATGTTGTCGTCTGCAGTAGCTTCTCTCGTCACAGAGTGTTAACTGACGTCATCCTCCTTAGCGATAGGAAAATGTTGCCTCGCCTCTAGAGAAGTCCACACTGACCAACTAGAACTCTTGTCTTCCTACTAGAATGGACAAAAAGGAGTTTTTCTCCTGTTGGTGTACTAGTCACCAACTTGCTCTCCCACAATAATAATACTCAGTTGTTCTCTCCCGTAGCTATCCCTCCCTAGTCGGGTAGGATTTGCTTGGGCTCTCTTGGTTACCACAAATAGAGAGGACAAAAATTGTCATAGAAACTGATTCTCAATTTTCTGTGTTGTCTTCTGGAAATCCCCCAGTACCCCTCTATTTATAGTAGAGATTAGGGTCAGGGTTCCTTGTCTATGCGGGAGTGGAAGAGACCGGAAGATCTAGAAATTTTGCAACAACTCTAGAAATTTAGCAGTCTGTGGCAGCCGTAATGGTTTTTAAGAAACCTAAATGGTCGTTTGGCTCACGAGACAGTCATTTTGCATTTTCCCAATTTTATACATGTTTTGGCAATTAAATTCCAATTAATGCATAACATGACGTCAACACCAATCCTTGATGGAATCGAATTGCACCCCTGAACTGGCCATTTGGTGCAGATGAGATAGTAATCTCACACCATGTGAAAAGTTTGTCTCTCGCAAGAGAGACAGGCATCTAGTAGCCCGGGTCTAGTTGAATTCCAACCAATGTAAAATACAATTAGCTTGACACTCCAAATGGTTGTTTCAACACTTGAACTGGTCATTTGGCAGTCCAGTTAGCTGATTTGTGGTGTAAATTGAATACCTAAACACTTCAGTAATTAATCCAATCATTATTCATGATCAAATTCCTCTTCTAGGTGAGTTCCTATGTGTGTGGCCCTATAGGTCCCATATTACGTTGCTAGTGAATCTCAATAACAGCTTATGACATCATAAGCAATGAGAGGTGCCTAGCCACACATCATTGCTACCCAAGTAAATGGAAAGTTGGAGAACAACTTCAACCTAAAATATGTATATGGTGTTACAGTGTTTGTATAATTCCTTTTTCACTTATATCCAAATTGAACTCAAGGCATGGATCTGTCATCCTCTTCAACGTTCAATCTATGTTTCTTGCTATAGCAGACTGTATGAGATATGTGTAAGCTTAATATCATATATTGACTCACATGTACATGGTCATGTATTTATCAGTTTTGCTAACTCAAGTGGCCTTAGATAGCATACTCCCACAGGAGGGACACATCCCATCTCTATCACTCATGGTCAGTCCCCATGTGTCACATTCACCCAATCATCACCTTTATAACAACCCATGTTTCAAGATTGCGTTTGATGATGTCAAACCATACTGAATGACATGTGATGAGTGCAGTGATTTCAGGTCTAAGAACCACAAACACTACCATCACTATAAGACGTGATTCTGACTTACCTAGTTAAGGTTTCCATGTATCAGTCTTATGGTGGGTCTGTCTGATACATTGTTCTCTAACATGTATTTGTGTGCTTGGTTTGATATCACCATATCATGACTAATGAGATTTTGTCATCCACCAATTCACACTCTGATCTTATGTGTTATTACTATCTATTCACCTTCCATAATAACAACCGATTAGGGACATAATGAGAACGCATACACTCTTAACATCTGTATGATCTCATTGTTTAGGTCCTCAACCCGAAGACACACGTCATTGAGTAATATCATTTCCTAGACATTTATTATGTTATTTCATTATCTCAAAATTGAACAAGAAGAATAAATTGGAAGCTTACCTTTATTAATAATCAAATCATTTACAAGTTATGCCATTACAATCATCATATGATTGGCTCTCTGGGCATACATACCAACATGATACATGTTGAAGAAAAGTGTATCAGACAGACCAACCATGAGACTGACACATGGAAACCATTGCCATGGTAGTCATAGTCAATTCTCATAGTGATGGTGGTGTTTGTGGTTCTTAGACCTAAAATTATTGCACTCATCACATGTCATTTGGTATGTTTTGACATCATCAAACACAATCCTTGAACATTGGTTATTGTAAATGTAAGGACCCTAACCTCCGTTTTGGGATTACCCTATTTGCTTTGCCTAAACCTTGTGCTTAGATGTTTGCTAATCACCTGAGTTGTGATTAGGGTTCTATTTGTGCTTTGTTGGGAGGTTGAGGTGCAACTTGCAATTTACTCAAGTTTTAGGGTTTGTGTGCAAGTTTGCCACCTTGAGAGATGTCTTTCTCTCTCCTTGCATCCTATAGGGTTGAGAGGATGAGTTGGGCACCTTGCTTGAGTTGTTTTTGGGCCTCATTTAAGCTTGTGAAGCTTGGGCTTGTTGTTAGGCTTTCTTGAGCCTTGTTTGAGCTTGGTGCCGCCTCCTTGCTTGGTGTGTTGGGCAGGGTGTGTCGGCCAAGAGGTGTGCCAGGCAGTGGTGTATCAGCCATGACACCATGTTGGGTGACACACACCCCCCTTGACCTAGCCTCATTTGTGTCACCATTCTTTGGACAAGTGGTTGTTGCTTTGCTAGTTGATGGCAAGTCATGAGCAAGTGGTTTGGGGTGCTAGCAAGGTGGCATAGTTTGGACAAGTGGTGGTTTGGGAAAGCACATGTGGAGCAATCCCCTAGTGGATGCCCACTTAACCCCCTTGCATATAAACCCCCCTCTTTGCTATCTTGGGATCCCTTTAGCTCCTTAGTTGCATCCCGTCTTTCTTGGTGGCCGATATCTCCCCTTGGTAGAGCTTGTTGGCTGATCTCCTTGGTGGAGTCTTCTTCTTCCTCTAGTGGTGTCCAAAACCCTAGATGTGCCTTGCTCCTTCTCCTCTTGTGGTGAGTATCTCTCCCTTTCCTTGGCACCTTCTTCTTCTTCTCTCTTTCTTTTCGGCCATGGTGGTTATGGAGTTCTCTTCTCTCCTAGTGTTGGTCGAAGGTGGTGCCTTAGAGCTTGAAGCTTGGTGCTTGGAGATTTGGAGCTTGAGGAGTGTGCTTGAGATGGGTTACATAACTCCTAACCCTAGCTATACTACCTTCTTTATATACTTCTTGATTACATGTTATCTTGATCGGCCATGCATACCTTGTTAGTAATGTTCTTGATCTAGTATGCGCCCTTGATCTTTTTGGATGTAGTGACATGGTTATGTCGTTTAGATGTGTTCTTGGACCTTGTTGGCCGAACCATTAGATTAGGATTCTTTAGGAAAAACCCCTCTCTCTTAGTTGTTGAGAGGTGAGCCTAGGGTTCTCCTAAATTCAATGGTGCATGTGGCGTGTTCTTGGGGCAAAATCCCTTTCTCTCTTTGGTCTTGAGAGGTGAGCTTAAGCTTTAGTTGTGTGGGTAAAATCCTTCTCTCACTTAGTCATTGAGAGGTGAGTCTACATGCTAGTTGCTTGGGCAATACCCCTCTCTTACCATGGGCTTGAGAGGTGAGCCTTTGGTTGGTGTTGACCTAGTTGAGGTTGGAAGGATGGCCATTATGACGATGACCCACCTTGCTGCCCGATATGTGATGGAAGTTGTAAAAAACCCCTCTCACTTGGTTGTTGAGAGGTGAGCCAACTCTCTTGATCTTTTAGGGTTTCTTAGTGGCAGTCTTGAGGCTGAAGATGACCAACCTGATATGGTGCTTTGCCCGATAGAGTACCCTGCACTACAGCAAAATCACCCAATAGTGGCATTTATTCTAGTGGATTTTATAAAAAAAACCACTATCTTTCTAATATACAGTCATTTTTTATTAAAATGCCTCTAAACCACCTATTATAGAGTTTCTAAAAAGGACATAACATTAAAGGCATTTTTATTTTTAATTAGTGGCAATCTGAAATTGCCATACCAAATTAGAAAACTAATTGGTAACACAATATTTACTTCCCGCTCCAAGTTTTCAACTTCGCGCTCCAAAAAATCATGATAGTCCGATCTAGCGCTCCGCTCTTTCCCAATTGATACAACTCTCCGCTCCTCAGACCAGTGCATGGAGCGTCGAAATTGGCGATTGTCGCCCTACCTAGGGGCTGGTGGAAACTAGTGGCGGCTTGCTCTGTTCCATTTGTGAGTGGAGGAGTGCAACTTGCCGGCCGTGCGCGGTCTCTGTCGTCAATCGGGAACCTTCATCTACCACCTATTTAGACTGAGCAAACCTGAAGCACCGCCATAGACTGACTCTGCCCCTCCGGTGCCAGCGAGCTCGAGTGAGGGACTCCAATCATCCAATTCCTCTAAGCTTTGCAACTTTCTGAAGAGGTATGTTGTCATCACAATATTTCCTCTCACATCTCTGATGATTGCTCTTAAGACAACTCCCACCATCATTGTAATGGAAGTGTCCTTGTTGACATGAATCTTACCTTTAGGAATCACATTTCATCTCTGGGTAGAAATGTTATTGACCAACATTTCTTCCTGCTGTTGAGAAGTTGTGAGAAACCTACAGTAATTGATCCATCATGTGCAGGCTGATTTACAAACCAGTTGCGGGCTGAGTCATTCAACCCTGATGTAACCTATAGACTGCCACTTCCCTAGTCCCATTGAATTGATTGATCATGTGTTGTATTATTTCCCTGCTTCATCCATTGATGGGGATATGTCTCCAATTATGTAGTGTCTATCTTTTAACCTCCCTCTTGTAACCAAGATTTCGGTAGCCACTCAGCAGATAAAATATGACATTTTTATAGCCACCTCAAAGTAAAAATCGGTGTGGATAATCTATTCAAGTTGCTCCTCCTTTGTTCTTGATATTTCTCATGACAATGAAACCAAACCAATAGGCTGAGTGAGCATTAAAGGATCTCAAGCGGTTTAGCCACCAATCTACATATTGTTTGTAATCGTGAGTTGGAAAGGAATCATGCTAATTGATTCAGCGTATTCCTTAGGTAGCAGTTGCAAGAATGCATCCAGGTCCCATTCTATGTTGTTCTCAAGGATTATCTCACACACATTATTCATATGAGTGGTGATTCAGATAATCTAATACTTGGCTTTGAAGTCCTCTAAGATTTACTGATTGGGCACAAAATATTTTCCTAAGCCAAATTATACAAGATTTCAATAGAGATTTTAACTTAAGATTTACTTATTTTTTCCCACGCTTAGCTTTAGTTGTGTTTTTCTTATATGGATTGGATTGATATGGTTTTTTCCATGGATATGAACCACCACTTCGTTTCATGCCACATTTTCCTCAATTTTGGTCATATTATTGTTGTTGTAGTTTCATCTCATAATCCTGATACATTCAGGCCAGACCACATTTTGTATGCTTACTTCATCTTTAGCTAAGTTGTTTGCCAAATTCTGGCCATCAGTAGGATTTAGACCTACCTTTAATAGGGTTTGGTTTCCATTTGAGACAATGTAGTTGAACATGGCTCTTTTTCATGTGTAAAACAAGTTGCATGACATACTTTGCAGTCATTGATACATGTGTTAGGAGTCCGCAACTGGTCTGTAAATCATGATGAGGCTTTACTATGGTTGTTAATGTGTGTTGACCTTAGCTTAACCTATTTTCTAAACAAGTAGATTTCAATGGTAATTTAGTTAACCAATCCCTATGATTGATCCTAATTTAGTTCAGTATTGTTTTGCATTCATACACGATCGTGCTAAATTTTGCAGTGTGCATTTCCGGTTTTAGGTTTGACTTTTTTTATGTTACAACTTTATTGTGTGGGGCATGACATTTTTAGTACATCTAATGCAATTAGTTCAGCGAAGACCACAATTTGTATGCCTACTTTAGTTTTAGCCAAACAATTTGCCAAATAGTGCTTGTGAGTCAGATTTAGACCTATCCCTAACAGGGTTTGCTTTCCACTTGGGCCAATACAACTGAACATGTCTCTCTTTCATGTGCCAAGCAAGCTGCATGATAGACTTTGCAGTCATTGATACGTGCAGTCATTGATACTTTCTGGATGTATATGTTCTAAAGGTTTGTAGAAGGTGAGCTTGTAGAAGATGAGGTTGTAGGTTTGGAAACCATGTTGGTAGTTTTGAGGTTTATGAATTCTCCTTTGATACTAGCGGATAGGACCCAGGCTCCTGTTCATTTTCTGATTCACTTGAAAATGATTAGAATGTGCCTGGGTCCTTATTATAAGTATGTTCTTTTATCCTTTTAAAAAGTATTTCAAACATAGTGTCATGTACTCATAAAACTAAAGAGGTAGGAATCATAGTGTCATGTACCCATAAAACTAAAGAGGCAGGAATCTATCCCATTTACATATAGGTCAGAGAATAATAACCTCAAATAACTCATTTAGAAAATTTACAATTTTTAGATGAATTCTTCTTGTCATAAAATTTGTGGTACTGTAAAAATAATAAGATGATAAGATATCTTGTAGTAGTGTTTTGATAAACACAGAATTACAATACTATAGTAAAAATTTGGAAAGACACCACTAACCTCTGTAAATAGGTCTCACACCTTCTATAGTAGTGCATGGATACTCCAAATTAAATAGGTCTCACACCTATACAAAATAAGCTAGACACCATTAACCTCTTTGATAATCTAAAATATGAGTGTTGATTCAACAAATAGAAAATAAGTGTCACCTCATTTTATGAAATACCAAGATACATCAAGTTATAGAAAATACTAGTTACTTCCTTGAAATTCTCAAAGAAGGATTAGTGAACATTGGACCAATTGCAAAGATATAGGGCATGCTCTCCTCTATTAGATTTCTTTTCAAGCTATCATGTCCACCACAATAAAGTTGGTTATGACAAGCAATAAAAGGTTAACTGATGTTATACAACTTTTTCTAAAAATATATAACATCGTTATATGTACTTTCAATTTGTTAATACTAATATTTTTCAGTCTCTGTCCACCCACAACAGTCACTATGAACTGGTCCTCTATGCCATTATTATTGTTCCCTGAAGAAGAACAATTAAACATCATCCTAGATGATCGTTCCTTAAACCAACTAACCATACCCAAACATTGGCGTTTTCTAAACGGAAGACACTACCGGCCTAGTGAAGTGACCCTAAATTTTGGAAATTATTCACATATTATCGAGGTTGAGTATGATTTGGCGGGAAATCTCATATAAAAATTCGGTTGGTGTGATTTGATCAGAAAGATGCTAGTGGGCCGTAGTGACAAGCTTTTTCTCTGTCCAGATGGCCATAATACCATCAAAGTTTGGATAACGTACATCAACAACGAGACCCCTGATCATCTACGGCAATATGAGCGCACGATGGACGATATCAGCTCAGACGAATCTGATGACGAGGCGCATGTTTAGGGGTACACCAACCCCTTTGTTTAGTTACTGTTTAGGGGTACACCCATGTGTGTGGATGTAAAAAGAGATTAATGAATGGAACTGAAAGATGCTACATGAATGCTTATAACTGAAGTGTGTGTTCCCATGAATGTTCCAAATTCACAAATCCATCATATCTAACGACACATTCGAAACCAAACAACAACAAAAAATATGCATATCCTATTATGTTACAAATTACTGATAAATTTCATTATAAATGTTCTTTTATCCTTATTATAACTATGTTCTTTTATCCTTATTATAAGTATTTCAAAAAATGCTTGGGCGCCCGCCTAGTCGGATAGGCTCACGTGAACTTCATTTACATGATTACACTAGTATTTTCTCATATTGTATAGTCTTTTTTAATATGACATACTTACTCATATGTTATATGTTTTACTATTTTTATAGAATGGATAAGTCTTGGATAGCAAAGGATGACCAAACGAGCAGTAAATACTTATGTGGAGTATCAAAATTTTTGGATTTCACTTTTGAACATTCATCGATTGGAGACAAGATTGTATGCCCATGTAGAAAGTGTGCTAATGTATACCAGGTCACCAGAAAGACTGCATTGAGCCATCTACTATGGCATGGCTTCTTACCAAGATATATTTCTTGGGCTTTTCATGGTGAAGATGCCGATGTTCAAATGGATGCTCCTACTGATCAGGGAGATTTCCTTAATGCTGAAAATTTACAAGATATGTTGCATGATACTTTTCTGAGTTTCAGTGAAGATGGAAATACAGAAGGAGTGGAGCCATCTAGTGATCAACATTTCAATACTGAAAATTTTTATATCTTGTTAAAGGATTCTGAGACAGAATTATATCCAGGGTGTAAGAAATATAGCAAACTTGCTTGCATCCTAAAATTCTATCACCTGGTTTGTCTTAACGGCTTGACTAAGAAAGCATCATCTATGTTTCTTACGTTCTTTAAAAACATGCTACCAGAAGGAGAACAGTTACCTAAATCATTTTATGAGCTAAAAAAGACGATTACGGGGTTGGACTTAGATTGTGTGAAGATTCATGTTTGTCCAAATGGTTGCATGTTGTTTTGGAAGGATTCTGCTGATAAAGACGTCTGTGATACATGTGGAGCATCAAGATGGAAACTGATTACTATCCCAGATAATGATGACGAGCTTGCAAAAAAAAACCAAGAGAATACCTATCAAAGTGCTCAGACACTTTCCACTTATACCCCGCCTAATGCGGTTATTCATGTCATCAAAAACCTCATCCTTAATGAGGTGGCTTGCAGAAGAATATGAAAAAGATGACAAGTTAAGACACTCGGTTGATTCACCTACATGGAAAACATTTGATGTGATGCATCCAGAATTTTTTGCAGACGCTAGAAACATTCGATTGGGACTTTCAACTAACGGATTTAATCCTTTTAGGACAATGAGTACTTCTTACAGTACATGGCCTGTTGTGATTATTCCATATAATTTACCTCCTTGGTTGTGCATGAAGCAACCATATTTTATGTTGTCCCTACTCATTCCTAGACCAGCTTCACCCAAAAATATAGATGTGTACTTGTGTCCATTGATTGATGAGTTCAAAGAACTATGGGATATTGCTGTACATACATATGATGCCGGAACTAAGGAATTCTTTCTGATGTGTGCTTCTTTATTATGGACTATTAGTGATTTTCCAGGATATGCACATCTATCTGGTTGGAGTACTAAAGGCTACAAAGCATGTCCCTATTGTAATAAAGATATTGTCTCACATTGGTTGCCACATAACCATAAAGTTTGCTATAGAGGACACAGTAGGTTTTTCCAACTAGCCACAGATTCTGAAAAGAAGCAAAGGCATTTGACGGTGAGCAAGAATTCAGGTGTCCACCTAAACCTCCTTCTGGAGCTCAAATCTTGTCACAATTGGAGGACAGAAGAACTGTAATTGGTAAGAAAAGGCCAAGAGGTAAGGATTCAACACAATTGGAAAAGGAAAAGCATATTTTTTGAGCTACCATATTGGAAAACTGACATTGTAAGGAACAATCTCGATGTCATGCACATTGAGAAGAATATATGTGAGAGTATTGTTGGAACATTGCTAGGTTTGAAGGATAAAAGTAAGGACAACTTGAATGCAAGGAAGGATTTGGAGGATATGGGAATCAGATTTCTGCTTCATCCAAAAACTATTGGTAAATATACCATCCTACCTCCACCTTGCTATACAATGAAAAAAGATGAAAAAATATTATTTCAAAACCTCCCAAAATCTGTCAAAGTCACGATCGAAGGATCAGAAGGTGCTACCAATGAAAAGTCACGATTATCACGTGTTGATGCAACAACTTTTTCCATTAGTTGTCACTGTGTCCTTGACCAGTAAGAATGCTAAGTCATGTATTATTAATCTTTGTTGCTATTTTCAAAGGTTGTGCACTAAAGTCATAGATCCAAATGATTTTTCTGCATTAGAAAATGCAATAGCTGTTACACTTTGTGAGATGGAGAAGATATTCCCTCCATGTTTTTTTGACATAATGGTGCATCTATCAGTCCATCTCTCTTATGAAGCTAAGATAGCCAGCCCTATTCAGTATCGTTGGATGTATCCAATTGAAAGGTAACATTTCATACGTTGTGATGACTTTACCTATTGGAATTTAATTTGTCATAATATTTTCCTCAACTTTGTTATCAGGTATCTGATGACCCTAAAAGGATATGTTCGTAATAAAAGATATCCAGAAGGATCAATAGCAGAAGGATATATAGCTGAAGAGTGTCTAACTTTTTGTTCAAGATACTTGCATGGAGTTGAAACAAAATTAAATCGGCCAAATAGAAACGATACTGACGAAGCAAATTTTGAAAATGAGCCAACACTTGACAGTGATGATTGGTCTATTTTCTCGATAGTAGGTCATGGTATTGGTAAAATGGTAACATGTATCTTGGATGAACATACATTGAAACAAGCCCATAAGTATGTATTATTCAATTGTGAAGCAATTGAACCCTACATTAAGTTAGATAGTGTCAACAGTCTTCTATTAATAAAATGCTATAACATATTCCAATAACATATTGTGCATATTTTGTATTCAGGATGCACTATGATATCATTAGGCAAAAACATCCTCAGAAGTCCTTAAAGGAGGTTTAGAGAATACATAGTAACTCATTTGATGGATGGTTTAAGGAACATGTAAGTTTAGTTGTGGTAATTAAATTAGTTATGCTTCATGAATAAAGTCTAACAAACTTTTCTTTTGTTAGATTGAGACACTCCTAAGAACAAATATGGTGGATGATAAAATCAAGTTTCTTTCTCAAGGTCCACATCAACTGGCCATTAAGTACAAGGGCTATTTTGTCAATGGTCACAGATTTCATACCAAGGAAAAAGATGCAAATCGAACAACACAAAATAGTGGAGTCTTTCTGGTAGCTAAGACTGATTGTTATTCTAAAACCACTGACCGCAATCCAATTACTAGAGATGTAACCTACTATGGTGTTTTGAAGGATGTTATTGTGCTCAATTATTATGAACACTTTAAGGTGACATTATTTAAGTGTGATTGGGTGGACATCTACTCAACGAGGGGAATCAAGCATGATGAACATGGGTTGACTCTTGTTAATTTGAGATGCCTTCAAACTACAGGAGAACCGTTTGTAGTGGCATCTCAAGTTGGACAAGTGTTTTATGTAGAAGATGTCACTGCAAAAGGGTGGCATTTTGCTGTAAAGATTGCCCCACGGGATATGTTCAACATGGAAGAACAATCGTGTATTGAGAATGTCGAAGCTTATGTTCAAGGTGAAACTCGAGATGGGCCATCAATGACATCAGAGGATGAAGATACTGATTGTGACATAGTTAGATTGGATATGGAAGGAATTACTGTTTATAGTTCAACAACTGAAAAAGACTAATCTCGAATTCAGCAGGATGATGAAAGTGTATCTCAAAGTGATGATGATGACTGTTTTGAATGAGAAGATTACAAAATAGCAGCCAATGTTTCATTTTGTTTGTCATTAATATTTGACTTAAATAAGCCTTTTTTGGCTCAATGTATCTCTTTAATTTTTTGTCTCACATTGTGCTCTAGCTAGGTGTATGCATTTTGCATGTCTGACATTATTCTTATTCATATTTATCCTTGTATCTATTGTTGTTTATAATTATATTTGATTAAATATCTGTGTTTCATTTTTAAATATTATTAATAAAATTGTTATTATGTTGTTCAATATTTTTGTAAATGTCTTCATTTTTATGTGACTTGATATACTCAGGATGAGAGAACAATACAATGACAACTGCCATAACATGACACCCGCAAGCAATGATAAGAACAACAACAATGACTCCTATACGGCGACTCTTTTACCTAGCATTACTCGACATGGTTGTTGGCAATCTTTGAACATGTCATCCTCAAATCGCTCCAAAAAAAATTTAGCTTCCCTTCCAACTGAAATTCGTAATGATGGAGCAAACAAATTTAATAAAACTGCTGCTAGCTCTGCAAAAAATGCCCAATCAGCCACGTCTCCCCAAGACTCTAATATGGTTGGTGGTTTGAAATCCTCTCAAACATGCACAACTGAAAAGGAGATGGGAACAAGAATCAGCACAACAAAGAATGTGGCGATAAAGTTACAAGATCAAGAATTTCACAGCTACCCTATGTGCCTAATGTCAATGCTTTTGTGTCTATTCATTCAAGAATTGTAGAGAATAGAGCTGCCAGTAACCAAAATAGCAAAGTATTTCCTGATAACATGGACCAAAATGACATCTCTGATCACCATGTTAGGTCATTGAATGTTACAACAATACCTTCTGATGGGCTAGGTAATCATTTCATTCATATCATTGTATTTATAGTGCTACATTTAATGATATATAATTTTGCATATATATATATATATTTTTTATCCTTTATGAATGAATGCTTAGGTCAAAAACATCGAGAAAACAAATTCAATAAAACTACTGCTAGCTCTCCAAAAAATGCCTAATCAGCCATGTCTCCCCAAGATTCTAATATGGTTGGTGGTTTGAAATCCTCTCAAACATGCACAACTGAAAAGGATATGGGAACAAGGTTCCAAAATCAACACAAAAAAGAGAGTGGCAATAAAGTTACAAGATCAAGAATTTCACAACTACCATGTGTGCCTAATGTCAATGCTTCTGTGTCTATTCATTTAAGAATTGTAGAGAATAGAGTTTCCAGTAACCAAAATAGCAATGTGTTTCTTGATAACATGGACCAAAATGACATCTCTGATCACCATGTTGAGTCATTGAATGTTACAACAATACCTTCTGATGGGCTAGGTAATCATTTCATTCATATCATTGTATTTATAGTGCTACATTTAATGATATATAATTTTGCATATATATATATATATATATATATATTTTTATCCTTTATGAATGAATGCTTAGGTCAAAAACATCGAGAAAACAAATTCAATAAAACTATTGCTAGCTCTCCAAAAAATGCCTAATCAGCCATGTCTCCCCAAGATTCTAATATGGTTGGTGGTTTGAAATCCTCTCAAACATGCACAACTGAAAAGGATATGGGAACAAGGTTCCAAAATCAACACAAAAAAGAGAGTGGCAATAAAGTTACAAGATCAAGAATTTCACAACTACCATGTGTGCCTAATGTCAATGCTTCTGTGTCTATTCATTTAAGAATTGTAGAGAATAGAGTTTCCAGTAACCAAAATAGCAATGTGTTTCTTGATAACATGGACCAAAATGACATCTCTGATCACCATGTTGAGTCATTGAATGTTACAACAACACCTTCTGATGGGCTAGGTAATCATTTCATTCATATCATTGTATTTATAGTGCTGCATTTAATCATATATAATTTTGCAAATATATATTTTATCCTTTATCAATGAATGCTTAGGTCAAAAACATCGAGCACGCGGCCGAACACAATGTTTGAAAGTTTGGAAAAGAAAGCTCGACGATCCAATTCCCATTGAGAAAAATCAATTTGGACAACCAGTAGGTGAAAACCAATGTCACTTATCAAATTTTCTGACAACCATTGCAAGAGATCCCAATCTTTGTCCACTAAACTATGAGGACTGGAGACAATTTCCAGCAAATAAAAAAGATTCTATATGGAATTTTGTGAATGTATATTATTAAATTTTATTTTTAAATGGTTAAATGAAGCTTCTAATTGATATCTTTTATGTCGGTAGAGTAAATTCACAATGGATTCAGATCTGAAGGAGTGTACAATGAAGAGACTAGGAAAGAAATGGAAGGACCACAAGTGCAAGTTAAGGAGACTATACTTCCTAGAAGATAGTCCATACGAACAACAGCTTGAACAAGTTGTTCCCCGTATGGACAAGTCGCATTAGAAATTTCTTATCGATTATTGGAGGAGTAATAAAGGAAAGGTAATATTATTTTTTCTATTCATTGATACTTATAGTACCTCACAGATAATTACTATGCACAATACTGCAATGTTTTCCACAGAGGAAGTCTATAACTAATAAGACAAGCAAAAATTTCAAAAGGTTAGCCACACAATAGGAACCAAGTCATTTGCATGTCTAAAATATGATGTAAGTTAGTAATTTTTGTGATCCATTTAGACAATTTGATGGCATCCGTTAATTTAATGTTTACAATAACCTTTTTTGAATGATAAAGATGGAGAAGGAAATAGGCGGAGAAGTGGATCCCATAATGTTTTTTGAGAAAACTCATCGTAAAAAAGATGGGAGCATAGTTGATGTTGAATCTGCCAAAATTTTGGTACAACACATAATATCCTATAGTATTATGTTACATATACTAATTTTATAGAGATATATATTTGGTATAAATTGCATCTCGTATGATTTGTTGTATGTAGGAAAAATTTTCTGAGGTAGGAGAAGAGCTGCGAAGAAAACAACCTGATGGTACTTCAAATGAAATTTATAGGCATGTTATGGGAGAAGAGAGACCAGGATATGTTTGTGGTTATGGACTTGGACCATCACCTTCTGATATCTGGGGCAAGAACCGTAAATCCTGAGAAGTTGAAGAAGCACAAAGGAAGCATTTCCAGGATAAGCTTGAAGAACAACGATTGGAATTTGATGCAAAACTTCAAGAACAAAAGGATGAATTCAACCAAAAATTAGAGGAGTTACTTGCCTTAACTAGAGCAGGAAACAGTCAAGCACAACATGTTGGCACTGGCCAAGTATGAATACTTTTTTTACAAGATGTGCGATATCAATTATTTTTCATGTTGACTTTTATGGACTTATGACAAAAATAAAATAATTGTGCAGACAAACTTATCAATGCAAACTCCACTCCATATAAGACATTCACCATTTAAGAAGGGACAAGTATGTTTGTATTACTGTGAATTGCACTTCATTTTACGTTTATATAAATTTGTTATGTAAACTGTATTTTGTTTCTAGGATGTGTATCTACTGAGTTTTACAGATCCATATGTTAGAATTGCATTCGGTCGAGTCTTTGAGGTTGACCCCATGAAAAGGGTGGGAGGTGCAATTTTAGTCTCATCATTTGTTGTTGTTTTTGTAGAGGTTTCTTTGTTGGGAAACGATCCTCTAGTTAGACCTATGATCAATATCAATCTGTTGATGATGTTTTTGGCAACGTCATAGCATGGCCGAAAACACATACATTGCCAAGGTGAGCATAAAGTATTGATTATACTGTTACATAATTGAAAACAAATGTAGTATCTAAAGTTGTTTCCATTTGTTGCAGGACATGAAGTTTAAATTTAATTGCATTCTTGGATACTATCTAAAGAAAGGAGAGCTATTGTTGTTTTTATTTAATCCAATTTGTTATTTGTACATGCCGATCCAAAGTAATGGTGTTACATGTCCATTGTCATAGAAAATGTTGCCAAATAACAATCCTATTTTGTTTTGACCTACTTTTAATTTTGTTATGGAGAATCTTAGTATTATGGATGATACACGCATTATGATTGGTTTGTGGTTTTTAGCTATGAGCAGTGCTTTAGCTTCTTATTTGTGGGTACAAATGAAAAATTTAGTTGAAAATGAGTTACGATTATTTGATCCATTTCTTTCCATTTTGTAATTACTCAACTACTAAATGGATTATTATGGTTTGGATATTCAAAATTTACAATTAATGTGGATGGTGATGTGGACTGAATAATTCATTTTTAATGTAAAAACTACTGTAGTAAAAGGGTAATTGTCCCTTTTGTATGGCAGCCACACATCGTATACCATGATTTTCTGTTTCCCAACCTATGTAGGTTTGATTCTATTTGATAATATGTTGGAATGCAATTGCTTATATAAGCAGGAATGCATATTGCATGTGATTCATATTTGTGGGCTTCATATCCAACTTGCATCATGTCAGATCATGATATATTTCTTATGGCATATTCATTTTTCTTTCATTACTTGATCACATGCTGCAGGATATCTTAACACTATAGGGATCAAGATTCTAGAAACCACACTACAATCTTCAAGCTCCACCCAACATTTTGATGAATCCTAGACTAGTTGTTGCAACATTTTAAATGAGACTATTCATATATTTATTGGTTCTTTTCAGGGCAATTTGTTATGCAGTAATACTTTTTTGAAATCTTTATTTTGTAGGCAAGGGTATTTTTTATATGTACATGGTTTTTGGGAATAATGTGATACATCCACCCATTGCCTGAAAGCATAGATCTGCCATGCATAAATATTTTTTGTATTTCCAAGGAAATTTGTTCCAAGTTTCTTATAGATATGTGCCCTCACATAGATATAGGCAACATCGATGTTTATCTTGAGGTCTCACATCACTTGAGGTGTCAGATCTTACCTTCTGGGTAATTCATTTGAGTTGTGCTTGTATGTGGATGAAAAACGACTTTATATATGTAAAGGAAAATGAGTTGTTAGAATGAAACAAGTAATATCCTAACACTACTTGTCTCTGATTATTTCAGAAAACATCATCAGATAGAGCTCAAGTATTCAGACCCTCTGCCTTGCCTTAGTGTAGGGAGGCCCAATCGAACCACTTATGTACCTATTGAGGTGCGTTACTTCTACGAGTGATGTTCTATTTTCTCACTGTGTTGTTTTTTAATGTTTTATTTTTGGTACTAAGTATAATATAGCCTGGTGTTTTGTTCTGCCAGTTTAGTTAATAAATTATTTGTTTGTTTTTGGCCACTAACTAACATAACTTGGTATTTTTCCTTTTGCAGAGGCACACTAAGTCATTGTCAACATTTCAGAGGTCTGCTCTGGTTGAGAAGTCTAGGCAGAAGTCTCAAGAAAGAATGGGTGTTCTTAGTAATGTGGGTTCCTCCCTGTTCCCTTAATTGTTAAAACAACATCTGTATATTTGTCTTTTTTCCTTTACCCCCTCCATCTAAAATAATACCCTTTTTGTAACATGTGGTTGTGATGCAGGCCCTAAAAGCCAATAACTATGGTAACGATCCTCTACTAACTGCCTCTCTGTACTTGGAGATTAAAGGCCAATCTCGAGAGCTGACAACCTATGACATAAGCAGAGCAACATAGAACACCCCAGATAAGAAAAATGAACACAACGACATATAGATTTGAGACCAACAAAAATAATGGGATGAAAATATGCTAAGGAGTCAAAATTCAAAACTTACAGTAGCTATTGATGCCTTGTCCGACTGCCCATGGCTCCCATGGGACACATCCATTCCTAGTATAATAGTTGGCACTTGGGAGATCTTTGGCATGGATGGAGGATGCCCATGGCTGTGGTGAACTTCTCTGTGCATTGTGACACCCGTAGGCATATTCAGGATCTCATTTGCTGTGGAAACATGAAGGGCGATGTAAGTAAAATCTTTTAATGTATTTCGTTTAAATTAGTTAAATGAAATACATAAAAAGATTTTACTGACAATGCACTTCAGGTTTCCACAACGAATGAGATCCTGAATAAGCCTGCGGGCGTCACAACGTGTAGAGAAGTTCACCACAACTGAGCATCCTACATCCATGCCAAATATCTCCCAAGAGCCAACTATTATACTAGGAATGGATATGTCCCATGGGAGCCTTGGGCAGTCGGACAAGCCATCAATAGCTGCTGTAAGTTTTGAATTTGGACTCCTTAGCATATATATGGGTTTTTCGTCCCATTATTTTTGTTGGGTTCAAATCTATATGTCGTTGTGTTCATTTTTCTTATTTGGGGTGTTCTATGTTCCTCTACTTGTGTCTTAGGTGTGGTTGTACAAGGTGTGGATAGTGGTTGTACAAATGCATAAAAACTATAGTTCACCAGTTATTGGAATGTGGTTGTACAAGGTGTGGTTGTACAAATGTAGAGGATTGAAATATGGATATGGATTAAATGAAGCACAAACTTCCAGTGCTCATTTTACTGTATATTCACTTCCAGAGCTTTCCCAAGTTCCTAGATCATTGCTCAAGCTGAACTTCAAGCTATGCTCAGTATCATCTGAAATGTAGTATCCTTCATATTCCAAAATGTGATATTTAGATTGGATGCATTCAATTATGGAAATTGGATTAAATTTGTTTTGAGGACTTTGTGCCCCTCATTTTTAAAGTATTATACCATGCTTGCAAAGTTGAAAGGCTTGGAACATGCACATCATTCAATGGAATTCGATCAGGTATGTTCTTCCATTCTTTCTCAACACCTTAAAGTCCTACATAACACGATTTACTAGTTACTTACATCTTGGAAGACATATCAAATAACATATGCACATGCCCCATATTTATTGCCTAATTCACTAATGTCAGTACATATTTTAAAAACTCTTTGTTGTATATTGCAGGAACTACAATAATATACTTAGACATTTCAGTTAAGGTGTCTATTTCACACATGTTTTTCTTTAAACTTCCAGGAGGCTACATCCATTTATCCTACCCTCTAGTTTAAGGTTTTTAAACCTATTTTCTTATTGTGAGTAGAGTCTATTCAGAGTTGTAATTGTGTTTCTAAACGTGGTAGTTCCTCACCTCATATCTGCCATGACCCAATTGCAAAACTGCTGGGCAATTCAATAATCAGACTCCTGAGAACCACTAAGATTGGGAAAAATAATATAAGAAAATGATGTGATTGGTTGTCAAATTCCTTACACCTTCATATATAGGTTGTTGTTTTAATTCTTATTCTAATCTAGTTGTTTGATTGCTAATGCAGTGTATATAAATATGAATGGTGTGCTTATTATCGACCTTGTTATATTGTTCACTTATACATTGGATAATGAACCAATGACAAAAGAATTATGTGCTACAAGCTAGGAACATGCCAACCAACCATCCACTCTACACATCTGAGTTGTATAGATAGGTAAATCTCTATTATTATATGTCTAGCTTTGATGGTTCATAAACCAGAGCTGGAATGTAACATGAACATTGCTTTGATAGAGATGGAATGTAAATTTCTTTTTTGATGAACCAATGTACTGTCATGCTAACTGTAATCATGTACTATTGAGATTTTTTGATGAACATTGCACTTCTATTGCTGCAACTTGCAAGAGGAATTAACAATTCCTAAAAGTTTGTTTTGGAAAAGGTTTTTTCTAATTTCAGAGCTAAAACCTGAGAAGAGCATGAAATTGCATTAGGCTGTTGGAAGAAGCTATCAAGGGAAAATGAAATTGCAAAGCAAGAAAGAAAGGCTTGCTTGGCCATTTGTCAGTTAGTCTGTTGGTGGATTCGACATGGATGTTTCAGCTGCTCTGTATTAGTCCACTTGTTGCACCAGAGGTTTAGAATATATAACTCTTCTAGTTTTGGAGATCAGTGTATCTATCATCTCTGCCTAGTAGATGAAATTGGAAATCCCACATGTGGTCTTTTTGGGATTGTTGTTGCAACCATGGGGATGTTGAGTACTGCTGCATATGTATTGACTATGGATATGTTTGGACCTATTGTTGATAATGCAGGTGGAATTGTTGAGATGATTCGGCAGGTAAATTATTTGCCCTTATTATTTGTTTCTTTACACTAAACAAGCCCTTATTATTTGCTGCTTTACACTAAACAAGCACCTTCAGCATGGTTTTTTTTGTTTAACCATCTAGAACAAGGATACATGTATTTTTTGTTTAACTTTTTGCTTTGGACTTAGGTTGAGGCTTTGGACTTAGCTATCACCTTGTTGCTATGATTCCTGAACACAGTAGCCAACTGCACCCTTTTATAAACTATAAAGGCTACATCCACATTGATTTTTATGTAGCCCACCTGAGGAACACAACACCTGCATTCTTTTCTGTCCACATTAGTGCTTTTAAAAGATCTGTTTTGTAGTCTCATCTCTACGAAGCTATGAGCCCAATGGAGAATGTTGTGAGCTATCAAGTAAGGCTGAATAGTCATGCTACTAAAATCTGTTAGGTGTGAAAACTATTGGGACTATCAAAGTTTGTCAGTATATATTTTATATGATTCTAAAATTGTTCTCTTAGTATTAAAGAGTTGTTTCTTTGGTTATAAATCATGATGCTTGTAGGGAACCAAGTGATCACCCTTTCTTATACCTTGATTGTGTCAAGACTATTGTGCATTGTAATGTACCACACAGTAGACATAGAATGATGGATGCAAAGATTTGGAACCTACAACGATGGAGATCAAGAGCTAGGAAGACCAAAATGGAGATCTGGAGCTCAACCGCACTGCTATGATAGTGATTTGAATAGGGAGCCAGTGACTGGAAGGTACAATGCCTTCTTACTTGTTTTCTTTGTTCTCTATTTTACCATGATCATATTTCCCTCTTATTCTTAATTAATAAGGGACAATCATTGATACTTTGGATTTTGTTTTTCCTTAATTGTTCAACTTGATAATGTTTTTTTATAATGGAAAAAGGATCAGCTTATTATCCACAAAGATCTCCAGCGTCTATCCTTTTGACGCTATAATTCACACACTTTTCACGACTGAGATGCTACCTTATGCATTGCTAGATACATGAAACTGGTAACTACAAGCACATAACCAATCAAAACCCTTGCAGTAGGTGGAAGTAAATGATAAAAAAGAAAGCTTAATTCAACTTGTGTTTTTCTGGCATCATACAAATAAAAGATAAGTCACTTTTTAACTATTTCCAGATTTGATGCCAATGACGTGCATGAATTATTTTCTGAGGCTACTTTTAAGCCTTTCAATTGCCGCACCCACCCTGCTTCCTGCATCACTATCACCAGAATTAGATACCAACGAAACTACACTCCACTTAGCTGCCTTCTCTACAAGTTTCAGATGGGCCCAACCGAGTGGAAAGCAAAAGGCAGCTCCAAGTGCAGAACCAAGGAGCATATTTTACACTCACCATCTCAAGGAACTAGGCAATATGAGACCAGATACAGCAGCAGTTGTTGAGCCAGTTCCATCAATGTTGAAGACATCATGTATGCCACGTTGTTTAGCAAGAAGATTTTGCAAACCATAAAATGCAGCAGTAAACATTGGTGTTGTATTCAATATAAGGGGCAAGGTAAAACCTCCTCCCCATGTAATTCAATATAAGGGGCAAGGTAAAATTTTGTATGAAAGTATATCATTGGTGTTGTATTCAATATAAGGGGCAAGGTAAAATGTCCTCCCCATGTAATTCTCAATTGATTATAAATAAAAAATATTCATACTTTCATAAAAGTGAGTTCGTCTACAATTGACATTCATTTAGAAATAATGATAATGAATTGAAAATTGAATGACTGAAAGCCATGAAAATGTAGTAATACAGAACTAGTAGTCATTAGTGGCTTTTTTATATGCCATTAAACTCAATAAGAACATTTTCATACACCAACATGATACAAAATAGTGGCATTTGTATAAAATCCAATTGATGGATAGTGGATTTTTTATAAATGCCAAATGATGTTTTAGTGGCCTTTATTTGGCATTTATTGGAAGCCACTAAATACAAACATTTAGTGGCATTTACAACTTACGCCACTATCTTTCTAGTGGCATTGGTACTAGAGGCATTTTTTTCAGTGTCAACAAATGCCACTAAACATGTTTAGTGGCGTTTATTTTTTTTAGTGGCATTTCTAAAAGGCCACTAATGTGAGTGTTTGCTATAGTGTTGCCTGATAGGTTGTGTGGTCTTTTGGCCGACATGGTTATAAGGTTTCCTTTTCTGATGCATTATGAGATGTTGGATGCTTGAGTTGCCTGATATCTTCCTTTGAGGGTTTGGGCATTATGCTAGAAAGACGTTTTGTTGACCTCTTGACCAATATGGGATACCCCAACCCTAGATGGGCGACATGGGGTCTTGGCCGATAAGGATGTTGAATAATCCAGTAGATCCCCCCCTAGGCGATACAGTTGGTGGCTGTTGTGTTGTTGTGTTGGGCGGTATGGGTGTTGCCTGCTGTGACGTGTTGCTGTGAGGCGTTGCCCAGCACGGTGATGCCCGTCAGATGGCGTTGCATGTTATGGTTCTGCCCGGTAGGATGTTGCATGCTTGGTCGTTACAGGTTGGTCCTTAGAAGTGTTGCTTGACATGATTTCTTGGGTGTTACGCTTGAGGAGGTGTTGCTCGTTACCAGTCTTGTGGTGCTTCCCGACATAGTGCCCTAGTGGATATGTTGCCTTGAGCGATATGCAACTTGGGCGATAGGGTTTGCTGCTTTGGGCGATATGGGGTTTATCCTTCATGCCCGATACCCTCTTACACCAAGATGTCTAGTGCTGACCGATATGGTTGTTGACCGATATGAAGGTTGACTTATATGATGTGTGGTGCTTAGGGTCTGGTTGTGCCCAATACCAATGTGATAATGGTTTCCTGACATGGTTGTTAACCCTAGATGGGTGTTGACAGATACAGTGTTGGGAATCACACTCTTTGATGAGGCATGTCTTACCTTTAGTGAGGTTTATGGTGCCTTTGGTAAGGGTTGTCCCTTACCCGATATATCTATAGTGAGGGTTGTACCTTGTGATCAGTTGGGAACCCTAATGCTTGATCGAAAAGTCATATAAGATAATGTCATGCATAGAAATGCTCATCCAATTGTGTAATTATATCTCTCTTGGTATATGCAATAAGTTTAAGATGTTCCTTGTATGAGTATAGATGTACCTCTATGCTCATGCTAACCATGCATGTACCAGTTGTATGATGAGGCCATGATGATGGCATGACAACAATATGATGTGGAACATCAAGGGTTATGATGAACCCAGTGATATATGATGGGTGTTACCCATGGAATGGCAATGTATGCCTTGATGATGGGATTGAATCCCTATGATGTTAATCCGTATGATGAATCTAGATGATTGGTAAGAGGCCAAGTGTTAACATGTGATGTTGGATCCTTGTGATGGATCAGGATGATGTTGATGGCACTGAAGGCCTTAGTGACAATGTAACACACGATAATGTGTTTTATGTTTTTTCATTCTTGTTATAGTTGCATGTTACATAACTTGGTTGAATCTTACAATCCACTTAAAATTCATTAATTAATTACAGAGGAACTTTTCATGTAGTTTGCTCTGGCCATAGATCCATCATCGTCGGGAGTTTGGTGATGGTGAAACAGGTTCTCCTAAGGGTTAACCTGGAACACATATGTTGAATATGCAGGGTGCGCCTACGCCCTTAGTAGTGCATGTTTAGAGAACGGTTTCAGGCCCGTGGCTTAGTGTGGTTAAAGCATGGTGAACAGGCCCATGGCTCAAGATATGTGATAGAGCATGGTGAACAGGCCCATGGCTCAGGATATGTGATAGAGCATGGTGAACAAGCCCATGGCTCAATGATGATGGAGCATGGTAAACAGGCCGGTGGCTCAGTTTTCTAGTGCCAATACATGTACCAAGGTGGGCTAGGAAGAGGGTAGCCTGGCCTTGTTTGGTTGAGGCCACTTAAGCAAGAGAATGTGGTCCTACTTTGGTTCTCGTGCACTGACCAGGAGGAGGTGAGGTCGTGGAGTCCGGCTCTTCCATTGACCTTGTATGGCACCGGCTTTGGGTTTCGCAACCGAAGGTTGGATTTGAATGGTACGGCTCACTTCCTCAGGGCATAATAAATTGTAATCCAGCCGTATAGTATATCTTCTTAGGGCAAACACAAAACTTTGGTTGAGGCCTTGTTTGTATAGTTTCCCTAGTTATATCTTGCAGTTAATTACATGTTCCTCAATGTTATGATAAGTTCTTATTAGACTTGTCTTGTCAATCATGTTCCATATTATTATCTGTGCATATGCTTCCTAAATATCTTGGTAAGAAGTTATAGCAAGTTAGCTCTGCTCAATATGCTGCTCATATATGATATGCTTATATCAGTTACCTATTTTATCTATTCTAGCTCTCCTTTGAGGTTTTATAGTTTCGGTTGGGGTTATGTTTCTCGCTGGGACTGTGTGTCTCACCATGTTGGTTTAAAAGCCTTTTTAGGTGATCGAGCTAGATGTGGTGGTGATCGCGGTGTTGCAGTTGAGCAGCAAGAAGAACAATAGAAGGAAAGAGGTGGTTATGCTGCTACCTTTTGGAGGTTTTGTAGTAGAGTCCTAGAGTCATCCCTGTACTCTCAGGTACTTGGAAGTGTTTTGATGAGGTTTCACGATGTATAGTTGATATGGGTTTCTTATCATGTTTTTGACCTGGCTAGGTCTGTTATGTATATAAACAGGTGATGCATCATTTATGGATAAAAGGCAGCTAGATCCTATGAACGGTGGACATGCATTAAGTTGATGTATATCTATCTAACATGTTTCTTTGTAGGATGTGGATCTGGTTGTAATAGTTCCTTTCTTATCTACTTTCCACAATCGATTTTAATTAACCCATGTTTTTGGTAATATGATGTTTATGACGATTCCGCACGTTTTCGCGTGGCATTTCATTGTTTGTGTGATAGTGGGATGTCACAGTAAACATGATGATTGGGTGACTATGACACATGGGGACTGACTGTGAGTGATAGAGATGGGATTTTTCCCTCCTATAAAAGTATGATATCCTAGGCCTCTTGATTAGCGAGACTAAGAAATAAATAGCCATGTACATGTGAGTCGATATGTGATATTGAGCTTACATATATCTCAGACAGACTACTCTAGTTTAAGAAATAAGATTGAATGTTGAAAAATGTGACTGCTCCATGCCTTGAGTTCAATCTGGATATCAGAGATGATGGAATTATACAAACACTGTAACAACAAACATAGATTGTAGGTTTAAGTTGTTCCCCAACTTTCCATTTACTTGGGTAGAAATGATGTGTAACTAGGCACTACTCATCGCTTGTGATGGCATAAGTTGTTGTAAACATTCACTGCCAACATAATATGGGACCTATAGGGCCACACACATAGGTATTGACCTAGAAGATGAGTTTAATCTTGAATGATGATTGAATTCATTACTAAAGTGTGTAGCTATTCAATTCATGCAACACATCAGTTGGCTACACTTCCAGACGATCGACACACACTATGAGACAGCCGTTTGGAGTTCCAAACAATCGGCTAAAGTGTTGAGATGGTCGTTTGGAGTGTTGGCACATATGCTTTGTTGTGGTCATTGTTGTTGGATTTGCTCTTGGACCAGGTATATTCTCAAAACCATCTTTCCCATCTTATAGTCATTGACACGATCTAGTGGTTTATGGGGAATATGGTAGATAAAATTTTTGTTTCGACTACCTACTTTGTAACCATATTTCCCTACACATAGAATAGACTAGAAAAGGACCATAACTCAATATGATTAAGCTCACTTCTTCCCCTTTGTCATATAAAAAAGGTAGAAGTAGAAGACCAAAAAAACACAGGTCTTGTCCTTGGGAACAAACTGCATAAGCAACCCGTATAGATAGCACCAAACGAAAAACTCAGAGAGAACAAGCATGCTAGAGTCATAATCAAAATATGGTAATACATCCCGAAACTCATAGGATATAGCCAACTAAAGAGTTAATGTACAAAATATAAGATTACAACAATAGAGATGTCCTCTCGATATGAAAACTACAAACCAGTGGAAAATACTAGATATGAAAATTGTATGCTCAAATATAGTGCCCAAATGTTTCGTACATGAAAGTCTACAAAAAGAGATATATATGAGCACCCATAGACTAATAACTAAACATCTAGGACATCTATGTAAATGGGGTCGTCATCATCCTCTGGATGATAGTCTTCATCTCCATCTGAAGGTGCATGTGTAGCGGCAGGTGTAGCCTCACCATCATCTCCATCATCAAATCCATCATCATCACCATCAGTAGCCTCATTAGCATCAACATCCTCATCAACCATATTTGTGTCCTCAAGAACGAAAGAGCGAGGATCGAGCCACTAGTGGTTTTGTTCTTCCAAGGAGATGCCATACTCGAGTAGAGCCTTTTATTGCTCATAATTGGGTAAGAAAACCCAATCATAGCCAGCAGCGAAGGTAGAAGTAGGTCCAACTAGAAGCAAAAGAACCTAAGGGGAAGCAGGCTAAGAGGAAATGGGTGTAGGTCCACCATTAGAGGTAGGGGATACAACAAAAGCAGCAGGTGCAAGGGTTGGGTAGAACTCATTGTATACATAAGAATCATAGTCACTACCTAGGTAGGGCTGGTGGGTGGGGTAGGGATGGATGTAGGATAGGTTCATGTCAAACATGATTTGAACGAAATCATGATTTATGTGCTCTTGAACCTAAAGGTTTTATGCCTATTGGTGCATCATGTAGCCCATCAGAGTTTCTGTCAAAAAGTCGTGTGTTACCCTAAGTCCACACTCCTAATCGCTACAAAGCCAAAGGCGAGTAGACCTAGGCGTCCGTCCCTAGAATGGATCACATAACATATGCATGAATAAAACCACAAACAAGAACAAGATATTAAACATGGAGGTAAGAGACATGTACCCATCTATAGATTTAAGTATACCCATTGGTGTTTCATTTCAGAGCTTAGAGTCTTGAGTGTAGCGGATCTTCATTTGGCAACTACAAATTCGATAAACAAAATATATAAATGCTAAAGCATTAAGTATGCTAGGAAAAGACATGTAAATAGTTTAAGCATAGTGTAAAAGCTTGCTTGGCTAGAAACATCATATAAATAAGAAGTAGAAATAAGGAATGAACATTAACAATAATCTTTTATACAAAGCATGTTTTAAGTGTATTTTCCATTATACTCAACAACATATCATGGAAATTGACCAGATTCCCATTGGAAGGGTTTGTAAGGGTGCTCAATATTAGCCAACCCTTTTATATACATGGTCCTCCTTATCTTGACATCTCAAATAAGGCACCCAACCTTGTGCCCTTACCCCGAGAATATAGGTAGGTACATGAGGTTTGTATAATGGACAAGTTCAATTATGTTTGAGGTTTGTTCAACATATTTCAAGCAAAATGAACATACTAATCATAAGGAACAAGTAGCTCAAATAAGTAATTAACTATCCAAGCATTTATACAAGCATACATACAAACAAGCCAATACCATAGTAGGGTCAAGAGCGTAAGTGTACCTTGCGAGTAGAGTACAAGATCAACTATTAATGTAGAAAATCATATATAACGAGCTTCTCTAGATCTTGGCAATTGAGTCAACCAAGAGATCCTGAGATTATAAGTGAGTATAATTGTATTAATACCAGCAATATTAGGTCACAATAATCATAATCATGGTGGTTGGATGTGTCACCTAAGTCTAGGTATCATATCTTTAACCATTGATTTCAATATTTCAACTAGGTCATGCAAGTGCATTATCAAGTTACATAGCACATCGTGGATTCATCTAGAACTTAGGGTGACACATCACAACTAAGATTAGAGACCATTAGATTAGAATTTCATGATCTTAGATGAAGTGATCATATGATTTAAGAAATGTAAGCATTAAAATAGTCAAACTAGTCCTTTTGGGTCATAATCATGCAAGTTTGTCACCATTAGAGTATATATGGGGTCTACTTGAGTTAGGTATCATAAACATATTCAAGCTACTAATTTGATACCATTATATAAAATGTATGATCATTAGGGAAAATTTTGGATAAGATTGGAGGCTAGTTATCAACTTGCATGCTAGATTACATTTCAAGTCAAGATTAGGGCATTTGGTCATATAAGTTCATAAGGAACCCCCATAAGGCATAAAGGGATACAAAGCATGTAAGGTTAGTGATTTGTAGTCCACAAAATCATTTTAAGTAACTTTAGATCAGTGAAAGCATATGGTTTAACATCCATCATAAAAGTACACATAAATGCTATTTTAAGACACACTAAGTGTCACAAGATCATTATTATGGTCCAAGAAAGAACATGATCAAGAATGATTACTTATGAGGGTGGAATCTACATATTTAAAGCCTTCATAGACATTTCAAGCCCACTTGAACAAGTTAAATCATAAAAGAAGTAACCTTTTGCATATAGGTCCATATTAGGTCATTTAGGCAATCATGAGATCATTTTAGGGTACAAAAGTAGACAATTTCGGATCATGATGCATCTATATATGTTGAAGTGACTTATATTGAGCTAACATCTAGTTTTGGGGCATTAGGAAACAAACTTGAGCATGAAGTAGAACAAGACATGAAGAAAGAGATCAAAACCTATCATTTTTTGCATGCCAGGGAAACTGCATGTGGAAACTGGTCATCAAACTATTTCCATTACAAAGACCTTGTTCTGTAGATGCAAATTCATATATTATATGGCCAAAATGGTGCAAGGAATGAGGTGATATGGTCCATACAAGTTCAAGCTTAGATTTTGAAAACAAAAAGGGAGGAGGGCTACCTTTCACAGTGGAAATTCGAGCCGATCTCGGCCCTTGAATTTGGATCCAAGGGATGAAAGGGGGTGCCTCAATTGGGCCCTCCTGGATGTGGGTTGGGTGCCTAGTCACCACTTGGCTCAGTGGTGACATGTTGTTTCCACCCACGGCTCACCGTTCCATGAGCTATCGTAGCGGTTGGAAGGGGTCACCCATCACCCCACACCTCAACTCGAACGTTCCCGAGCCACAGCCTTCACGGCGGGGCACCTCATCGGAGAGGATATGTGATCGGTCTCCCTGCTCTGAAGGGTGAGGGTGGGCGGCCGATCAGGCTCATGGCACCATGGTGAAGAGGATGGCAGCCTTTATCAACACCTAGGTGGCCTGGTGGAGGAGGACGAGGGTGGCGGCACCACCGGTGCCAGGGGAGAAGAAGGGAAGAAGGAAGGGGGAAGGGGAAGGTAGAGCACCCAAAATCATAGATACATAGAGGGAATAGGAAGAGGGGATCCAAATGAAGTAGGGAGGTATATATATTTGGCAAAAAGAATCAAGATGGAATGTGATCGGAGGTCCAAAAGGGAGTAGGTGAGACCTTGGTAGTGCCATTGGCGTTGGGTGGGGTACGGATCTTGCCGTTAGATGTAGCTCGAATCCTTGGTTGCAAGATCCAGCGGCCAAGAATAAAGGCCAGAGGATGTGAGTCATGTGATTGGTTGCTAAGAGAGGAGCCAGATTGCTAGAAAATAAAAGTGAGTAGTGGGTCAGGCACCAACTCAGGCCCAAAAGGGGTCAAAAACGAATTAAAATAAGGTTAAATCAAAGACCAAACGACAATAGTCAATTGGACATATCTTAGGCCATGAGGGTTCGATTGAGGTGATTTTTGAGCCGTTGGATTTGTAATTGAATCCTCTACATCAAGAGTAGTATTTTATACTAAGGAGAGTTCATTAAATATTTTCAATTTTTATTCAATATGATGATACATAATAAGAACGACACTTATTTCAAAACTTAATTTAAAGTCATATATAAGTGTAAAAAGATGTTAAATCAAATCTAACTCATCAATTGATCATAAAGAGACTCAAAGTCATCAAATTGAGGGTGATGAAGGTTATTGGGATCAAAAGAGCATCTAATGAGTATAAATGTACATGAATTGAATGAGAGCAAAACCCAGGTTATCCCATCCTCCCCACCTTCAAAGGAATTTTGTCCCCAAAATTAAAATCAAGACATCCATCGAGGTTGGATCTTCCCATATGACATCAAGATCTTCATAGTTTTCTCATAAAGTATCATCACCATTTACACTATCCATCACATTTTTGAATCAAGCAATCAAGCATCATGTTCAACATATAGTCACATAGATCATTGAATTGGAAGTATCATCACATGAGTCATAATTTTGGAGAGATTATCCCAGATATCACCAAATTGGATAGACCACATTTTTAGGTAAAATGAATAGAGCTCTTTGAATCAAGAGTCAGAATAACTTTCATTCCCAACAATTAGGGTCCTAGCTTCTACATTGGCCTAGGTGGGGTTATACATCCATGATCGGGAATTCATATTTCCACAATTCAAGATACATCATATTTCAACATCATAGTTTTTAATTCAAAATCACTGAAAGGTCCCATCCTAGTCCACATGGAGCTCACCCTTATGTCATAAATTGACTTAATCAACATAGTCATAATTTCGAATTTTGAGATTTGGGAACACAAAAGTCATTAGTCATATATCAAGCGTGATCTCAAGATCCAATTAGGGTGATCACAAAATTCAAGTCAAAACTAAGAACAATAATCATGAGTCAAGATTTCATAAATCAATGTTGAGAGTTAACTTTGGACATCAAAGTCATAGATCCACATTTTCAAAGATAGGGTTTAGACTCCTATTCAGACCTTAGGACTGATCATTCATTCATATACAACAATCGAGTGATATTTCAAGCATTATTCAAGAAACATTTTAGGATATCTATATAGAGTTCATTTCCATGGTATTCAAGGTTTATGAATGATCTAGCCTGGGTCTTTCTAGGAATTCAACACAAACTATACTCATAATTATCATATTTTGAGATCATCATCCATTCGAGATTCGAGATCGAGTATCAATATCATCATATGTCCAACCTATTTAGAGGCTTAGGTCAAGAAATCACAATTGGGTGGAAGGGCTTACCTTTCCAGACTCTAAATAATCATCAAGATGTGGATATAGAGGCAGTCATAATGGAATGTGACCTAGGTTAGGGGAGTTATAATTCAAGTGACACCCTAATATAGCACATTTTTCCATAATAATCAAGAGTCATCAAACATGTCCAAACAGGGGAGTATCAATTACCAAATCCTATTTAGCAAGATCATGAGTCTAACATCAAGATCATAATAGAGAAACCATGTTTTAAAATTTGCAATATTAAGGTCATAACCATGTCCCCTTCCCTTCATGGTCAAGGTAAGGGTATGTATTAGAAATTGATCAGTCAAATTGAGCAAAGAGTTAGAGCATGATTGGGTAAGAGTGAAATTCATGTCCATCACATTATTCAAAATAGAGATTACCAAGAGGAATAGGAATCAATAGGGAAGATGCATCTTGTATCAACGTCCTTTATCATGGTTTTGAGAGTCCAAGAGCTTAGTCATTCCAAGGAATAATCATTGTTCATGTCAAATAGGGGAGAAATGTGCTTATTTATGTTTGAGGTTTAGTCAACAATAGGGCATCATGGAGTTAATAAAATATGGACCTCACCAAAATGAGGTATAACGTGCAAATCCTCCTTATTTCATCATATCAAGGTCATTGTCATTTTGCCTCAAACATAGAAAGCATGTAGTATATATTTGGTAAAGTTGAGTTAACATGATCTTGGAGGACATACATGAGTACTAAACTATAAGAGTACTTTCATTATTCATAATCAACTTTTCAAATTAAGGTCAGGTCATGGTGTCATTATTGTTTTACTCAAATTTTACCATTTCATTAAACTTTTAGCCTTTCCCCATACATAGGAAACCCATAATTGGGGGATCATGTGATTGATAGTCACGAGTAGAAGAATCACATGAGGAGATGAGAAGCTAACTAATCATCTAGTGGGTAGCTTAGGGTTGTCCTTAAAGAAGAGATGAGATGCTAGAAGACTATCTAGGGTATGTGTAATTTGGGTTATTAAACATGCATAGAGGATATGTGATTGCTCTGATACCATTTGTCATGGAGCCATTTGTTACCCTAAGTCCACACTCCTAATGGCTACAAAGCCAAAGGCGAGTAGACCTGGGCGTCCATCCCTAGAATGGATCACATAACATATGCATGAATAAAACCACAAACAAGAATAAGATATTAAACATGGAGGTAAGAGACATGTACCCATATATAGATTTAAGTATACCCATTGATGTTTCATTCAAGAGCTTAGAGTCTTGAGTGTAGCAGATCTTCATTTACAAACTAGAAATTCGATAAACAAAATATATTAATGCTAAAGCATCAAGTATGCTAGGAAAAGACATGTAAATAGTTTAAGCATATAGTAAAAGCTTGATTGGCTAGAAAAATCATATAAACAAGAAGTAGAAACAAGGAGTGAACATTAACAACAATCTTTTATACAAAGTGTGTTTTAAGTGTATTTTCCATTATACTCAACAACATATCATGGTCATTGACCAGCTTCCCATTGGAAGGGTCCGTAAGGGTGCTCAAGATTAGCCAACCCTTTTATCGACATGGTCCACCTTATCTTGACATCTCAAGTAAGGAGTCCAACCTTGTGCCCTTACCCCGAGAATACAGGCAAGTACACGAGGTTTGTATAATGGACAAGTTCAATTATGTTTGAGGGTTGTTCAACATATTTCAAGAAAAATGAACATACCAATTGTAGCGAACAAGTAGCTCAAACAAGTAATTAACTAGCCAAGCATTTATACAAGCATGCATACAAACAAGCACATACCATAGTAGGGTCAAGAGAGTAAGCGTACCTTGCAAGTAGAGTATAAGATCAACTATTGATGTAGAAAACCATATATAATGAGCTTGTCTAGATCTTGGAAATTGAGTCAACCAAGATATCCTGAGATTATAAGTGAGTACAATTGTATTAATACCAGCAAGATTAGGTCTCAATAATCATAATCTTGGTCATTGGATGTGTCACCTAAGTCTAGGTATCATATCTTAAATCATTGATTTCAATATTTCAACTAGGTCATGCAAGTGCTTTATCAAGTTACATAGCACATCGTGGATTCATCTAGAACTTAGGGTGACACATCAAAACTAATATTAGGGACCATATGATTAGGATTTCATGATCTTAGATGAATTGATCATATGATTTAAGCAATGTAAGCATTACAATAGTCAAACCAGTCACTTTGGGTCATAATCATGCAACTTTGTCACCTTTAGAGTATAGATGGCATCTACTTGAGTTAGGTATCATAAACATATTCAAGCTACTTATTTGAGACCATTATATAAAATGTATGATCATTATGGGAAAATATGGATAAGATTGGAGGCTAGTTATCAACATTCATACTAGATTACATTTCAAGTCAAGATTAGGGCATTTGGTCATATACATTCATAAGGAAGCCCCATAAGGCATAAAGGGATACAAAGCATGTAAGGTTAGTGATTTTTAGTCCACATAATAATTTTAAGTAACTTTAGATCAATGAAAGCATAAGGTTTAACATCCATCACAAAAGTACACATAATGGCTATGTTAAGACACACTGTGTCACAAGATCAATATTATGGTTCAAGAAAGAACATGATCAAGAATGATTACTTATGAGGGTGTAATATACTCATTTAAAGCCTTTATAGACATTTCAAGCCCACTTGAACAAGTTAAATCATAAAAGAAGTAACCTTTAGCATACAGGTCAATATTAGGTCATTTAGGCAATCATGAGATCATTTTTTTTATAACGAGGAGCCCCTCTTGGGATCGGCCACCATTGGACCCCACCCAGCCATGAGTAAACCCCGAGACCAACCGTGTCATTGGGGGACACCACGATGTGCCTAGTAAAATGCCAGCCACTGTTGCACCATGGTTGAAGCCAAGAGTCAAATCTGGGACCTTTCATTGAGGTGTTACCGAGCCGCACCACTTGAGCTATCAACCGCCCCCTCATGAGATCATTTTAGGCTACAAAAGTAGACAATTTCAAATCATGATGCATCTATATATGTTTAAGTGACTTATACTGGGCTAACATCCAGTTTTGGGGCATTAGGAAACAAACTTGAGCATTAAGTAGAACAAGACATGAAGAAAGAGAGCAAAAGCTATCATTATTTGCATGCCACGAAAACTGCAAGTGGAAACTGGTCATCACACTAGTCCCATTGCAAATATCTTGTTTTGTAGATTAAAATTCATATATTATACGGCCAAAATGGCCAAAGGAATGAGGAGATATGGTCCATACAAGTTCAAGCTTGGATTTAAAAAAAAAAAGATAGAGGAGGGCTACCTTGCACAGTGGAAATTCGAGCCGATCTGGGCCCTCAAATTTGAATCCAAAGGGATGAAAGGGGGTGCCTCAATTGGGCCCTCCTAGATGTGGTCTGGGTTCCTGGTCACCACTCAACTTGGTGGCGGCGTGTAGTTGCCACCTACAGCTCACCGCTCCACTAGCTATCACAACGGTTGGACGGGGTCGCCCATCACCCCGCACCTCAACCCGAACGCACTCGACCCACATCCCTGGTGGTGGGGCACCTCGTCGGAGAGGATCTGTGATCAGGCTCCCTACTCTGAAGGATGATGGCGGGTGGCCGGTCAAGCTTAGGGTGCCATGGCGAAGAGGATGGAAGCCTTTATCAACACCTAGGTGGCCTGGTGGAGGAGGATGAGGGTGGCGGTGCCACCGGTGCCAGGGGAGAAGAAGGGAATAAGGAAATGGGGAAGGGGAAGGTAGAGCACCCAAAATTGCAGATACGGATAGGGAATAGGAAGTGGGGATCAAAACAAAGTAAGGAGGTATATATATTTGGCAAAAAGAATCAAGATGGAATGTGATTGGAGGTCCAAAAGGAAGTAGGTGAGACCTTGGTAGAGCCATTGGCGCAGGGCGGGGTACGAATCTTGGAGAAGGCTTTTTGGCTGTTAGATGTAGCTTGAATCCTTGGTTGCAAGATCCAGTGGCTGAGAACAAAGGCTAGAGGATGTGAGTCATGTGATTGGTTGCTAAGAGAGGAGCCGAATTGCTAGAAAATAAAAGTGAGTAGTGGGCCGCGCGCCAACTTAGGCCCATAAGGGGTCAAAAACGAATTAAAATAAAGTTAAATCAAGGACCAAAGGGCAATAGTCAATTGGCCATATCTTAGGACACGAGGGTCTGATTGAAGTGATTTTTGAGCCATTGGATTCATAATTGAATCCTCTAGATCATGAATAGTATGTTATAGTAAGGAGAGTTCAGTAAATAGTTGCAATTTTTATTTCAAGATGATGATACATAATAAGCACGACACTTGTTTCAAAACTTAATTTAAAGTCATATACAAGTGTAAAAAGATGTTAAATCAAATATAACTCATCAATTGAGCATAAAGAGACTCAAAGTCATCAAATTGAGGGTGATGAAGGTTATTGGGCTCAAAAGATCATCCAATGAGTCAAAATGTACGTGAATTGAATGAGAGGAAAACCCAAGTTATCACAGTTTCATTTGACACCAAAAACAAGATGTGGTCAGGTCTAGCAGGAGGTTAGGAGCCTGGGTGGATTTTGAAGAATCTAGTATGGTATAGGAGGTAGGATGGAAGGGCTTCTTGATAGTGGTCTCACTGATAAAACACCTTTTCTACTTTCTTCGTAACCAAGCTTGTGGAAAAGGGGTTTCTCAGAATGGTGAGGAAACACACCAAAGATCAAGTTAGGATAAGGTAGGTGGGTCCCGCTGGTGTTCTTCCCTTAGTCAATATAGGTCATGTGATGAAGAATGTAACAAGCCCATTTGAATCTGACATCATTCAAGATATAGTACATGATAACATCAAATTTCTTCACAATATCCATTTGATTTTTCTTTGGATGGATATTGTAGTTCACTACTAATGCAATAAGATGTGTCTCGATGTCTAGGGAAGAGGTAGGAAGGATGGATTTCTTCCTATATGGAACATCAAGTTTCTTCAAAAACTTGTTGATGTTAGGAAGGGTAAGCTCAGGGTTAAAGCTTTTGTTGAAAGCCTCAGGGTCAAGTAGGTCAAGGTACTAGTGATAGGAGGTCATCCATGTGTTTGTGAAGTCGGTACCATTGAATTAGGCATTCAAATAATCCTCAAAGATTGTAATCTTGGTACCCTCAATCATGGAGGTCAAGATAACTTGGGTGTTAGGTGGTGGCACATGGGTAGTGTAGTTCCACCTGAGGTTTGCATGAAATCTGTGGACCACTTTTGTGCTAGACATAGAATTAGTATAGCAAAATCTCTCTACACACAAAGCACTAAGATGGTGAGCTTTGAAAACCTTAGCAACCTCTTGCATCACTCCACTGGTTCCAAAATTTTTTTCAAACAAGGCATGGAATAGAAAAGGAGTTCTAGAAAGAAGTTCCTCATATCTATTCACGGATTGGGAGGAGATGAAAAAGGTGCATGTTGACTCAAGATATAAATTGACTAAACCCTTATTTTGATGATGACTAACCATTCTAATTATTTGTCTAATGCTTATACTTTAGTGATTTTAGATGAGGTATAGACACACTCGAAATGCCCTAACTTGTGCATCCTAACTTGGAGAAAAGACAAGTCAAAATCAATGCAAGTGTGCTTTTATGGAATATGATGTAAATCGATTAGAATCATGTTGTAAATCACTTATAATGATTGTATGACTTGTAATTAAGCTTAGAAAAAATTAGGATCACTTAAATTGAATATTTAAGAACTTGAATGACATTTTCCAAAATTCATTACAAGGTGTTTTTTGGTCGAGTTTCTCCTGTGAAAAACTTGATCGATCCCCTTGAGGCATTTTGAGAATGTCCAAGTTTGATCTAGTTTCCTATACATGGAACTCAACTGATCCATGCACTGGGCAAAACTAAATTTAAGCGATCGGTCAAGTTTCATCCAGGATAAACTCAGCCGATACTTCAAATTTTCTTTGTCGCATAGTGCAATTGGTCGAGTTTCCCAAAAGTAAACTCGACCGATCACATTATATGAAAAGTGTAGAAAAAGTGTTTCTATCCATTAGAGTGTTGCAAAACTAGAAAAAATATTCATTAAAACACTCCAAATGAATAGTATTTGTCCTTAAGTGTTCCTACTGGATACAAGGCATCCCCAACTATAAATAGGACCCCTTGGGCTTCATTCCATGGTTAGATAAGTAGTATGAAGGTCCCTATATTATAGTTGAGTGCATCCTATACCCTCCTCACTCTCTGTAAGCTTAATGACTTGCTACATCCCTTACAGTAAGTAGGAGATTTGTAAGAGAGCTAGTCCTACATATATATCTTGTGAGGCTCTCACTTCCTCCACCTCCCAATCTCTCATTTCTACCATGAAGATCAAGATTCTCTCTCTTGGATAAGAGAGGTGAAGAAGAATAAGGGAAGAGTCCCTTGGTAAAAGCTTCTCCTTGCGAAGGTGAAGTCAAAGGAGGAGGATCCAAGAAGAGTGGGTAATCCCTAAAAGGCTAAAGACTTCTGTAGTAGAGGCCATGGAGGTCGAATGGAGATGGGAAGACCACAAACAAAAGAGATAGCACAAGTTTTAGGCCACCTAATCTCCTAGGTTGAGGTTGGGAGAGGAAAGTATGGTTGATTTGGGGATAGAGAGGGTAGGAAAAAGGTTGGGTTTGCCCTAGGGTTGGAGGAAAAATGTAAGAGAGTGGCTATAGATCGACATTCTCTAGTTGAGAGGGAAAAATGTCGGCAAACAACATATATATTTTCCGCCCAACAGTGTTGTCAGTCGAGTTTAGATTTTGGGAAACTCGGATGAAACTACAGTGTAGCTCAGTCCTCGGCCTGTGATCGGTTGACTTTCTCCTAGATCAAACTTCGTCGATCAATGGATTTGTCCAAAAGATAAGAAGTTCAATTCTAGGTCACTAGAGCGCTATATAATTTTTTTTCTAGCCTTTCATGTATTTTGAACATATTGAGGCACATTCTACTCATCATTGGCTACTATTTTGCGGTAAAGGGTGTGTTTGTGAAAAATATCCAAAAAAAAAGCAAAATAAGGCATGAAAACAAGGCAAACATAGCACTTTCAAGCAAGAGATGATCAATATATGAGCAAAAACATATAGGTATGAGCGGCATGTCAATATCATCAAGACAAGTTATAAGTAATTTTGATCTAATAAAGTAAATTGCTCTCTAGCTAGAGGTTTTGTGAAAATGTCCGCAAGTTGATTTTCCGTGTCTACATGTGTGATATAGATATCCTTTTTGGCAATGTGGTCACGAAGGAAGTGATGGAAAAGCTCTATATGTTTGTCTCTACTATGCAATGTAGGATTATAAGAAAGATTGATTGTACTAGTATTATCACAGTAGAAAGGAGAAGCATCAAAATGAATGTTAAAGTCTTAGAGCATTTGCTTCATCCATAGGACTTGGGCACAACAACTCCCAGCTACAATGTATTCAGCCTAGGTAGTTTAAAGAGCCATTGTACTTTGTTTCTTAGAGAACCAAGAAGCCAAGCGTGGTACTAGGAAGAAGCAAGTGCCACTTGTACAATTTCTATCAATTAAGTGCCCTGCATAATCCACATCACTATAGGCAGTAAGAATAAAGTCCCTTGACTAGGGATTCCCAGTCCAAAATTTTGGATTTAGGCTAGATACCTCAAAATCCTCTGAACTGCTATAACATGATATTTTCTAGGGCTTGATTGAAATCTAGCACACAAGCCAACACTAAACATAATATCAGGTCTAAAGGTAGCTAAATAAAGTGACCTACCAATAATACCTCTATAGAGCTTCTCATCCACTTTATCACGTTCCTCATCTCTATCAAGTTTGGTGGTGTTTGACATGGGGGTGTCCATCGACTTGGTGTTCTCCATCCCAAAGCACTTGAGAAGTTCACTTGTATACTTGCCTTGATTGATGAAGTTTCCTTCTTTTGTTTCTTTGATTTGAAATCCAAGGAAGAAAGTAAGCTCCCCCATCATACTCATCCCAAACTCCTCTGCATAAGAGAACTAAACTCCTTGCAAAGATCAAGATTAGTTCTGCCAAAACTAATTTCAACAACAAAGATTTGAATAATCAAAAAGTTGCTAGAAGTGTTTTTCAAAAAAAGGGTGGAATCAACTTTGCCCATGATATAGCCATTGTCTAGCAAAAAGTTCTTTAGTTTCTCATACCAAGATCTAGAGGCTTGTTTGAGTCGATAGAGAGCTTTTTGCAACAAATAAACATTGTTAGGAAACTTATCATGTTCAAAGTCAAAAGGTTGAGACACATATACTTCCTACTCTATTGTACCATTAAAAAATACACTTTTAAAATCCATTTGGTAAAGTAAGAAATTCTTATATCTAGCAAAGGCAAGTAACATTCTAATAGATTCAAGTCTAGCAATAGGATTATAAGTTTCATCAAAATCAATACCTTCCTATTGACTTTAGCTTTGAGAAACTAACCTTGCTTCATTTATTACCACTTCTCCGCTTTCATCTAGCTTGGCCCACTTGGTGCCAATGATCTTCCTATCATTTGGTCTTGGCACTAAGGTCCACACTTTGTTCTTTTCAAACTTCTCTAACTCCTCTTGCATAGCTAGGATACATTCATCATCTAAGAGTTATTTGATGTTCTTTGGCTCAAGTTGTGAGAGGAAGGAGATTTTGGCTAGTTTTTTGTTGAATGGATCTTGTGTCTTAACCCTTTCAAAAGGATTGCCTAAGATGAGATCTTTTGAATGGTGCTTTGCAAAGTAGGGAGTTGGAACCATCTTTTGATCTTCTTTCTCTTCTTCATCTATTATCACCTCTTTTCCTTTGTCAATGATGTTGAACTCTTATAAGTTAGGAATCACCACATCTAAAACATCATCATTTACAATATTCTTGGAAATAGAGGGGTTAGTCTCAACAAATTTAACATTGATGAATTCTTATACTTTAGAGAACTCAATGTTAAACACTTTATAACCCTTGCTAGTAGTGATATAGCCAAGAAAGAAAGCCTTGTACGATTTCACATCAAACTTGTCAAGAGAATTCTTGGTGTTTAAAACAAAACAAGGACAGCCAAAAACATGAAAGAAATCAATAGAGGGCTTTCTACCATGCCATAGCTCATAGGTGGTTTTCTTTAAATATGGATGAGTAAAAACCCAATTTTGTACAAAACATGAAGTACAAACGGCTTCGGCCCAAAACTTCTTGGGGGTAGCATACTCTAGAAGCATGGTCCTAGCCAGTTCATGTAGTGACCTATTATTTCTCTCTACAAACCCATTTTGTTGAGGTGTATGAGGTGAAGAAAAGTTATGTGCATACTTAGATTCCTCGCAGATTAAAACATGTCATTTTCAAATTCTTCCCCATGGTCAGTGTACAAAGAGACGATCCAACAAGAAGCTTCATTTTCAACTCATTTGCAAAAAGTAGAGAAAACATCACGAGTGTCACTTTTTGAAACCAAGAAGAAAGTCCAAGATAGCGAGAAAAATCATCGACAATCACGAGACAATACTTGGTACCACAAAGCGATTTAGTTCTCATAGGTTCAAATAGATCAATATGAAGAAGTTTAAGAGCTCTCTTGGTACTAAGGACTCCTTTGGATTCAAAGGAGGATTTGGTTTTCTTTCCTTGTGTACAAGGCTAGCATTCCTCATCCTTCTCAAAGTCCAATTTAGGAGGTCCCTTTACATATTCATTTTTGCTCAACTTCTTCAGTTGATGCATATTTACATGACCAAGCCTACAGTCCACAAATATATATTATTTGAATTAACAACAAGGCATATACCAAGAATAGGTTTAAGAGAGTCAATAACGATAACATAAAGATTTCCACTTCTAGTCCCCTTATATATAACATTTTAGGAGGGGGAATCTAGAAGAAAGGATTCAAGAGAGGTAAAAAGAACAAGATAACCGTTATCACATAATTGGCTAACACTAATTAAATTGTGATGCAGGACATCCACAAGGACAACATTCTTGATACACAGTGAGTCACCTACATCACCCTCATTTTACCTTTGTTGATGTCACCATAAGTCATTGATCCTCCTTTCTTTTTAGTGAACTTGTTGAAGTCATTGATTTCACCTATCAAATGCTTTGAACAACCAAGCAATCCATTTTCCTTTTACATACAATAAAGGAAGGTGTTGGTTCCCAATTCAAACCTTGAGATCTGGAGTTAGCTTGGGGACACATTTCATCTTTGGGTTGGTCACCATCTCTCTATAAGGACAATAAGTAGAGTAATGAGCATCACTCTTGCAATGCACACAAACCATTGGGTTCTTGGAGTCGGATGACTCTCCATGGAAGATATGAGGTCCCTAACTCCTTTTCTTACCCTTACCCTTACTTTTAGAAGCGCCCTCATATCCCAAACCACTTTTACCACTATGTTTGGTAGAGTGATCTAGAACTTCATTGAGGGACTTTTTCCCTTTGAGAAACTTTTGTAGGGAAGTATAAGCTTGTAAATAACATCACTAAGAGTAAACACAGTACAAGATAAACTATCAAGATCATCTTGAGCATGAAGCAGGTCGGCCTATAGACAAAGGGCTTCATTAAGATCATAATCTTTTTCTAAAGAAAGACTATCTACTTCATTACTTGTCAATAAAGGTCTACAAGAAAGATCATTCATTTGAGCAAGTAATCTAGAATTTTCAGTTCTAAGCATGATAAGCTCATCAAGATAGATCCTATTATCATATTTAATAGCATCACAAGCATGTCCAACATCATTGCATTTAGTAACACGCTTATCATTTTTGGTTCTAATAAAAACAAGTTCATTGATGAGATTTTGATTTTAATCTTTGAGTCTCTTAATGTTCTTAAGATAGACATCATTCTCTACTTAAAATCCAATGTATTGGATCTCAATACCAAGAAATTAACCTTGCAAAGAATCAATACTATAAAGACAAAGTTTTTCATTTTCTTTATGAAACTCAATTTTGGCATATAAGTCATAAATAATTTTCCCTAACCTCTTTTTCTTAGATTTGCATTTGGAATAAGAAGAGCGGGAAGAATTAATCATATCAATGAGGGGTTCTTTAGATAACTCATTTAATCTTACCCCACTTACCTCACCTATGTTTTCACTAGTAGAGGCCATGAGAGCAAGGTGGCATTCTCCCTCATTAGATCTGGAATCACTTGAAGAAGAGTCTTCCCATCCAACATGGGCTGCATCTTTGCTTCTTATTTCTTTCTTTTCCTTCCTCTTGTACTTTTCATCCTTCTTTTGGTCCTCCTTCTTGGAGCTACTCTTGTGGTATGAATTCTTGGCCTTGGGGAAATCATTCTTTTAATGTCCTTTCTGTCCACATTCGTAGCACCTTGGGTTGGAGGAGGAGGACTTTCCCTTGAAGTGCTTTTCCTTGGAGTAGTTAGATTCGTGGTCACTAGGGTCTTCATCTTCACTTGAGAAAGGAGGGTAGGACGGAAAGCAAGTTTTTGTTGGAGAACAATGGCCTCCTATTGAGCTTTGAATGCATTGTGCTTGATCTTCTTTGACTCCTTTGCTTCTTGCTTCTCCTCTTCCTCTTACTCATCAAGTATTTGCTCATAGGCTTGAAGATTTCCAATGAGATCTTCGGTAGCAATGTCACCAAAGCTTCTTTTTTCTTCAGTGGAAGTCATCTTGGATTGTCACCTCTTGGGGAGAGACCTTAGGATATTGGAGTTGATGGTGCCTCTATCCATAGGGTGACCCAAAGAATCAAGATCATTGATGATGGTGTTGACTCTTGTGTACATCTGGGCCACTCTCTCCTTCTTTCCCATCTTAAAGTTTTCAAGGAGACCCTTGAGAATGTACACCTTAGACTCCTTGACTTGCTTGGTCCCTTCATAGGTGATGCAAAGCTTGTTCCATATCTCATGGGTTGTATCCCATGAAGAGATCCATTTGAACTTAGAGGTGGTGAGGGTTACATAAATGATTCTTATAACCTTTGCATTTAGTTGTGCCTTCTTGAGTGTAGCTTCATCCCAAATGGCAACATCTCAAGCTGGCTCCTTGTATGGAAAGATGAATACTTTCCACATGTTGTAGCTAATTACTTGCATGTAGAATTGTATCCTTCTCTTCCAATATAGAAAGTTGGTGTCGTCGAAGATTAGAGGTCTCATGTAGAACCCTCCCTACAGGTTGAGAGAACCTAGAAGTTCTTCTCCCATCTTCTCGCCTTGTGGGAGATCTTATCAGAGAAGACTGTGGCTCTAATATCACTTGTTGGATCAAATGGATCTAGAGGGTAGAGCTAAAAATAAATTAAACAAAATCAATTAGACATTCAAATCATTTTAAGAAGTAGGATTGCAAATATGGAATTTGATGTGCAGCAAAGCAGGCATAGCAAGGATGAGAGATATTGAATAAACACAAGAACAAGCTATGTAGAATGGTTCCAATATCCAAATTAGGAGAAAGTCAGTCCACTACCTAGAGAGATCAAGCTCTAGGATTTTGAAACCATTGTATACTTATATTCTATTATAATAAATATAATTAAGACCTTTTTTTAAAAGGGAAAGGATACCCAACCTTCCTTTTTAAGTACTAAAAGGAGCCCATAAATCAACCAAGGTCTTAACTATACTTGAGGTAGAGTCTTCAACCTCTACCAGGGCTTACCCACTCTTGCAAGCAGTTGGACACCTTTTCTAAGGATCTCACCTTCTTGCAATGAGTCTTCTACCATGAAGGAATTACTTACTCTACTCAAGGATCTTCAGCCTTCACCTTCTCCTTCAACTTGGAGAAGATTTTCACCTTCATCTTCACCTTAGAGAAGCTTTTCACCAATGTTGCTTGAAGAAAGTAGTTTGGAAAGGGAATCTTTGAGTGCTTAACAAGAATACAATGAAGTATCTCTCTCACACATAGCCTATCTGACTCATTTGGACATTTGGACTTGTAAACTAGAGAGAAGAGGGGGCTCTAGTGGACAAAATGCACTCATCTATAGCTAGGAGCTTGAATAGCATGAAGGAGAAAACTTGGAATGAAGTCCAAGGGGTCCTACTTATAGTTGGGGATGTCCACTAGCCACTAGAAGCTAGTTAGGAATGATTTCTAGTCATTTGAGGTGTTGCAACAGATCTATTTTTGATGTTTGCAACACTCCAATAGCTAGAATCACTTTTTTTTCACACTCTGTACAGTGTAGTGTGTTGAGTTTCCATAAAGGTAACTCGGTTGATAGCACTAAGAGACAAGCAAATTTTGAGTTGTCGGTCGATTTTATCATGGATTAAACTTGACCAATCGCTTAAAATCAGTTTTCCTATATAGTGTGACAGTCGAGTTTATCCTAAGGTAAACTCAGTTGAACCTGGACATTTCTAAAATTCATCAAGGGTGTCGGTCGAGGTTATTAAGTATGAAACTTGACCGAACAGGCACTTTGTGATGAACTTTAGAAATTGTCGATAGAGTGATTAAACATTCAAATTAAGTGCGCCTAATTTTATCTCATCTTACTTACAAGTCATAGCATCAATGCAAATGATTACAAAAATCGACCTAAGTCGTTTAGGGCATTTTCCACAGAAGTGTATTTGTATTGCTTTTGACTTGAACTGGATCAAGCTAGGACTTGATTGAATTGATCCTTTTCATGTACCTAATACCTAAAATCAATCTCAAATAGACATATTAGATGCATATGAATGGAATGGTTAAGTCATCATCAAAATCGGACAATGTATAACACTTAGTGAGTGACTAGCCGATGAGCCGACTGGCCGACAAAACCACTGCTCGATTACAACATAGACCTATTGGCCAAAACATCCCCTACATAAAGTATGCCACCTTTGGAGACTTAGTTAAAGAAGAACATGCCCCAAGGAAATTTCTCTAAGGTCTATGACAAGGCAAGTGCCCTATCAAGTGCATCGGGTACAAGCAATGAGACCTATAAATGGAAGGTGGGGCATGAAGTCCTACCAAATCATTTCCAGATCTATTGGTTGATGGATCTTGATGAGAGTCAAACTTCGTTGATCTCTAGTGATCATCTAGATCCCAAAATATTCTTCAAGAGAAGGAGAACCTCTAGATCCAACCATCGCCACTCTTCTACATGTTCTCGTAAGGAAGGAGGTCTTCATTAAGTTTTAGTCATAGAGTTGTTGTTTGTTGTATCTTCCTCCTTTTTCCATGATTCCTTCACCTTCCTCCATCCTTTCTCATGTCTCTCATACTTGTAAATATAAAATGTCACTCATGACCATGAGTGGCTAATCCATTAGTGTGGTTTGGAAGTAGCCACTAAGGATCTCCCAACATGTAACGACTCATATCCATTGATGTATATACATTTGCCAATGTTCATCTTCATACTATGATTTCTACTACTTCACTTGCATGATTAGCTACTATCTTTTGTTGTTGATTGATAAAGCCTTGAGACAGTAGTATTAACCTATATCTAAAAGTTATGGAGTAGCATGAATGCATAAAAATGTTGGAATGCTAAAGATAATGATCATATGATTTTATGTTGATTGTTTGTTTTCCATCTTGAGAGAGAAAGAAGTTTATAATCTAGATTTATCCTAAGCTTGAGAGAGGAGAGAATAGACATTTATGATGACTTCTTGTAGATTTTCTAATAGTATACAATGGGGACATACTTTTCATGTTGGTGAGATGTCTTAGATGGTGAAACCCAATATAAGTTTCATCCCTCATATATTTTGAAAATACTCTTATAAAGTTTTGTTCCAGCTTTGTTTTATCTTATTTTTCTTTACTTTACTTTTCCTTATTTGTTACCTTATTGTTTGGATATCATTGTTCCATAAGGAACACTTGTCTTGCTTTCTGATTGGCATAACCAGGATAAATTTTAGATTCTTTAAACTTAACACTGTTGTCCCTAAGATCGACTCCATTTATTACATGAGGCCTTACCATTATTATTGTGGGTGTCTAAGTATCGGATTATAAATTCAAAGTAAGATCACTCTAGATCTACTCCTTTTTGGATGTTTTATTTAAGGCCGTCAACTTTTGGTGATATTGTCGAGGACATTGCAAATCGATAGTGTGTCTTAAGTATAGACAACTCTTACTTTCTTTGATACTTCATATCACATGTCCAGTTTTTAAGCTTGGCCATGTGATTTATTTTAGGAAGTTGGCATGAACCAGACAACCTTCCCCTTTAAGGGCAAGGATCATGCCTCCTAGAAGTATATCGAGTTTTCTTAACCAGAATAGTGAGGAGAACCATGATAACCATCATAAGGAACAATAAAATGAAGAAGAGGAGGAAGAAGATTTCCATTAAGTAAAAGAGCCTCAACCTCGTGTCAGCCAAAGAACCTAAAATAACAATAATAACGAGAAAAACAATAAAGAAGATTTTTAACCATCTCATTGTCACCTTGAGAAGCACAATGTCCATGTCATCGATGTATGCACACATTAATATCACAAACTAAATCCCATATTTGACCAAATGCAAGCTTTGAAGGGGATTTACCATTTTTTAGTTTAAAATTGTAAAGTTAAATGGTAAAAAGCATCATGTGAAACACCATGTCAAGCATGATTCTATTTTTGTTTAACACTCATTTATATGTATAAATGTATGTTCCAACTGAACTAACGAATTGATAGAAGCAAAGTTGTGCTTAGAATTACAAGGGTAGCGAGATCTTATGCATTATATAATCTACACAACCTATATACTTGTGCTAAAGAAATAATATAAGAATGAATCATGTTGGACACAATAATTTTAACATAATAACATGGTATAATTCATAATATAATACAATTAAATTCACAAGAAGATGTAATGAAAGAGAATATGTAGTTCTACAATACTATGGAAACCCACCATTCTAGTAACGCATGGGTCCACTTCCCAAGGCTCTGTTAGAGTTTTAGGAATGACAACTGTCTCTACATATCACTACCAGCTTTAACTGTGCGCTTTGTCCTCACTCATGTGCAAGTCATGATAAACTTCCTGATAGGTCACCCATCCTAGTACTACTCTAAGCTGAGCACACTTAACCACAGAGTTCTTAGTGATGGGCTCCCTGAAAAGGAGGTGCACCTTGGTGATATGGATAGGCCAATCATTCTATTGAAGATCATTTTATGTGAGGCCTCAAGACCTGGGATGTTACAATCTCCTCCACTTAGACTCTTGGTATCCTCATCAAGGCTCAAGTATATGGCCTCATAATATTTCTCCAGTTCAGTATAGAACCAAAATGACCCATGGATACCCAGATCCCGATCATAAAATACCAGGGAATGGGTGGCTAGATCACCATAGACAACCCTTTCCAACATGCCTGGTCCGCATGGCTCAAGACTGGCATACCACATGCCCATGTGCATCCCACCTACTAGAGGAGTCATAGCTCTGATACCATTTGTAATGCTTTATACCACATCCCAAGACTCTAGTAGAGTTTTAGGAAAGACAACTAGCCCCATAGATCACCACTAGCCTTAATTGTGCATTTTTTCCTCACTCATGTCCAAGTCAGGATACCATTTGTAACACCTGGGCCCACTTCCCAAGGCTCTAGTAGAGTTTCAAGAATGATGGATGGCCCCACATATCACCACTATCCTTAACTGGGTGCTTTGTCCTCACTTGTGCACAAGTCAGGATAAACTTCCTGACTGGTCACCCATCCTAGTACTACTCTGGGCTGAGCACGCTTGACCACAGAGTTCTTTAGTGACGGTCTCCCCAAAAAGGAGGTGCACCTTGGTGATATGGATAGTCCAATCATTCCTTTTAAGATCATTTTATCTGAGGCCTCATGATGTAGGACGTTACAATTCCTCTTGGTGGATTAAAATTTCTAGCTCCTCTTTTTCCTACATAGATAGTAAGAAGCTATCAAGTTGACTCCTAAACTTGTAAAGCTTGTAGTGATATACAATACACTTTGCACACAAACATGAATTATAGATATAACATTAAAAAATACTTGTATCTAAACAATGTATCAAAAGAGTAGTTACATAAATAAGTGTGACAGTTAATTGGTCATGACAAATACTAGGATAAGGTCCAAAAGACTCTGAACACATATCATTATTCAACCAAATAGTTTATTAAATGTAGACTAAGATTTACTCAACAAGGTCTTTAATTGAACCAATCAGGTATGAGTTGTGATCGGATTATGTTAATCATGATATAATAGATCATATTTAAACTAGGCTAGCTTTATTAAGCAGCCATTACAAATTTTATCTGAAAGATATCTTGAAGTATTAATATTCCTTTTTGTAGAAGTGTGATTTAGAAGTTTGTATATCTACTTTCCATTCTATGCAATTACACATCTAAATGCATGCATTTTTTTGGGTCGGATGCTCACTCATCAAACAACAAATGATTTATATTGTGAATTTGTTCTACAACTTAATTGAATTCACATTATCATCATGGCACATTGTTTCTGCATAATAATAATGAAAATACATGCTCTAATACACCTACATTTTTTGGAAACAATGCAACATATCATTATTTTCACCTTTTAAATATTTTATCAGATTATAACAAACTAAGATATAAAAGTGTGAATAGTCTCACAACTCTTGTGCACTAGTATTGCAACTTTGTCATTTGAAAATCAAATAACTAAATGAGTTGTAAGGGTGAATTACAACTAAATTTACTGCATTCTAAATGGCGTTGATATCAACATTTATCAATAACCTATGTTTTCTAAGATAAAGCATAAAATTAGGGATCTATTGTAATTTAGTATGCATCAACCTTACCCAAATGACACATTTTAGACATGTTCATATTTTTACTTAAAGCATTCATGGCACCCAATACCCATCTTTGTGCATTTAATTTATTCAATTATCAAAGGATCAGAGTATGTTGCATTCACACATTCTACTCATACAAAATATAACCAAGAAGAATGTAAGTGTCATTTTTAGTATGCTCCTCCATAATAGTTGCAAGCACATTGAAGAGTTATGGCCATTAGTATCACACATAGTTGTTGCGTACCTATAACAACGCCCTTAGTGCACCACCTAGGTTAGCACCTTGGTAATGCATGCTATTAGTGGATTTTTCAATATTTTTTAGGCCAATTGTGGTACTTAGTTTTAGGGCCATAATGTAGAAATATAACTTTGTTGTTTACGTTAGTTCAAATGTCACTTAGTCACATAATGTTGTCTTCCTTTTTGTTTCTTACCTACACATAACAACTAAGAACATACAAAATTATCAATAGCAATTATCTTCATGATGAACTTACTGACTTTTGCTTTCTTAGCAATAAATTTTGTCTAACCAGCACTCTACAACGGCCTCAATTGTACATCTACACCCATGATCCTCCAATAAATCCCACCCTGGCTCCCATGCTTCACAATATATGAAATGATGGGTCACTAAGAGTAATGGTGCGTGGGTTAACCTTCCCTCAGCTATATTCAGTAATTTTTCATCACATGGACCAGGATGTCAGCTTTTGGGACTTGTACTCCTAGGCTTCCTCCTTATAACCAGTCCAAAATAATGTCTTTCTCTCAGACAAGAACAAGGAGTACTGAGGTGATGTCTTATAGTCTCCAAGTTTTCTACACATGGCGCAACCCTAGCCCCCCAATTGTCAAATGTTCTTGGAAGATAATTTGATCTTTAACTAAGCTAAAGGAGAGACATTGGAGGTAATCGAGGAGACACTTCAATATTACACATGCTCATCTGGACAAAGACTCAATAGTGACAAAATTATTGATCCTTGCAGGGAAGTCTAGTGAGGGGATCTACTCCTTCACCATTGCATCAATTGGCGTGACCCTCCATGATGGGAACCTATCCTGAAAGACCCATAACCTGCATTTTGTGTTAACCCTATTGACTTGAGAGTTCTACATTGTCCATATTTTGATAATGACTTAACCATTCCATTCCTATGTATCTAATATGTTTGTTCAAGATTGATTTCAGGATTTAGGCACATGAAAAGGATCAAATTACACAAGCCCTACCTTTTTCAAGTTCAAGTCAAAAGCAATGCAAGTGTGCAATTTGGGAAATCACTCCAAATGACCTTAGAAGAATTTTGTAATCACTTGTATTGATGATATGACTTGCAACTAAAATGAGAAAAATATGAGGGACACAAAATACCAAGGTTTAATCACTCAAAAGTCAACTTTGAAAATTTTTCACAGGCTGTTCATCGGTCGAGTTGGAATCTCGACCGATCCTATGATGGATTTTCTGAAGATGACCCATCGGTCGAGTTGCACACTCACAAATGTTGACCGACTGACTCACTAAGCAAATCTAATTTTAGCTCATCGGTTGAGTTTACCAGAACAAACTCAAACGATAGTTTGAAAATTGGCTTTGTCTTTTAGTTGATTAGTCGAGTTACCATTATTGAAACTCGACCGATTGTACTGTACGAAAAACATAGAAAAAGTGGTTATAACCATTGGTGAGTTGTTTTGGGTAAAAATAGATCTGTTTCGTTGTGAAAAGTGTCTATATTTTGACCCTAAGTGATCCCCAATTCAAAGGGAACACCCCCAGCTATAAATAGGACCCCTTGGAGTTCATTCCAAGTTTGCTCATTCATGATACTCTAAGTCCTTGCTATGGTTGAGTGTGTTGCAACTCATTGAGCCCCTTTCTCTCTCTAGTTTATAATTCATTTCATGATTGTGAGTGAGTTAGGCATATTGCAAGAGAGCTACTCCCTTATTCATGTAAAGCTCTCATCTTCTCCTACTTCCCTATCCCTTTCCTCCATGAAGAAAAGGTGAAGCAAGCTTCCCAGAGTGAAGGAGGAGTTGTTGTTGTGCCTCTTCAAGGTTGATGAAGAGGTGGTGATCTTCTCGAGGTGAAGGAGAAGGCAATGGCTGATGATCCAAGAGGATTTGAAAAGTCCTTAAAGGTGGAAGACTTGTACTTGAGTAGGTAGGACCTTGGAAGAAAGTTCAAGACTCTTGCAAAGTGGGTAGGTCATTGATAAGGTGGATTCCTCTTGGTTCTTTGATGGGTAACTCCTTTGGTGGTCTTGTGTTGTAACTCTTAGTGGTAATAATATAGAGAAAAGCACTTGCAAAGTCCTAGAGGTTGACCTCTCTAGGTAGTGGACTGACTCACTTCTAGTTTGAAGTTTGGAACCACTCTATGTCACCTTGTCAAGTGCTTGCTATCAATTCCTCTCATCCTTGCTAAGCTTGTTAGTTAGGACTTCAAATTGCACTTAAGCTATTGGTTTCAATTTTATATATTTTTTAAGGTCTAATCTATCTTGTGAGAAATGTTGTAGTTCCATTCACCCCCCTCTAGAGCCCTAGATCTAACAAGTGGTATCAGAGCCAAAGATCTTCTCCAACAATCTCCCATGAGATGAGAAGATGGGTGACAACCTACTTGGTTCACTCAACCTAGAGGGAGGCTTCTCCATGCATCCTCCGGTCTTTGATGGCACCAACTTCCTCTATTAGAAGAGGCGTATGCAGTTATACATTCAAGAGATGAACTTTGACATGTGGAAGGTGATTGTCACACCTAACAAGGAGCCAACCAGAGTTGTTGCAACATGGAGTGAAGCTGCACTCAAGGAAGCCCAACTCAATGTCAAAGCCATAAGCATCCTCTATGCAGCCCTCACCCCAACAAAGTTCAACCGGATCTCATCTTGGGACACCGCCTATGAGATTTGGGACAAATTGTGCATCATCTATGAAGGCACAAAGCAAGTCAAGGAGGCAAAGATCTACATGTTGAACAACCTTCTAGAAAGCTTCAAGATGGGAAAGAAAGAAGGGATTGCGGAGATGTACTCAAGAATCAATGTCATCATCAATGGGATGGTTGCATTAGGCAACACTTTGGATAGAGGTGTAATTAACTCCAAGATCTTGAGGACTCTACCAAAGAGATGGGAGTCAAAGGTCACCTCCATTGAACAAGTGAGGAGCCTTGGTGACATCCCAACCTAAGAGCTCATTGGCAACCTCCAAGCTCATGAGCCTAGGCTTGACAAGCAAGAAGAATAAGCCAAGCAAGAAGAGAAGGAAGCCAAGAAGATCAAATAGAGTGCTTTCAAAGCACAAGTGGAGGTTGTTATCCTTCAACAACAACTTACTTGCTGGACTTCTCCCTCCTTCTCTACTGAAGATAAAGGCCCAAGTGAGCATGAAGCCAACTACATCAAGGGCAAACACTTCAAGGGAAAGCAAGACTCCTACTCTTCTACTCTGAGATGCTACAAGTGTGGGCAAAAGGGGCACTAAAAGAGTGAATGCCCCAAGTCAAGAAAGTCACACCACAAGGGCAGCTCAAAGAAGGAAGAGGAATACAAGAAGGAGAGAAAATACAGGTGGAAGGACAAGAAGGAGAAGAGACACAAGAATGCAACTCATGCATCTTGGGATACTTCATCTTCAAGTAACTCAAGTTTCGAAGAAGATGGAGAGTGCCACCTTGCACTCATGGCCTCTACTAGTGAAGATATTGGTGAGGTAAGTGAGGTAAGTTTGCATGAGTTATCTAAGAAAGTTGTTATTGACATGCTTATATCTACCCATTCATCTTTTGCTAATGTAAATTTGAAAGAAAATGGTTAGGAAAAATCATTGTTGATCTATATGCTAAGCATGAAATTCTTGAATTGAATGAGAAAACCAATATTGAGAGTATTGAAAATTTGCAAGGGCAATACCTTGATATTGAGCTCCAATACAATGGGGTTAAAGTTGAGAATGGTATCTACCTTAAGAGCATTGAGAATCTTAAGGAAGAAAACCAAAATTGCCTTAAAGAGCTTGAAATGGTTAAAATTGAAAATGTTAAATTTAAGCTCCTTATTGATGCTCATAGAGAAGAGAGAGATATCTATCTTAAAGAAGTCCAAATGCTTAAATATGAAAATGCTAGGTTACTTGGTCAAGTAAATTATTTATCTTCTAGACCTTTATTTCCTAGTGTTAATGTTGCTTCTATCTCTCTTGAAAAAGATTCATATTTAACAAAAGCTTTATGTCTTGAGGTTGATCTTGTGCATGCTAGGTGTAACATACCGAATCTTAAACCCTACCCTAGAACTTTGATCTTTTGGGTTTTTCCAAACAAGGTTGAGGTTAGGATGATCCTAATAATCTAATGTGTGAATAATGTAATCTAATAAGTCATAAAATTCATTTTGTGATAATAAGATGATAAATAACTTAATTGAAAGAGTAATGTTGTTAATGGGCCTCTAATGGGCCTAATGGCATAATCTATGTAATAAAGTCTCAAAATAAAGAATAGACTTCAAATTCATAATCTACACATCAAAATAAGCCTACATGTCAATTTTCATTTAATTTGGACCACCTCAAAATAATATGGTAATTTAGGAGAGAGAAATTGCCTAAAAGGTGTAATTAATAAATAAATATAATAATTGACCCCAAAAGAGGAAAATAATCTTAGATTTTTATCTACATAATAAATATATCCTTTGGGTGAATTTTCATCCAATTTGGAGAAAGTTTGCTTAAAAGGTGAAATCAGGAGAGAGAAAGTATGAAGAACCTTCAAAATATTAATTAAATATGAAAACAACTCCAATATGTAAAATTGATGGCAAATTCGTATCCAACACATTAAATATGACTTGTGTGTCAAGTTTCATACAATTTGGATAATCCTAAAGCCATTAATAAAGGAGGAAAGAGAAAATAGTAATTTATTTATTTGACACCTTAAATGTTCTTAAAAGGCAAATCTAATTTTATAATCAGAATCTACATGCCTTTATTGGCCTCTGTGCAAAATTTGGTTTAATTTGGATAAGTTTAGAACCCTTAAAATAGGAAAGAGAAAAACATGTACATAGTTTTAATCGTATTTGAATTATGTGTCACGCTGTTTTCCTTTTATTTGCAAAACCCGGATTCTATCCCAACCGCTGGATTTTGATCCAACGGTTGTAGCGTGTCTCCTACCTTCCGCTTCTTGGTTTTCCCTCACAAGCTGTTGGCTCTGTTTCCTCGATTCCTTCTCGCTTTCTTTTCTCATCTCTCAAGGTTTCTCTCCGGTTTCTTCTCCCTCAAATTCCTTGCTTCTTCCCGAATCCATTGGTCCTATAAAAGCTAGGACACCACCTTTACCGCTCGTTTTCACCTGGCGCCGCTTTCTTCCCCTGTTCTCCCATCCTTTTCTCTGTTTTTCTTTCTTCTCTCCTCTCCTCGCCTCTCAGCATCATCGGATCATCACCCAGAGGTCCCAAAACCTCCGTCGAGGTCATAGATACGATCCGCACAGGTTGGTTTGGCTTCTTTGGGCTCCGGCTAAAGCTCCCCTACTCCGCCGGTTGCCGGTGGCTGCCGTGGGGTCATCTTTGAGCCCCTGCTCACCGCGTGCCCCACTTTTGGTGCGGTTCCGCTCTTGGGCACCTCGCGAGTCTTCCCCTCAACTCGTTTTGGTTGATTGCTGAGGTAATTGGTTTTCCCCCTTTTTGCCCTTTTTCTTCTGTTTGCCGATCATGGCGGGAGGGCGAATCTGGTCTATCATGTATCATAGAACTTCCGGTTGGGGTCATTGTGTTCGACGAGCTGTCAGGAAGATGATGAGCATCACTGTTGCTCACCATCTTGCTTGTTTCGGCTTTATGGATTCATGGTTTGCGTTTCGGTTGTCCTTAAGCTCTGCGTTCTCGCGAGGAAGATAACCCAGCTTGTTTACCCCTTTTGCCCTCCGGTTTTACTTCTTTCACAGTGCTTCTCGCCTTGGGCTTTTTGGTCTTTTTGCGTGCTCTCTCTTTGCTTTGCGGTATTTGCCTGGGTGGCTGTGGGGTTGGATGAGTTGGCCCCCTGTGATTGGGCCAACTCATTGCGAGCGCCCCTCTCCCTCTCTCTCTCTCGCTACTTCTTGCCTATGTGGCTTTATCGGATTTTCTGATTGGTTGGATTTGGAAAATTAATAACTAATAATCTGTTGATCAGAAAATTATGGAAAAATATTCATTGGATTCAGAAAAATGCAAGCTTTCGCTTGGTATTGGTTTTGATTCCCGGATCTGATGTTTTAAAAGGGTGATTTTAATGGATCTAAATAATAAGATATTAACTTGTAAAAAATCATAACTAATTATTTATAAGTCAGAAAAATATAATAAAATATGTTTTGAACTCAAGAAAATATAATCTAAAATATGGAATAGTTTTCATAACCTAATTCACATAATGATAAAAAGGTGTTTTTAGGGTTTTGAATAATCAATATAAACCCCAACCCTAATCCTATATATATGCTAATAGGTGCTTTGGATGCCTATGCTTGGACCTAGATGTGACTTTGGATCTGTTTGACTCTGATGTTGAGGTATGCTTGCATCCCCTATTATATCTATATTGAGCAATTTCATATTCTTGTCTCTTGATGTATGATTTCATCCCACATTATTTCTATATTGAGCAATAGCCTATCTTTATCATTCTCTTGGTCCTATGGACAATAGCCTATACACATTGCTCTTATCTTTTGGTTCTTGTGAACTATCTTATTTGATCTAGTGATCATAGATATTCTCTTGGAATCTTATCTTGTTGCCTTGGTGCAATTTGGACTTTTGATTTTATATGCCACTGTGATGTGGATTTTACTTGTTAATATATGCCCACTTTGAAGTGGATTTGCTTATATGTTTGAGTTGTCCATTGTGTGATGGCAACAATTGTATAATTCTGACTATACATTTTTACTTGCCTCTACATTATACATGCAATGTGATTTAGTAGCACTAGAGTAGCGTAATTACATTGGTTTTGGGGCAGTAATCCCCTATTATTTATTTGGAGGGTGGCAGTATACCATTCCTCTGTAATCGAGTGTGGCAGTAATCCATGCTCAAAACATTATATATTGGGAGATTGGCAGTATTCCTTTCTCTATCAGGTTTGCAAGGATGTGAAGCCTTGGCCGCCAATTGTGTTTATATTGTTCTAGTGTTATGTTTATCTCACAATGCATGCAGGATATTGATTGTGGGGTATGTGCCTTACTTGTGCTTTGTTTACCACCATGGTAGTGGATTTGTTTATGGCACAATCCTTTTATATGTTTTGTTTTATGGCAAGTATCTTCTTTTTGTTGTAAGCTTTCACTTGATACCCGTTTGGGTGATACTTATCTCTTGCATGGGAAGCCTTGTATATTTTAATGTCCCTATTTCCTTATATTGCTCAGGTTACTTTTTAGTATGCACATACCAGCCTTTGCTGATGTTTCCTTTGTTTCTCTTTTGCTGGGGTATGCTTCCAACCCTAGGTGGAGGACATGGATGGCTTGACATGATGACTTAGACTTAGCTTGAGTTGATGAAGCTTGGAGACAATCTTGAGGTGGTTTAGATTTCCTCTACATGGATCCTTTTGATGTAAGTTTAAGTTTGTAACCCTTTGCTTTATAATTGAATATAGTCAAATATTTTCTTCCGCTGCTATACTTTGGTCTTTTGATTACCATTAAATAAAGATTTGAAAATTTTACACCCACTCCAACATACCTTCTGAGTGTGTTTGGATTGGAGGTTCTATTGTTCAAATTTTTAGTAAGGAGGTGTTTTCACTTCTTTACAGCATGGTATCAGAGCCCATGGTAGTCGGAATCTGACTATTTCAATTTTGTCTCCCTTTAGAACCCTTGACTTAGTTAGTTACCTTTAAGTGAGATGTTGACCTTAGAATTGATCAATGATGATCTTTGTATGCAATAAGGTTGGTTTTGAGGATGAGAATATGTTAGGAAATCTAAATATGGAAATATTGTGACTTGGTTTTTGCTTTGATTTTGAGCTCACCATTGTTTCATAACGCATGATTTTTCGAAGAAAAATATATTTTCAATTATATTACTATATGTACAAAATTTCTTGGATTTATCGATGTTTTCTTGAATTAAGTCACAATGAAGAGAAACTCTAGTTTGAGTAGAATCTAACCCTAATTTGTAACTAGGATTGATATAATGGTGTAGTTGACCTACCCTATGACTTTTGGATGATCATGTAGGGTTGATATGTTAGAGACACAAGGTCCTAAAATCTCAACCCTAGATGGTGACTTGATAGTTGGAAACATGAGAAACATAAAATCTCTAAAAACTTTCATAACTAAGAGATGTGGGTAGATCTAAAAAGTTGTTTAGTTTGACTTGTTAGGTTGAACCCTTTAAGGGGTGAAGAGTAGTTAATTGTTGATGTTTAGATCTTTAGATTTCGAGGACGAAATCCTTTTTAAGGGGTGGAGTGCTGTAACATACCGAATCTTAAACCCTACCCTAGAACTTTGATCTTTTGGGTTTTTCCAAACAAGGTTGAGGTTAGGATGATCCTAATAATCTAATGTGTGAATAATGTAATCTAATAAGTCATAAAATTCATTTTGTGATAATAAGATGATAAATAACTTAATTGAAAGAGTAATGTTGTTAATGGGCCTCTAATGGGCCTAATGGCATAATCTATGTAATAAAGTCTCAAAATAAAGAATAGACTTCAAATTCATAATCTACACATCAAAATAAGCCTACATGTCAATTTTCATTTAATTTGGACCACCTCAAAATAATATGGTAATTTAGGAGAGAGAAATTGCCTAAAAGGTGTAATTAATAAATAAATATAATAATTGACCCCAAAAGAGGAAAATAATCTTAGATTTTTATCTACATAATAAATATATCCTTTGGGTGAATTTTCATCCAATTTGGAGAAAGTTTGCTTAAAAGGTGAAATCAGGAGAGAGAAAGTATGAAGAACCTTCAAAATATTAATTAAATATGAAAACAACTCCAATATGTAAAATTGATGGCAAATTCGTATCCAACACATTAAATATGACTTGTGTGTCAAGTTTCATACAATTTGGATAATCCTAAAGCCATTAATAAAGGAGGAAAGAGAAAATAGTAATTTATTTATTTGACACCTTAAATGTTCTTAAAAGGCAAATCTAATTTTATAATCAGAATCTACATGCCTTTATTGGCCTCTGTGCAAAATTTGGTTTAATTTGGATAAGTTTAGAACCCTTAAAATAGGAAAGAGAAAAACATGTACATAGTTTTAATCGTATTTGAATTATGTGTCACGCTGTTTTCCTTTTATTTGCAAAACCCGGATTCTATCCCAACCGCTGGATTTTGATCCAACGGTTGTAGCGTGTCTCCTACCTTCTGCTTCCTGGTTTTCCCTCGCAAGCTGTTGGCTCTGTTTCCTCGATTCCTTCTCGCTTTCTTTTCTCATCTCTCAAGGTTTCTCTCCGGTTTCTTCTCCCTCAAATTCCTTGCTTCTTCCCGAATCCATTGGTCCTATAAAAGCTAGGACACCACCTTTACCGCTCGTTTTCACCTGGCGCCGCTTTCTTCCCCTGTTCTCCCATCCTTTTCTCTGTTTTTCTTTCTTCTCTCCTCTCCTCGCCTCTCAGCATCATCGGATCATCACCCAGAGGTCCCAAAACCTCCGTCGAGGTCATAGATACGATCCGCACAGGTTGGTTTGGCTTCTTTGGGCTCCGGCTAAAGCTCCCCTACTCCGCCGGTTGCCGGTGGCTGCCGTGGGGTCATCTTTGAGCCCCTGCTCACCGCGTGCCCCACTTTTGGTGCGGTTCCGCTCTTGGGCACCTCGCGAGTCTTCCCCTCAACTCGTTTTGGTTGATTGCTGAGGTAATTGGTTTTCCCCCTTTTTGCCCTTTTTCTTCTGTTTGCCGATCATGGCGGGAGGGCGAATCTGGTCTATCATGTATCATAGAACTTCCGGTTGGGGTCATTGTGTTCGACGAGCTGTCAGGAAGATGATGAGCATCACTGTTGCTCACCATCTTGCTTGTTTCGGCTTTATGGATTCATGGTTTGCGTTTCGGTTGTCCTTAAGCTCTGCGTTCTCGCGAGGAAGATAACCCAGCTTGTTTACCCCTTTTGCCCTCCGGTTTTACTTCTTTCACAGTGCTTCTCGCCTTGGGCTTTTTGGTCTTTTTGCGTGCTCTCTCTTTGCTTTGCGGTATTTGCCTGGGTGGCTGTGGGGTCGGATGAGTTGGCCCCCTGTGATTGGGCCAACTCATTGCGAGCGCCCCTCTCCCTCTCTCTCTCTCGCTACTTCTTGCCTATGTGGCTTTATCGGATTTTCTGATTGGTTGGATTTGGAAAATTAATAACTAATAATCTGTTGATCAGAAAATTATGGAAAAATATTCATTGGATTCAGAAAAATGCAAGCTTTCGCTTGGTATTGGTTTTGATTCCCGGATCTGATGTTTTAAAAGGGTGATTTTAATGGATCTAAATAATAAGATATTAACTTGTAAAAAATCATAACTAATTATTTATAAGTCAGAAAAATATAATAAAATATGTTTTGAACTCAAGAAAATATAATCTAAAATATGGAATAGTTTTCATAACCTAATTCACATAATGATAAAAAGGTGTTTTTAGGGTTTTGAATAATCAATATAAACCCCAACCCTAATCCTATATATATGCTAATAGGTGCTTTGGATGCCTATGCTTGGACCTAGATGTGACTTTGGATCTGTTTGACTCTGATGTTGAGGTATGCTTGCATCCCCTATTATATCTATATTGAGCAATTTCATATTCTTGTCTCTTGATGTATGATTTCATCCCACATTATTTCTATATTGAGCAATAGCCTATCTTTATCATTCTCTTGGTCCTATGGACAATAGCCTATACACATTGCTCTTATCTTTTGGTTCTTGTGAACTATCTTATTTGATCTAGTGATCATAGATATTCTCTTGGAATCTTATCTTGTTGCCTTGGTGCAATTTGGACTTTTGATTTTATATGCCACTGTGATGTGGATTTTACTTGTTAATATATGCCCACTTTGAAGTGGATTTGCTTATATGTTTGAGTTGTCCATTGTGTGATGGCAACAATTGTATAATTCTGACTATACATTTCTACTTGCCTCTACATTATACATGCAATGTGATTTAGTAGCACTAGAGTAGCGTAATTACATTGGTTTTGGGGCAGTAATCCCCTATTATTTATTTGGAGGGTGGCAGTATACCATTCCTCTGTAATCGAGTGTGGCAGTAATCCATGCTCAAAACATTATATATTGGGAGATTGGCAGTATTCCTTTCTCTATCAGGTTTGCAAGGATGTGAAGCCTTGGCCGCCAATTGTGTTTATATTGTTCTAGTGTTATGTTTATCTCACAATGCATGCAGGATATTGATTGTGGGGTATGTGCCTTACTTGTGCTTTGTTTACCACCATGGTAGTGGATTTGTTTATGGCACAATCCTTTTATATGTTTTGTTTTATGGCAAGTATCTTCTTTTTGTTGTAATCTTTCACTTGATACCCGTTTGGGTGATACTTATCTCTTGCATGGGAAGCCTTGTATATTTTAATGTCCCTATTTCCTTATATTGCTCAGGTTACTTTTTAGTATGCACATACCAGCCTTTGCTGATGTTTCCTTTGTTTCTCTTTTGCTGGGGTATGCTTCCAACCCTAGGTGGAGGACATGGATGGCTTGACATGATGACTTAGACTTAGCTTGAGTTGATGAAGCTTGGAGACAATCTTGAGGTGGTTTAGATTTCCTCTACATGGATCCTTTTGATGTAAGTTTAAGTTTGTAACCCTTTGCTTTATAATTGAATATAGTCAAATATTTTCTTCCGCTGCTATACTTTGGTCTTTTGATTACCATTAAATAAAGATTTGAAAATTTTACACCCACTCCAACATACCTTCTGAGTGTGTTTGGATTGGAGGTTCTATTGTTCAAATTTTTAGTAAGGAGGTGTTTTCACTTCTTTACATCATGGTATCAGAGCCCATGGTAGTCGGAATCTGACTATTTCAATTTTGTCTCCCTTTAGAACCCTTGACTTAGTTAGTTACCTTTAAGTGAGATGTTGACCTTAGAATTGATCAATGATGATCTTTGTATGCAATAAGGTTGGTTTTGAGGATGAGAATATGTTAGGAAATCTAAATATGGAAATATTGTGACTTGGTTTTTGCTTTGATTTTGAGCTCACCATTGTTTCATAACGCATGATTTTTCGAAGAAAAATATATTTTCAATTATATTACTATATGTACAAAATTTCTTGGATTTATCGATGTTTTCTTGAATTAAGTCACAATGAAGAGAAACTCTAGTTTGAGTAGAATCTAACCCTAATTTGTAACTAGGATTGATATAATGGTGTAGTTGACCTACCCTATGACTTTTGGATGATCATGTAGGGTTGATATGTTAGAGACACAAGGTCCTAAAATCTCAACCCTAGATGGTGACTTGATAGTTGGAAACATGAGAAACATAAAATCTCTAAAAACTTTCATAACTAAGAGATGTGGGTAGATCTAAAAAGTTGTTTAGTTTGACTTGTTAGGTTGAACCCTTTAAGGGGTGAAGAGTAGTTAATTGTTGATGTTTAGATCTTTAGATTTCGAGGACGAAATCCTTTTTAAGGGGTGGAGTGCTGTAACATACCGAATCTTAAACCCTACCCTAGAACTTTGATCTTTTGGGTTTTTCCAAACAAGGTTGAGGTTAGGATGATCCTAATAATCTAATGTGTGAATAATGTAATCTAATAAGTCATAAAATTCATTTTGTGATAATAAGATGATAAATAACTTAATTGAAAGAGTAATGTTGTTAATGGGCCTCTAATGGGCCTAATGGCATAATCTATGTAATAAAGTCTCAAAATAAAGAATAGACTTCAAATTCATAATCTACACATCAAAATAAGCCTACATGTCAATTTTCATTTAATTTGGACCACCTCAAAATAATATGGTAATTTAGGAGAGAGAAATTGCCTAAAAGGTGTAATTAATAAATAAATATAATAATTGACCCCAAAAGAGGAAAATAATCTTAGATTTTTATCTACATAATAAATATATCCTTTGGGTGAATTTTCATCCAATTTGGAGAAAGTTTGCTTAAAAGGTGAAATCAGGAGAGAGAAAGTATGAAGAACCTTCAAAATATTAATTAAATATGAAAACAACTCCAATATGTAAAATTGATGGCAAATTCGTATCCAACACATTAAATATGACTTGTGTGTCAAGTTTCATACAATTTGGATAATCCTAAAGCCATTAATAAAGGAGGAAAGAGAAAATAGTAATTTATTTATTTGACACCTTAAATGTTCTTAAAAGGCAAATCTAATTTTATAATCAGAATCTACATGCCTTTATTGGCCTCTGTGCAAAATTTGGTTTAATTTGGATAAGTTTAGAACCCTTAAAATAGGAAAGATAAAAACATGTACATAGTTTTAATCGTATTTGAATTATGTGTCACGCTGTTTTCCTTTTATTTGCAAAACCCGGATTCTATCCCAACCGCTGGATTTTGATCCAACGGTTGTAGCGTGTCTCCTACCTTCCGCTTCCTGGTTTTCCCTCGCAAGCTGTTGGCTCTGTTTCCTCGATTCCTTCTCGCTTTCTTTTCTCATCTCTCAAGGTTTCTCTCCGGTTTCTTCTCCCTCAAATTCCTTGCTTCTTCCCGAATCCATTGGTCCTATAAAAGCTAGGACACCACCTTTACCGCTCGTTTTCACCTGGCGCCGCTTTCTTCCCCTGTTCTCCCATCCTTTTCTCTGTTTTTCTTTCTTCTCTCCTCTCCTCGCCTCTCAGCATCATCGGATCATCACCCAGAGGTCCCAAAACCTCCGTCGAGGTCATAGATACGATCCGCACAGGTTGGTTTGGCTTCTTTGGGCTCCGGCTAAAGCTCCCCTACTCCGCCGGTTGCCGGTGGCTGCCGTGGGGTCATCTTTGAGCCCCTGCTCACCGCGTGCCCCACTTTTGGTGCGGTTCCGCTCTTGGGCACCTCGCGAGTCTTCCCCTCAACTCGTTTTGGTTGATTGCTGAGGTAATTGGTTTTCCCCCTTTTTGCCCTTTTTCTTCTGTTTGCCGATCATGGCGGGAGGGCGAATCTGGTCTATCATGTATCATAGAACTTCCGGTTGGGGTCATTGTGTTCGACGAGCTGTCAGGAAGATGATGAGCATCACTGTTGCTCACCATCTTGCTTGTTTCGGCTTTATGGATTCATGGTTTGCGTTTCGGTTGTCCTTAAGCTCTGCGTTCTCGCGAGGAAGATAACCCAGCTTGTTTACCCCTTTTGCCCTCCGGTTTTACTTCTTTCACAGTGCTTCTCGCCTTGGGCTTTTTGGTCTTTTTGCGTGCTCTCTCTTTGCTTTGCGGTATTTGCCTGGGTGGCTGTGGGGTCGGATGAGTTGGCCCCCTGTGATTGGGCCAACTCATTGCGAGCGCCCCTCTCCCTCTCTCTCTCTCGCTACTTCTTGCCTATGTGGCTTTATCGGATTTTCTGATTGGTTGGATTTGGAAAATTAATAACTAATAATCTGTTGATCAGAAAATTATGGAAAAATATTCATTGGATTCAGAAAAATGCAAGCTTTCGCTTGGTATTGGTTTTGATTCCCGGATCTGATGTTTTAAAAGGGTGATTTTAATGGATCTAAATAATAAGATATTAACTTGTAAAAAATCATAACTAATTATTTATAAGTCAGAAAAATATAATAAAATATGTTTTGAACTCAAGAAAATATAATCTAAAATATGGAATAGTTTTCATAACCTAATTCACATAATGATAAAAAGGTGTTTTTAGGGTTTTGAATAATCAATATAAACCCCAACCCTAATCCTATATATATGCTAATAGGTGCTTTGGATGCCTATGCTTGGACCTAGATGTGACTTTGGATCTGTTTGACTCTGATGTTGAGGTATGCTTGCATCCCCTATTATATCTATATTGAGCAATTTCATATTCTTGTCTCTTGATGTATGATTTCATCCCACATTATTTCTATATTGAGCAATAGCCTATCTTTATCATTCTCTTGGTCCTATGGACAATAGCCTATACACATTGCTCTTATCTTTTGGTTCTTGTGAACTATCTTATTTGATCTAGTGATCATAGATATTCTCTTGGAATCTTATCTTGTTGCCTTGGTGCAATTTGGACTTTTGATTTTATATGCCACTGTGATGTGGATTTTACTTGTTAATATATGCCCACTTTGAAGTGGATTTGCTTATATGTTTGAGTTGTCCATTGTGTGATGGCAACAATTGTATAATTCTGACTATACATTTCTACTTGCCTCTACATTATACATGCAATGTGATTTAGTAGCACTAGAGTAGCGTAATTACATTGGTTTTGGGGCAGTAATCCCCTATTATTTATTTGGAGGGTGGCAGTATACCATTCCTCTGTAATCGAGTGTGGCAGTAATCCATGCTCAAAACATTATATATTGGGAGATTGGCAGTATTCCTTTCTCTATCAGGTTTGCAAGGATGTGAAGCCTTGGCCGCCAATTGTGTTTATATTGTTCTAGTGTTATGTTTATCTCACAATGCATGCAGGATATTGATTGTGGGGTATGTGCCTTACTTGTGCTTTGTTTACCACCATGGTAGTGGATTTGTTTATGGCACAATCCTTTTATATGTTTTGTTTTATGGCAAGTATCTTCTTTTTGTTGTAAGCTTTCACTTGATACCCGTTTGGGTGATACTTATCTCTTGCATGGGAAGCCTTGTATATTTTAATGTCCCTATTTCCTTATATTGCTCAGGTTACTTTTTAGTATGCACATACCAGCCTTTGCTGATGTTTCCTTTGTTTCTCTTTTGCTGGGGTATGCTTCCAACCCTAGGTGGAGGACATGGATGGCTTGACATGATGACTTAGACTTAGCTTGAGTTGATGAAGCTTGGAGACAATCTTGAGGTGGTTTAGATTTCCTCTACATGGATCCTTTTGATGTAAGTTTAAGTTTGTAACCCTTTGCTTTATAATTGAATATAGTCAAATATTTTCTTCCGCTGCTATACTTTGGTCTTTTGATTACCATTAAATAAAGATTTGAAAATTTTACACCCACTCCAACATACCTTCTGAGTGTGTTTGGATTGGAGGTTTTATTGTTCAAATTTTTAGTAGAGAAGTGGTTTCACTTCTTTACACTAGGAATGGCATATCTAGTTTATCTTCTACCATTATTTCCTTAAATGATGATAACCATAGATTCAGAGCATCCCTACAAAAATTCCTCAAAGAGAAGAACTCCCTAAATGAAATCCTTGACCATTCTACCAAACAAAATGGTACTAGTGGTTTGGGATTTGTAGGGGGGGCATCAAAGGGCAAGAGCAAATCCAAAGGTAAGAAAAAGAGCAAGGAGACCTCTTTCTTTGTAGATATTCTTACGGCACTAAGAATCCTATTTGTTCTTATTGAAAATGTGATGATCATTTCTCTATTCATTGTCCTTACAAGCCTAAGGGGACCAACCCAAAGATGAAATGGGTCCCCATGCTAACTCTGGATCCCAAAGTTTGAGTTGGAAACTGACGTTTTCCTTTCTTGTAGGAAAAAGGAAGATGGATTGTTGATAGTGGCTGCACTAAGCACATGGGGTGATATAAATCATTTCAACAATTTCACTAAAAACAAAGGAGGATCGGTCACCTTTGGGGACAACAAGAAAGGTAGTCAAAGGTGAGGATGATGTAGGTGAATCCTTATGTATCAAGAATGTTCTCTTTATGGATGTCCTACATCACAATTTAATTAGTGTTGGTCAACTTTGTGACAATGGTTACCTTGTGTTAATTACTTCCTTTGAATGCTTGATTCTAAATTCCCTCACCTACCAAGTCATATATAAGGGAACTAGAAGTGGTAATCTTTATGTTATTGTTCTTGAATCTATTAAGCATGTTGTTGGTAGATGCCTAGTAGTCAACTCAAATGATATTTCTCTTTGGCACCGTCAGCTTGGTCATGTAAATATGCATCGGTTGAAGAAGTTGAACATAAAGGACTTGGTCAAAGACTTCCCAAATTGGATTTTGAAAAGGATGAGGAATTCCAACCTTGTACCCAATGAAAGAAAACCAAGTCCTCCTTCAAATCCAAAGGAGTCCTTAGTACCAAGAGAGCTCTTGAGCTTCTTCACATTGATCTATTTGGACCAATGAGAACTCAATCGCTTCGTGGTTCCAAGTATTGCCTTGTTATTCTTGATGATTTCTCTAGATATACTTGGACCTTCTTTCTCATTTCTAAAAGTGAAACACTTGATGTTTTCTCGAGCTTTTGTAAATGAGTTGAGAATGAAGGTTCTTGTCTCATTGTTTCCATCTGTAGTGACCATGGGGGAGGATTTGAAAATGAACTTTTTGAGAGTTTTTATCAAGAATCTGGTTATGCACACAACTTCTCTTCACCTCGAACACCTCAACAAAATGGGGTTATAGATAGGAAGAATAGGTCTGTATAGGAGATGGCTAGAACCATGCTTCTAGAGTATGATACTCCAAAGAAGTTTTGGGCTGAAGTTGTTAGTACCTCATGTTTTGTGCAAAATCAGGTTTTTACTCATCCTTCGTTGAAGAAAACCCCCTATGAGCTATGGCGTGGTAGGAAGTCTTCTATTGAGTATTTATGTATTTTCGAATGTCCTTATTTTGTTTTGAACATTAAAGATTCTCTTGACAAGTTTGATCTGAAATCTTACAAGGCCTTCTTTCTTGGATATAGCACTACTAGCAAGGCTTATAGAGTTTTTAATGTTTATCTTGCTAAAGTAGAAGAATCTATAAATGTAAAGTTTATTGAGACTAAACTCTCTATTCTCAAAGATATTGTTCCAAATGATGATGTTTCATGTGAAGTAATTCCTATTCTTAAAGAGCTCAACATCACCCAAAAGGGAAAAGAGATGGCCACTCAAGAAGAAGAGAAAGATGATGAGAAGAAGGATCCAACCCCCCAGTTTGCAAAGAATCATCCAAAGGAGATGATTTTAAGTGATCCATTTGAAAGAGTGAAGACACGGGTTGCATTCAACAAAGACAAGCCAACAACACCTTCATCTCACAACTCGAGCCTAAGAATGTCAAGGAAGCTCTTGGGTATGAAGAATGGATCCTAGCTATGCAAGAAGAGTTGGAGAAATTTGAAAAGAACAAAGTTTGGACCCTTGTACCAAGACCAAGTGACAGAAAGATCATTGGCACCAAATGGGTCTACCACAACAAGCTTGATGAAAGCAGCAAAGTGGTAAGGAACAAAGCAAGGTTAATGGCTCAAGACTACAATCAGCAAGAAGGTATAGAATTCGATGAAGCATATGCACCTGTAGCTAGACTTGAGTCCATTCATATGTTGCTTCCTTTTTCTAGTTATAAAGACTTTCTTTTGTATGAAATGGATGTTAAAAGTGTATTTTTGAATGGTACAATTGAGGAGGAAGTGCATGTTGCACAACTCCTGGGCTTTGAACATGATAGTCTACCTAACCATGTTTATTTGTTGCAAAAAGCTCTCTATGGACTCAAACAAGCACCTAGAGCTTGGTATGAGAAATTAAAGAACTTTGTTAGATCATGGGTATATCATGGGAAAAGTGGATTCCACCTTATTTCTAAAGCACACTTCTGACAATTTTCTTATCATACAAATATATGTTGATGATATCATTTTTGGCGGAACTAACCTTAATATTTGCAAAGAATTTAGTGATATTATGCAGAGTGAATTTGAGATGAGTATGATGGGTGAACTCACATTCTTCCTCGGCTTTCAAATCAAGCAAACAAAAGATGGGAACTTCATCAACCAAGGCAAGTACACAAGTGAACTACTCAAATGCTTTAGGACGGTGAACACCATGCCGATGGGCACACCCATGTCAAACACCACCAAACTTGACAAAGATGAAGAAGGTGAGAAGGTAGATGGGAAGCTCTATAGAGGTATGATTGGAAGTTTACTTTACTTAACTTCCTCTAGACCTGATATAATGTTTAGTGTTGGCATGTGTGCTCCATTTCAATCAAATCCTAAGAAATCACATCTTATAGTTGTTAAAAGGATTTTAAGGTACCTAGCCAAAACCCCAAATTTTAGACTATGGTATCCCAAGTTAAGGGACTTTACTCTTACTACTTATAGTGATGTGGATTATGCAGGGTGCTTGATTGATAGAAAGTGCACAAGTGGAACTTATTTCCTCCTAGGACCATGCTTGGTGTCTTGGTTCTCCAAGAAATAGAGCACGGTGGTATCATCAACCATCGAGGTTGAGTACATTGCTGCCGGGAGTTGTTGTTCCCAGGTCCTATGGATGAAACAAATGCTCCAAGACTTTAACATTCATTTTGATGTTTCTCCTATCTATTGTGATAATACTAGTGCAATGAACTTGTCATATAATCCTATCTTCCATAGTAGATCTAAACATATAGAGGTTTGCCATCATTTTCTTTGTGATCACATTGCCAAGAAGGATATCTATATCACGCATGTAGACACAGAAAAACAGTTGGGGGACATTTTCACTAAACCTCTAGATAGAGAGGAATTCAATTTTATTAGATCAAAATTTCTTATAACTGCTTTGAATGAATCTAACATGCCTTCTAGCTAGTTGTCATCTATCCTATATGTCTTGTCTTTGTCTTAATCATCTTTTCTTGCTAATATGCTAAAAATCAGTTTTCATGTTCTTTTTTCCTTATTTTTCTCTTGTTTTTGGATATTTATCACAAACACATGTTTTACCGCAAGTAGTACCCAATGATGAGTGATATGTGCCTAAGTATGTTCAAAATACATAATGGACTTGAAAAATAAATTTAATTAGCACTCTAATGGCTAGAAACTAAGTTGGTTAGTTTTAGGTCAGATTGACCATCGGTCGAGTTGCCAACTCACCGATCGATGGCCGAGAGCTTTTTTAAAAAGTCTATTAGTCGAGTTTTTGAGTTCACATAACTCGACCGATAGCCGGGCTAGAGCATTCTTAAGCTGGGTTCGGCTGACAATTCTCCCTCTCAACTAGAGAAAAGTCGAAATGATTCCACCTCCATTCTCCCTAAGCTCTCTGCCCTTGCCCTTCCCCTCCTCAACCTAGTCATAATTTGACCTAGCTAGACCTTCCTAGACCTTTCCCCTTGCCAAACCTAGGTCTGTGGATGTTTTTGGTGGTGAGTTTTAGCTCTTTCTCTCTACTTCCTCTCTATTTTGTTTCCATGACATTCAATAGGAGGAAGAGAGCCACCCTAGCTAATGCACCATCCTCTTCATCCTCTTCCCGCTTGATCTCTTTTGATGACACTCTGTTTGTCTCAAATGAGGTTGTAAATAGGTATAAGGACCTCCTTCCTGAAATCCTTTCCCTTTTTATGCCCTCTTTGAGCCTAGACCTATAAGTCAAGAGGTCATAGATCAAGTAGTTGAGTTGCTTAATGTTCACCATCTTTCTGCCTTGGGTGTTGAATGTGCATGCTACAACAATTCCATAACTAGCACAAAAGCGGTTCACGAATTCTACGCTAACTTGCGTTGGAATTATGATACCCTCGTACCCCCACCTAATACTCAAGTAGTCCTCACGTCTATGATAGCTGTGAAGAAATTCCAAGTTTCTGAGGATACCCTGAACATCTTCTTCTCAGGTATCGATGAAACTGACACATGGCGTAAGGATTACCCCGAGTATTTTGACCTAATTGAACCTGAGGCTTTCTACAAGCAATACGATCTCACTCTCCCTAATATCCATCATTTATTGAAGAAGCCTCAATTCCCCTATAAGAAGAAGAGAATCCTTCCATCCTCTACCTTGGATCTTAAGAGATGCATCCTCGCCCTAGTCGTCAACTGCAATATCCATCCAAAGAAAAATCAAACAGAAATTGCAGAAAACACTGCGGTGATCATGTATTATCTCTTAGAGAATGTCAAAGTTAAGTGGTCTAGATACATCCTCCATCACATCACCTACTTTGACTCAGACAAGAACACCCATGGCACCCGCCTTCCCTACCCTGCCCTAATTTGTGGTCTTTTCTAGTTTGCCACTGACAAATCTCTTTTCCACAAATTTCACTGCAAAATTTCCCGGAAAGGAGTTTGTATTAGTGAGACCACTATTCAGAAGTATGTGCCTATCCTCTCCTCCACCACACCTGGTGCCTCTACTTCTACCTCCACCTGAGAACCTCCACCACCTCAGCCTACTCAACCTGGCTGTGCCTCGTTCTATGCATCAAATGAAACCCTTAAGGGCTACATGATGCATCAACAGGCATACAACCTCCAGGTCCAAGAGCACTTGCATCAGGACTTATGTTCAATCATGTCCAACATGAACATGTCCTGTTCTCATCCCTACCCAACCTACTAGCCCTACCCCGAAGTGATTATGCATCCTAAGCATACAATCACTTTTACCCAGCCCCTCCACCTGCACCTTTCACTGTTGCTACACCCTCTGTTGTTAGTGGACCTTCCCCTATTGTTATGTATGTGCCTAGTGGACCCTTGGACACTCTTCTTTCCAGTCTTGATAATTCTGCTCCTTCATTCCTACATGCCAATGAGCTCCATGCTCTTGGTATGTCTTGGGATAAACAAAATGCTCGTTGGCCCGGTCGTGGTTTCGGTCCCTCTATTGATGAAGAGATGCCAGACCAGGCTGATGAGGAGGCTGTTGATGCTGACGAGGCTGCTGATGATGATGGGGATGATGGTGTTGAATATGATGATGATGGCTCTGATGGTTTTTTTGGTGACTCTTGTGGCAACACATCCCATTATCACACAGATCACGAGGTGTTACACGAAAATGTGCGGAAATCACCATAGCCACAGCTTAACAAAGACACGGGTTCATTAAAACCGTTTGCGGAAAACTGATAAACTGAGAAACATATTACATTCCAGTCCATATCCTGCAAGAAAACATGTTATATACATCTCCATACAAGCCTGGATACATGTCCACAGCTTAGAGCAACAGCTGTCCTGTCAACACATGAGTTCACCACATGTTCATACATATAAAGGTCCATATCTGGCCATCAGCAGGATATACAAACGACATCGGTCATACATCGTAAAACAACGTCAAAACACCGCCAAGGACCTGAGAGTACAGGGATGACTCTAGACTCTACACCAAAACATCAAAACAACATCATCTCCAAAGCTTGCCTTCTACAGATCTTCTTGCTGCTCGGCCGCAACTTCGCGGCCACCACCACGACAAGCTCGACCACCTAAAAAGGGTGGAAACTAGCGGAGTGAGACAATTGAACATTGTCCCAGCGGGAGGCATAACTCCGCGCCAAAACTACAAAACCTCAAGATCATATATAAGTAGGTTACCGATAAAGGATATAACAGAAGCAGTTTATGAAATGCAAAGCCATCCATACCATTAGACTTACCAGCTGTACCAACATATTTCCCAAAGGGACATGATTGACAAGATAAACTATACATGGAACTCACCTCATAGGAGAAATGCATAGTAATTGCAAGATAAATAAAGTTAACTACACAAACAAGGCCTCAACCAATGTTTCGTGTTTATCTTATCAATACATACTAGACAACTGTATTACGTTTTATTATGCCCTGAGGAAATGAACCGTACCGTTCAAATCCAACCTTCGACTGCAAATCCCATAGCCGGTGCCATACAAGGTCAATGGAAGAGTCGGAATCCAAGACCTTCTCCACCTCATGGTCAGTACATGAGAACACAAAGCAGGACTGCAGTCTCGTGCTTGAAGTGGTCATAAGCCACAGGGTCAGCTCCACAGGCTACCCTCTGCCTAGCCCGCCTCCGTACAGGTCACAACGCTAGTAACTGAGCCACGTGTCTAAACACCGTGCTAGGAGCCATGAACGCATTCATGCTCAACATATCACATATCTGGAGCCATGGGCCATGTTCACCATGCTCATCACACATCCGAGTCTGCAACCGCAGCTGCACTCGTTTCACCTCTCTATTTTAGGCTAGGAGAAACCTCGCATATTCAAAAATATGCGCTCCGGGTTAACCCGCAGGAGAACCCATTTCATCATCACCCTATCCTGACTGGTGATGAATCTATGGCCAGGGCAAGCTACATAATAGTTTTCATTATGATTAATTAGTATCTTTTAGATGGATTGCAAGATTCAACCAAGTTGTATAACATGCAAGATATAACAGAAAGTAAACAGCATAAACTCAACATTATGCATTCTCTACAATTTACATCACATTGATCCATCACAAGGATCTCACATCACATGTTATTACTTGGCCTCTTGCCAATCACCTAGATCCATCTCAGGTATCATCACATATCATGGGATTTCAATCCCTCATCACATAGTACCATAGCCTCTCAAGGCTTTCATCATCATCATGGAACATCATACACCTGTCATCACAGTGTTCATTTACCCAATTCTCATAGCCTTTCATTGGGCTAAGCATTACCTGCATGGTTAGCATCATTCAATACCCAGATGAATAATCAAGAGACTATATTTACTACCATAGTGTGACAAATTAGGGTTAAGTGTATTCTTAGTACAATCATGATGATAATAATTTCATCCATGCCTCATCTTTAAGTATATAAGTAAGCACATTATCAAGTAACCCTAATGCATGCTCAAGATCATCTTTGGCATTTAAAGGAAACATAAGTATCATTCATAAGCAACGCGCCGTCATAAAAACATAGTCGACATGTCATCTTTTCATGATAGGTCGTACCCTCACAAGAGACACCAACATACCTCACTAAAATCCATCCCGGGCAGACCCATTCCTATTTAATCCCTAGCAGGCGAGCAGCTCATGTGTCGGGCGAGCAGACACACTGAGCGGGCAGGTTAGCAAATGAGCAAAGCAATGAGCTGGGTACTGAACCGTGCAAGGCAAGCGAGCGAGCAGGGTAAAGCATAGGCGAGCAGCCCTGTCGGGCGACACGCGCAGAGGATGTCGGGCGTGCACTAGTATCGGGCGAGCCAACTAGAACCGGGTGAGCAAGGTAGTATCGGGCGACACGGATGGTGCCGAGTGAGCAGAGCTAGGTATTGAGCGACACGCGTGCCGGGCGAGCCAAGACATAAGCGAGCAGGGCGTGTCCGAGCGAGCAACAACACTGGGTGACACAGCTAGTGTCGGGCGAGCAGGACTATCAAGCGAGCCAAAACTGCCGGGCGACACAGGGGCGTGCAGGGTATATAGTTGAGCAACAAAAGCAGGGCGAGTAGGGTTACTGAGTGAGCAAAACAGAGTGTATCGGGCGAGTGAGCATTGAGCTTCACTGGGCGAGTAGCCCACCGGGCGAGTAGCCCACCGGGCGAGCAAGAGGAAAACTTGACTCACTCAACCCGTGCAAGAGAGAACTAGGGCAAGGGTTATCGGGCAGCACCTCCCCGCACATCTCAACCAATGTTCAAACCATCTAAACGAGCTCACCATCTTGCCCAAGGTGAGAGGAGAGTAATTCTCAAGCCACTAAGTCATGAGCTCACCTCAATCGGGTAGGAAAGAGGGGTGTTGCTCATGGCATTAGAGCTTAAGCTCACTCATCTAGACCAAGGGGAGAAAGGAGTGTTGCTCTCCTAAACCCTAACATACATGGATCAGCCAACATGCAAGACAACTAAAGAACAACTCCAAACGTGCAAGGGCAAGATTAAGGCAACATATATGAAAAGGAAGTAAAGTAGTTTAGGGTTAGAGTCATGCAACCCGCCTTAAGCTCCAAGGAAGAAGATGCACTTCAAGCTCCAAGGGTATCTCGATCACCAAGGCTCCTCCAAGGGTGTGTATCGGCCACCACCTTCTTCTTCCAAGGGTGTGTCGGCCTCCAAGCTGCTCACACAAGGGTGTGTCAGCCACCAAGCAAGGGGAAGAGAGGGTGTATCGTGCACAAGGAGAAGAGGAACTAAAGGGACCTCAAGCTAAGGAAGGGACAACCTATATAGATGAGGAAGGAGGAGAAACCAAGGTGAACCCTTTCTAGGTGTCATCCACCCAAGGGACACATGTCCACCAACTCAAGCCACCTCTCTTGCAAGCCATAAGACACTTGTCCAAAATGTGCACCATGTGTTCTCCAAACAAGACCAAGGTTGGACCAAGCTTCATGGGCGACACACCAAGCTGCCCTAGGCCGACACAAGCTATACTTGGCCGACACAAGGCCCAAGCAAGCCCAAAAAAGGAACTCCAAGGCCCAAATAAGCTCAACAAAGGCCCAAAGAACTCAAACAACAAGCCCAAGCCTTCCTCTCAACCCTAGAGGAAGCAAAGAGAGAGAAGAACACCTCTCAAGGTGACAAACTTGCTCCCAAAACCCTAGACTTGGGTTAATTGCAAGTAGCACCTCCAACTCTCAACAAAGCATAACCAAACCCTAATCACCACTCAAAGGTGATTAGCAAGCATCAAACCATCATGGTTAAGCAAAGCAAATAGGGTAAGCCCTAAACGCATGTCAGGGTCCTTACAATCTAACCCCCTTTAAGGGATTTCGTCCCCGAAATCCGAAGAGAAAAGCGAGGGATACTTCTTGCTCATCTCTTCCTCAAACTCCCACGTGGCTTCCTCAATGCCACGCCACTGCCAAAGGACCTTCACAAGAACCAGGTCCTTCCTCTTCAGCTTCTTGATCCTTCTGTCAAGAATCACCACAGGACCTTCCTCGTAGGTCACATCTACATCAAGCTCAACCTCAACTGGCTGTATCACTGCACCTGAATCTGGATGACTTTTCTTTAGCATACTGATATGAAACACTGGATGCAACCTGTGCAACTCGGGAGGCAACTCTATCTCGTAGGCTACCTTTCCAACACGTGCTATAACTGGGTAAGGCCCCATATATCTGGGTGCCAACTTACCCTTCCGTCCAAACCTCAACACACCTTTCCACGATGAGACTTTAAGATACACTTTGTCTCCTACCTGGAACTCCAATGGTCGTCGGCGATTGTCTGCATAAGACTTCTGCCTGTCTTGTGCCACTTTCAACTGTTGTTGTATCACCTTGATCTTATCTGTCATTTGCTGCACTAACTCAGGACCCAAAAGTTGATACTCACCTGATTCATACCAACACAAAGGAGATCTGCACTTTCTTCCATACAGAGCTTCATAAGGAGCCATGTCGATGCTTCCCTGATAACCGTTGTTGTAGGCAAACTCTATCAAACTCATATGTACATCCCAGCTACCTAGGAACTGCAAAACACAAGCTCGAAGGAGATCCTCCACAATATGAATAGTCCTTTAAGATTGTCCGTCTGTCTGCGGGTGAAAGGCTATACTGAACCTCAACTGTGTTCCCAACGCTCTGTGCAACTGCTCCCAAAAACGACTGGTAAACTGAGGACCTCTGTCAAAAACTATCATTGCTGGCACACCATGCAAACGAACTATCTCATCCACATACACTCTGGCGAGCTTCTCTGCTGTGTACGTCGTCTTCACAGGCAGAAAATGGACAGACTTTGTCAATCTGTCCACTATCACCCAAATGGAATCATGATTCCTAGTTGTCCTGGGCAGACCAACTATGAAACCCATGGTTATATGATCCCATTTCCACTGCGGTATCGGCAAAGGTTGTAATGTACCTGCCGGCTTCTGATGCTCAGCCTTCACTTGCTGAAAAACTGCACATCTTGCCCCGAACTCAGCCACATCTTTCTTCAAACCGGGCCACCAATACAAGTCCTTCAGACTATGATACATCTTGGTGACACCTGGATGCATGGCATACATCGATGTATGTGCTTCCTCAAGCACCAACTTCCTCAGATCGTCAGCATCTGGAACCACCATCCTATCACGATAGCATACTAGCCCATCCTTAGACTCATGAAACCCATCACGCTTGTCACTGCCGAACTCTAATCTGATCAACTATACCGCCTCATCTGTCTGCTGTGCATCCTTGATCTGCTGCCTCAACGTAGGCTTGACTTGCATCTATGCGAAAAGACCAGATAACGAAGAAACTTCCATCTGCACATTCATCTGTCGTAGAGAAACGAACATATCCCGCCTATGGAAAACCAGGGAACTCAACTGTTCCTTCCTTGAAGAAAGAGAAGACTTTCGACTAACCGCATCTGCTACCACATTCGCCTTACCAGGATGATACTCGATAGTGTAGTCGTAGTCATTGATCAATTCCATCCATCGCCACTGTCGCATGTTCAACTCGTGCTGCGTGAAGATATACTTCAGGTTCTTATGATCTGTAAAGATCTGACACACTTCCCCATACAGATAGTGTCTCCAAATCTTTAATGCATGAACTACTGCTGCCAGCTCCAAATCATGAGTCAGATAGTTCTCCTCATGCTTCTTGAGCTATCGTGAGGCAAAAGAAACCACATGATCTTCCTGCATCAACACGCAACCTAAACCTTTCTTGGAAGCATCACAGAAAACAACATAGCCTTTCCCAGGCTCTAGCAAGATCAACACTGGAGCACTAGTCAGCTTCGCCTTCAAACTCTGGAAAGCTTGCTGACATCGATCATCCTAAACAAAAGGTACATCTTTCCTGGTCAACTTCGTCATCGGTAACGCAATCACACTGAAGTCCTTGATAAACCTCCAGTAGTATCCTGCTAAACCAAGGAAACTACGAACTTCTGTCGGTGTCTTTGGCTGTTCCCAATCTGCAACAGATTCCACCTTCTTCGGATCCACCTTGACTCCTTTAGCGAATATCACATGGCCCAAGAAGGTCACTTCATCCAGCTAGAACTCACACTTACTGAACTTGGCATACAACTGATGTTGGCGAAGAAGAGTCAACGCTCGATGAAGATGTTGCTCGTGCTCAAGCCTATCCCGACTATAGATCAAGATGTCATCTATGAAGACTATGACAAACTGATCTAAGAATGGACAGAACACTCTGTTCATCAGATCCATGAAAGTAGCAGGTGCATTGGTTAACCCAAACGACATAACCACAAACTCATAATGACCATACCTTGTCCTGAAGGCTGACTTCGGTATGTCATCCTCCTTTATCCTCAACTGATGATATCCAGATCGTAGATCGATCTTGGAAAACACTGTAGCACCACACAACTGATCAAATAGATCATCTATCCTCGACAACGGGTACTTGTTCTTGATCGTGACCTTGTTCAACTACCGGTAGTCTATACACAACCGCATCGAACCATCCTTCTTCTTGACGAACAACACTGGAGCACCCCAAGGCGACGTACTCGGTCGGATAAAACCTTTATCTAGCAACTCTTGCAACTGCTTCTTCAACTCTGCCATCTCTGCTGGAGCCATTCTATATGGTGTCTGCGCAACTGGCTGCGTTCCTGGTACCATATTGATCTCGAAATCAATTTCTCGGGGTGGGGGAACACCAGGAAACTCCTCAGGGAACACGTATGCAAACTCACAAACAACTGACACCTCCTCAAGGCTAGGACCTTTTGCCTTGGCATCCACTATGGTATCTACCACGTGAGCTAGGAACGCCTCACATACTTGTCGTAACAACTTATCTGCCACCAGAGCTGATACTAAGCATGTCGGAAAAATCTTCCTATCTCCCTGGAAGATCCACTTCTCTCCAGCAATGTCAAACACTACCTGCTTGGAACCACAGTCCAAAACAACCTTATACCTCTCTAAGGTATCCATCCCAAGGATGACATCGAAACCATGCATATCAAGTGGTATGAGGTCCACTTGAATGCGATGTCCCAAGAAAGATAAGACACAAGATGGACACTCTTCTCGAAGCAAAGAGGAGCCATCAAGAGGGGTTTCTAACAACAAGCTATCCTTCTTACAGCTAACAGGTAAATGACAGTTCTCAAGCATACTATAGGCGATAAAAGAGTGCGTAGCACCCGGGTCAACCAGAACAGATATAAAGCAGGAAGAAGACATATCAGAATGAAATAACTCCATCTGACCTGTCACTACTCGCAGGTTGACTACCGCCTCTGGATGATTCATAGTGTAGAATCGAGCCATTGCTTGTTGTCCACGACCTCTGCTTCCCTGAGCAGATGATCCAGCCTGAGACGCTTGACCGCGTCCTCGTCCCCTGCTACCACTGGGCTGTGGTCTCTCAGACCCCTAAAGGTTCTGTCTCGGCTACTGCGCTACCTCAACATCATTGTAGGGACAACTTGACATGATATGCCCTGTCTGACCACATGCATAACATGTCCTAACATCATCTCGAGGCCTGGATGGCCCTGTCACTACCACAGAAGCCGAACTTGGTGCCTTATAAGGCGAAGAAACATAACCTCTTCCTCTACTCATAGACCACTAAGACGGTCTACCAGAACCTCTCATCGCTGCCGGTGCCGAAAACCTGGGCTTCTTGAAGCCACCAAACCTCTGATTCTGAAACTGAGCAGGTCTCTTCTTAGCCATAGACTCTCTCTTTTCCTTTAAAGAATGTTCGATCCTCCGAACAGATTCCACAAACGTCGCAAACCGTTCTCTATTCTCCAATGCAGAAATCGGTGTTGTCAACTCAGCACTCAGACCTTTCTCGAAACGTCTGATTCGTTCCTCGTCTGTCGTTGCCATGTGAGGACAAAACCTCAACAGATCCATAGACTTAGCTTCATACTTGGTGATGTTCATCGTTCCTTGTCGCAAACTCTCGAATTGACAGATCTTCTCATCCAGATACGTCTTGGGAAAGTATCTGGTGACGAACTCACGTCGAAACACTTCCCAACAGATCACCTCACCAGGCCGCTTCTCTTCCTCGATGGTCCACCAGTGACCAGCACTACCTTTCAGAAGGTAGACAACATGCTTCACTTTGTCTGCTTCGGGGATGTCGAGGATCCGGAAAGCCTTCTCGAGACTTGTCAGCCACAGATCTGCATCCGCTGGATCATCCGTTCCAGCATACTCCGAAGCTCCGACTCGGCGAAGCCGCTCAAAGGTCTTCCCAATACCTGATGCTTCTCCATGGGGAACCTGTGCTGTTGGAGGAGGCACTGGTAGTCGTTCAACCATGAGATTCATCATAGCTATCATCTGCCCCATAAGCTGTTGGTAGGCAGGATGTTCAAGAATGGCTGGGTCAGGTTGGGGGACCTCAGGCACCCGATCTTCATGCGCCTGTCCTACTGCTCCATCAACAGATGCAGCATCGCTGTGCTCAGCAACGAGTTCTTCATGGTTTCCAGACATCTTGGCTTTTCTTCTGCTGAGGCAGAAGATTTCTATGAGAAAATCTGGAAAACACATAAGAACAAACACAACCTAGTCCTAGATCCCTGTAGACTCAGCGAACCTAAAGCTCTAATACCAAACTTGTGGCAACACATCCCATTATCACACAGATAACGAGGTGTTACGTGAAAATGTGTGGAAATCACCATAACCACAGCTTAACAAAGGCACGGGTTCATTAAAACCGTTTGCGGAAACTTATAAACTGAGAAACATATTACATTCCAATCCATATCCTGTAAGAAAACATGTTATATACATATCCATACAAGCCTGGATACATGTCCACAGCTTAGAGCAACAGCTGTCCTGTCAACACATGAGTTCACCACCTGTTCATACATATAAAGGTCCATATCTGGCCATCAGTAGGATATACAAACGACATCGGTCGTACATCGTAAAACAATGTCAAAACACCACGAAGGACCTGAGAGTACAGGGATGACTCTAGACTCTACACCAAAACATCAAAATAGCAGCATCTCCAAAGCTTGCCTTCTACAAATCTTCTCGCTGCTCGGCCGCAACTCCGCGACCACCACCACGACAAGCTCGACCACCTAAAAAGGGTGGAAACTAGTGGAGTGAGACAATTGAACATTGTCCCAGCGGGAGGCATAACTCCGCGCCAAAACTACAAAACCTCAAGATCATATATAAGCAGGTTACCGATAAAGGATATTACAGAAGTAGTTTATGAAATGCAATGCCATCCATACCATTAGACTTACCAGCTGTACCAACATATTTCCCAAAGGGACATGATTGACAAGATAAACTATACATGGAACTCACCTCATAGGAGAAATGCATAGTAATTGCAAGATAAATAAAGTTAACTACACAAACAAGGCCTCAACCAATGTTTCGTGTTTATCTTATCAATACATACTAGACGGATGTATTACATTTTATTATGCCCTGAGGAAATGAACCATACCGTTCAAATCCAACCTTCGGCTGCGAAGCCCATAGCCGGTGCCATACAAAGTCAATGGAAGAGCCGGAATCCAAGACCTTCTCCGCCTCATGGTCAGTACATGAGAACACAAAGCAGGACCGCAGTCTCGTGCTTGAAGTGGTCATAAGCCACAGGGTCAGCTCCACAGGCTACCCTCTGCCTAGCCCGCCTCCGTACAGGTCACGGCGCTAGAAACTGAGCCACGTGTCTAAACACCGTGCTCGGAGCCATGAACGCATTCATGCTCAACATATCACATATCTGGAGCCATGGGCCATGTTCACCATGCTCATCACACATCCGAGTCTACAACCATAGCTGCACTCATTTCACCTCTCTATTTTAGGCTAGGAGAAACCTCACATATTCAAAAATATGCGCTCCGGGTTAACCCGTAGGAGAACCCGTTTCATCATCACCCTATCCTGACTGGTGATGCATCTATGGCCAGGGCAAGCTACATAATAGATTTCATTATGATTAATTAGTATCTTTTAGATGGATTGCAAGATTCAACCAAGTTGTATAACATGCAAGATATAACAGAAAGTAAACAACATAACTCAACATTATGCATTCTCTACAATTTACATCACACTGATCCATCACAAGGATCTCACATCACATGTTATTACTTGGCCTCTTGCCAATCACCTAGATCCATCTCAGGGATCATCACATATCATGGGATTTCAATCCCTCATCACATAGTACCATAGCCTCTCAAGGCTTTCATCATCATCATGGAACATCATACACCTGTCATCACAGTGTTCATTTACCCAATTCTCATAGCCTTTCATTGGGCTAAGCATTACCTGCATGGTTAGCATCATTCAATACCCAGATGAATAATCAAGAGACTACATTTACTACCATAGTGTGACAAATTAGGGTTAAGTGTATTATTAGTACAATCATGATGATAATAATTTCATCCATGCCTCATCTCTAAGTATATAAGTAAGCACATTATCAAGTAACCCTAATGCATGCTCAAGATCATCTTTGGCATTTAAAGGAAACATAAGTATCATTCATAAGAAACGAGCCGTCATAAAAACATAGTCGACATGTCATCTTTTCATGATAGGCCGTGCCCTCACAAGAGACACCAACATCCCTCACTAAAAGCCATCCCGGGCAGACCCATTCCTATCTAATCCCTAGCGGGTGAGCAGCTCATGTGTCGGGCGAGCAGACACACTGAGCGGGCAGGTTAGCAAACGAGCAAAGCAATGAGCCGGGTACTGAATCGTGCAAGGCAAGCGAGCGAGCAGGGTAAAGCATAGGCGAGCAGCCCTGTCGGGTGACACGCGCAGAGGATGTCGGGCGTGCACTAGTATCAGACGAGCCAACTAGAACCGGGTGAGCAAGGTAGTCTCGGACGACACGGCTGGGGCTGAGCGAGCAGAGCTAGGTATCGAGCGAAACGCGTGCCGGGCGAGCCAAGACATAAGCGAGCAGGACGTGTCCGAGCGAGCAACAACACTAGGCGACACTGCTAGTGTCGGGCGAGCAAGTCATATGGCGAGCAGGACTATCAAGCGAGCCAAAGCTGTCGGGCAACACAGGGGCGTGCAGGGTATATAGTTGAGCAACAAAAGCAGGGCGAGTAGGGTTACTGAGCGAGCAAAACAGAGTGTATCGGGCGAGTGAGCATTGAGCTTCACTGGGCGAGCAGCCCACCGGGCGAGCAGCCCACCGGGCGAGCAGGACGAAAACTTGACTCACTCAACCTGTGCAAGAGAGAACTAGGGCAAGGGCTATCGGGCAGCACCTCCCCGCACATCTCAACCAAGGTTTAAACCATCTAAACGAGCTCACCATCTTGCCCAAGGTGAGAGGAGAGTTTTGCTCAAGCCACTAAGTCATGAGCTCACCTCAATCGGGTAGGAAAGAGGGGTGTTGCTCATGGCATTAGAGCTTAAGCTCACTCATCTAGACCAAGGGGAGAAAGGAGTGTTGCTCTCCTAATCCCTAACATACATGGATCGGCCAACATGCAAGATAGCTAAAGAACAACTCCAAACGTGCAAGGGCAAGATTAAGGCAACATATATGAAAAGGAAGTAAAGTAGTTTAGGGTTAGAGTCATGCAACCCGCCTTAAGCTCCAAGGAAGAATATGCACTTCAAGCTCCAAGGGTATCTCGACCACCAAGGCTCCTCCAAGGGTGTGTATCGGCCACCACCTTCTTCTTCCAAGGGTGTGTCGGCCTCCAAGCTACTCACACAAGGGTGTGTCGGCCACCTTAGCTCCTTCTTCAAGGGTGTGTCGGCCACCAAGCAAGGGGAAGAGAGGGTGTATCGTGCACAAGGAGAAGAGGAACTAAAGGGACCTCAACCTAAGGAAGGGACAACCTATATAGATGAGGAAGGAGGAGAAACCAAGGTGAACCCTTGCTAGGTGTCGTCCACCCAAGGGACACATGTCCACCAACTCAAGCCACCTCTCTTGCAAGCCATAAGACACTTGTCCAAAATGTGCACCATGTGTTCTCCAAACAAGACCAAGGTTGGATCAAGCTTCATGGGCGACACACCAAGCTTCCCTAGGCCGACACAAGCTATACTTGGCCGACACAAGGCCCAAGCAAGCCCAAACAAGGAACTCCAAGGCCCAAACAAGCTCAACAAAGGCCCAAAGAACTCAAACAACAAGCCCAAGCCTTCCTCTCAACCCTAGAAGAAGCAAAGAGAGAGAAGAACACCTCTCAAGGTGACAAACTTGCTCCCAAAACCCTAGACTTGGGTTAATTGCAAGTAGCACCTCCAACTCTCAACAAAGCATAACCAAACCCTAATCACCACTCAAAGGTGATTAGCAAGCATCAAACCATCAAGGTTAAGCAAAGCAAACAGGGTAAGCCCTAAACGCAGGTCAGGGTCCTTACAACTCTGGTGATGAAGGTGATGATGTTGCACCTTCAGACAGAGATGATGACTATGATCCTGATGATGATGTTGTTGTGGATGATGTAGATATAGATGACCTAGATATCTAGTTACTTTTAGTTTTTAGTCTAGTTGCTGATCATATATATCTTTCTAGGCTATTATGTATTAGCAACATCTGGGCACATGATCTGAGCTGTACTATTTTATCTTTTTAGCTTTCATCGATTTGGCTTGTAGTTGTTTTATGAGAACGTGCATTTTGGGTTGTAATATTAATTTTGTTCACTCTTACTCTTTGACCTATTATATCTTATGAGTTGGTGCCATGTTTCACCATATTTTGATTATGACTTATTTTGGTTGCTTCTCTCATCTCTATTTTAGTGTATGTTTTTGAGTTTGCATGTTTTAGATATATGCTTGGTTGTGCTTGGAGAAGACCTATTTTTATGCTCTTCTACCCCTTTCCTTTTTTATAATGTCAAAAGGGGGAGAGAAATTCAATATTTTGAAGCTCAACCATATTTCTTTTATTTCCTATGTGATCCTTTTCTTGTTCTTATATGCTTTATCATGTGACTTGCTAAAGGACCACACAGTATGTATGTGTTACATTGCTTCATGTAGATAGACTAACTATGCAGGTTAAAGTAAGCATAGATTTAGGGGGAGCAATTCACATTGTTCAAATCATGAATCCCCTTCCAATTCACAAGGCAAAGGTATAATTTCAATATCCTTTTCAATATGATTGAGGAGTGGTTTGTCATTGTAAAAAAGGGGGAGAATGTTGACTTGAGAGTTCTACATTGTCCATATTTTGATAATGACTTAACCATTCCATTCCTATGTATCTAATATGTCTGTTCAAGATTGATTTCAAGCTTTAGGTACATGAAAAGGATCAAATTACACAAGCCCCAGCTTGTTCAAGTTCAAGTCAAAAGCAATGCAAGTGTGCAATTTGGGACATCACTCCAAACGACCTTAGAATAATTTTGTAGTCACTTATATTGATGATATGACTTGTAAATAAGATGAGAAAAATATGAGGGACACAAAATACCAAGGTTTAATCACTCAAAAGTCAACTTTGACAATTCGTCACAGGATGTTCATTGGTCGAGTTGGAAACTCGATCGATCCTATGATGGATTTTCTGAAGATGACCCACTGGTCGAGTTGTACACTCATAGAACTCGATCGGCTGACTCACTGAGAAAATCTAATTTTAGCTCATTGGTTGAGTTTATCAGAACAAACTCGACCAATAGTTTGAAAATTGGTTGTCTTTTAGTTGATCGGTTGAGTTACCTTTATTGAAACTCGACCGAATGTACTATATAGAAAATGTAGAAAAGGTGATTATAACCATTGGTGAGTTGTTTTGGGTGAAAATAGATCAGTTGCATTGTGAAAAATGGCTATATTTTGACCCTAAGTGATCCCCAACTCAAAGGAACACCCCCAACTATAAATAGGACCCCTTGGAGTTCATTCCAAGTTTGCTCATTCATGCTACTCTAAGTCCTTTCTATAGTTGAGTGTGTTTCAACTCCTTGAGCCCCTTTCTCTCTCTAGTTTATACTTCATTTCATGATTGTGAGTGAGTTAGGCATATTGCAAGAGAGCTACTCCCTTATTCATGTAAAGCTCTCATCTTCTCCTACTTCCCTATCCCTTCCCTCCATGAAGAAAAGGTGAAGCAAGCTTCCCAGAGTGAAGGAGGAGTTGTTGTTGTGCCTCTTCAATGTTGATGAAGAGGTGGTGATCTTCTCCAGGTGAAGGAGAAGGCAATGGCTGAAGATCCAAGAGGAGTTGAAAAGTCCTTGAAGGTGGAAGACTTGTGCTTGAGTGGGTAAGACCTTGGAAGAAAGTTAAAGACTCTTGCAAAGTGGGTAAGTCCTTGATAAGGTGGATTACTCTTGGTTCTTGGATGGGTAACTCCTTTGGCGATCTTGTGTTGTAACTCTTATTGGTAATAATATAGAGAAAATCATTTGCAAAGTCCTAGAAGTTGACCTTTCTAGGTAGTGGACTGACTCACTTCTAGTTTGAAGTGTGGAACCACTCTACGTCACCTTGTTAAGTGCTTGCTATCAATTCCTCCCATCCTTGCTAAGCTTGTTAGTTAGGACTTCAAATTGCACTTAAGCTATTGGTTTCATTTGATATATTTTTTAAGGTCTAATCTATCTTGTGAGAAATTTTGTAGCTCTATTCCCCCCTCTAAAGCCCTAGATCCAACAAACCCTATTTGTTTTGGCTTGATATTGTGCTTAGAACCTTTCTCTAAACCTTTAACGTTATCTTAGAGAATGTGGAGAGCTTAAGTCTCTAGTTTGAACTTGTTTGGAAGTTGTTTGTGCTTTTGGTGCTAGTCTTGGTGCAAATTGCAAATTACCCATTAGAAGGGGTATTCTAGCAATTTTCCACCTCTAGAGTATTCTTTCTCTCTTAGATTCATGAGGGAGGTTTTGGTGCTTTGGGTGCCTTGGTAGACCCTTAGTTAAGTGGTATAACCTTTAGTGGTGATTAGGGTTTCTAGGGTTTGTGTGCCTGACCATGTGACCCTTATTGGTTTATTTTTGACCTAAGTAGCGACCTAGGGCCTGGTTGGAGGGTGTCATAGTTGAGACACCTCCCCTAGGTGTGGTTTTCATGACCGAGATGGTCTTGGGTGTCTTGGGTCGAGATGGGTGATCATGTGTAGAGTGTCATGACCATGGGTGGTTCCCTTGGTGTGTTGTGGTTGCGACATGAGCATTGGGTGGCCTAGATGGTTGAGATCCAACCTATAGTGTATCACCATCTCTTGCATTTGGACTTTATGTGGTTGCATGTTAGTTTCTTGGGTGGACAAGTGTCTCTTTTGGGTCTTCTTACATTGATCCTTGGTCATCTTCAACCTTAATGAGCATTTATCTTTCCTCTCAGATGTTTTCTTTGGATTTTCTACCCCATCTTCTTCCTTTTTCTTGAACTTAGACTATGTTTTGACATGGTGGTCATTCCTGAGAGTAAGATCCTCATCACAAGGGTAATACACCATGTTTTGACAAGGCGACACCCAAGTGAGAGGGAGTTTCTTCTCTCTTTTCCCCTTTCTTTCTTTTGGTTTGCCCTTGAACTCCTTACCCTCTTTCTTGATCTATCTTTTAACCTTGGCATTTTCCCCTTTCTTGAGGCGATCTTGTCGATGAAATTGGAGCTTTTGTTGGAGCTTGATCGTGTGCTTGAAGCTTGCGTTCCTTGGAGTGATCTTCTTTAAGGCGAGTTATATAACTCTTAACCTTCTCTGTGACAGAGTGAGTTTTTATATATATGTTATTTAGTTTCTATCTCCTACAATTTAATTATTCCAATTATGCCCTCAATCATCTCTCTCACTAAATTGATTCAATGGATTATCAATTTCACTTAAGATCACCCATAATAATACATAAAGTCAATAATACAAACATTATGACATTTAGTCAATTGACATAGTCAATAATCCAATTTTGACTCTAATATTGCACCATAGCTACATCATAGCATTATAAAGCTATGCCTAAAATCTCATTACAATCGGATTTACCAATTTAGAGTTATTTACATTTGAAAATCATGTGTATAATACCATCTAGTAGCTCTAGGACCTAGGTTTTCGATTTAATTGGTCAAAAATCATGTCGCGCGGTCATTTGAGATTGATGGGCACGGTCCACTCACTGGGATTTGTCCCCAGCCATCTGATTGGATGGACTTTGATTCGCTCAGGATCCAAGGGACCAGGACCTCGTCTCCTACCTTCCGCCATCTTCGGCCTGGACTCCAACAATGCGCCGACCCCAAAGCTATCTCGCGCGCCCATCTCCCACAATGATCATGCGAGATTTTTGGAGGACAGATTATACTCCCCAAATCAAACCTAACGAACCCTCACTCGACGCCCCTCGCACTCGGATGAGGGAGAACGATCCCCTTCTTTTCTACACCTCTCAATGGTGGCGGTGCACAGATTAGGGCTTAGCCCTCTACACCACCTCACGTCTATTTAAGACCCCCAAAATCTTCTCCGACCTTCTTGTAATCTCTCTGCACTACCAATTTCCACCGAGACTTGCCCTTTTTCCCCGACCTCAAGCGAGCTCCGCCTCACCTTTCTCGACTTCCCCCTCACTCCATAAGCTCCCTCCATCCAATTGAGCGTGGCTACACCATCTAGGGACCTCGGCGAGTCGAGGAGCACCTTCAGTTGGTGCCGCGGAGGCCCAGAGCCTCGGGTCGACAAGCCTCGTAGTTAAGCTCCAAAAGCTCCACCGCCAATGAGGTTGGAGCCATCTCATAGCTGCGGGAAGATCACAAATGCATCAGCAGACCTACGTGAAGCTTTTGATTCCCTCAATCCAACCCGAGGGCAGGTAAACCTCAACTCCACTCTTCGAGTCTTTTTCAACCTGGTTTGATCAGAATACGAGGCCCGGACCACCTCCGATCGAGCTGCTGAGCTCACCGAACTCAGGGGAACCCCACAAAGAGGATCCGCCCATCCTCACACTCCCAGACACCCCCTAGCCAGCCCGAGTTGCTTCCACTTTTCTTCTGTTTCGTTGCCCGACCATCGCTGCTGCCAAGAGCGCAAGGAAGACAATCGAGGAGGCGGAGTTACTAATCTGCCCTGACCCGTCGTGATGCTATGCACCCCCACAAGGGCATTTACGTCTTTTACCCCAGCCTTGACTCGGTTGACCGAGGCTGGCTCGTGGGTTAAGGAGAGGATCCGCTTAGCCGGATCCCTCTTCTGATCCGCGAGATCAGCGACCCCTTTTCCTTTTATTTTGTTCGTTTATTTCCTTAGAATTTTCCTGATTGGTCAGATTTTAGAAAAACCCTAGAAAATGATAGGAATATCGAAATATATCAAACCTATATATCATTTTCATCAGAAAAATGCAATCTTTTAAATAAAATATTGTTAGGTCCTAGATCTGATTCCTTCTCTAAAAATATGGCCTACATACCTAATGACCCCTTTAATATTTATATATGGTGTAATAATGGTCATTACTGATTTCCAAATCTGCCTTGGGAACAGATTAAACCCTAATTAGGGTCCTGATCATCATGTCACTCGAAATCCTATCTAAGAAGGATAGTTGATTCAATAAGGGAGAAAAACCCTAATTTTCATATTTCACTCTTCATAATGTATACCTTATACAATTTTATGTCAAACAATTAATTGCCCTTGAATGACCTTGATTAACCCTAATCTCAGACCCCAACTCTGAATCATATGTATCCTAAGTGGTATCCCAAATAACCTAAACCCTAATTCTAATAATAATAATTAATGTTGATTAATGAGAAACTATGGTGACTTTAGGGTTTTGCTATCTTTCAGGGTGATCTACTATCCTTCCCATAACCTAGGACTTGTGGAATTCATATCTGAAAGTTAAAGGTACGTGGATATAATTATATGACTAGATTTTCTGGATGTTAATATATGTGTACTTGCTTGTGTGTATTTGAAATACATTACTGGATGTAGATGTTGATGTATGTATATTGACAATTTCTGCCTTGAACGATTAAGAATATGAATGAACAAGAAAAATGAAATGTAGTTACTAGTGGTGCTCATTAATCTCCCTATTAGAGAGGGAATGTATTAATGTTGACTAGAACCTCCCTAATGGTACAAGGTACGTAGGGAGATCCCTAATGGTACAAGGTACGCAGGGATAGGGCCCAATATGTATGTTTGTGCTAAGTCCACCATAGTAATGCATATTCATTCTATATGAGGCTAATAACTTGGGATTACCTGATTTTCTGCCTTTAAATAGCGTTTTCATTCTCTTTCTCCAATTTTGAGTATTTTATATACCATCATCATATAGCTTTTAATTCCACGTACCAACTTTGTTGATGTATTTGTTTCTCATATTTTCTAGGTACAAGCAAATGATGAAGCACTTCAAAGTACTAGAAGACACTAAATAATGAGCCTGGAGGATAATAGATAGATCTCCATTACTCACCTTGGTCTTTTCAGTTATATAGTTTCTTTGTCCTTCTAGATGATGTAATAGGATGTTATAGATCCTGTGTAATAAACGTATTTTCTTTCCATAGACTTAACCTTCTTCCTTTTCATTTATTAGAATGTATGACTTTATCTTTGATCAATGAATGAGGTGTTGTGTGTCTATTATTTGATGATGTGAATATGATCTTGTCTTATCTCTGATTTTAGTTGACTATCTTGATTTCTTATATTTTCCCTTTTGACATTCATAGATATGAGTGCACGCATATTTGTGCATGTCACTAAGGAACATATATGGAAATTGGGGTCGTCACATTCTCTATAATTGCACTTTCCATGCTTGCATGTTACTATTTTCTCTCTATATATGTTTCCTTAACATGCTAGTAGATGTTGATAGTCTCTACAGATTGGATGACGTCAAGATCATGCTTTGTTTCTATGCAATCTGAAACCCTAATTCCCTTTGTATCTGATTTTGGTGTTTGTGATGCATGGTGGTTTTCCTTCCTTCTTGACCTTGGTTTGAGTTGCATGTGTGATCGAGTGTTTTAGTGTTCTATGAAGCTTTGGTTCAATTTTTATGGTGATGATCTTGGATTCTCTCTCTTGTTGAGGTTCCTTCTCATGGTGGTTTCTTGAAGCTTATTTTAGGGTTTGATGATCATTTTGCATGAGAATTTCCCTCTATTATGACGATGGGTTTCCCTTGTTGTGTCACCTATTTTAGCCATGAGTTATCTCTATTTTGGCCTTGTATTGATCTTTATTATTTGGTCTTGGTGGTGGATGGAACCTTAGTGGTCGTCATGCTTATTTTTGTCTTGAGTCACGACATCTCTTTGGATGGAGGTTTTGGGTCACGGTCGCAACTCCGTGTTTGCTCTAGTTATGATCGTGATCATTTTGAGATCATGATAGGTCTTCTCTTTAGTGTTGTGGTCATGACATCAAGGTTGTTCATGACCCATGAGCCATTTTGGTTGGGATGCCCTAGTTGTGTATCGTTCTCTCATGCCTTGTCTTGGTAGGACCTTGCTTTTGTTTCAGATGAATGCTTGCTCTAGTGATGAAGACAACCTCGGACCTTGTGGCAGTCATCACGTGCATAGGGTTGGTGGTTGCAACAGCCCCTCCCCCTTAGGGTCGCGACAAGTGCTTCTTGGGGTGGTCGTGACTTGGTTGCATGAGTGGTTGGGGCATTTGCATGACGTGTGGTCGAGTGGTATACTTGATCACCTGGTTGATGTACTTCCATGAGAAATGTATAAGCCATGCATGCAGAGTGCTATTTGGATAATATCTAATCACCCCTAATCATGCTCCTCAACCCTGAGATGTTACAAAAATGTGGGAGATGTTATATCTAGGGTTTAGTAATTGTATGTACCTACAAACCCTAACTGGATAAAGCTTGACACCCTAACCCTAATGTTGAATTATGTGTTTTCTTTCTCTCTTATGAGATGTTTATCATGTATAATGTTTTTGTCTCTTGTTAATAAGCCCTAACCTTGCAAGTAATATGTATTCCATGGTTTATGTATGCTATGGTGATGGTTATGTGATATAGGGTGGTACTTATGCACACTAATGAGACAAAATGTGATGATGAACATGCAAGGCTTAATGTGATAGGTCCTATGACCTGATATGGTTTGATGCCTATTGAGAGGTGATGTCCTCAAGTGATGTGATTAAGGGATTAATAAGATCCCATAGTGATATTAACATTGATGATTGCCTTATGGATGGAAACAATTTGAGTACCATGTGGTGGCTGTGTGATAAGATCACACACACCTTGTACGTTTTATATCTTTTGGGGTTGCAACACACCCTTATTCTTGTAGAGTTTGTTTTATCTTTATAAATTGTAACTTGACTGATGCTAAAAATCACCCAATAGGCTAACTAATCAAGTGAAACCTAATCATGTAGTTTGCCCTGTGCCATAGATCCAATTCCAGTGTCAACTTTATTTACTAGATTAGTGAAATGAGTATAACTCATAGAGCTTATTTTTTAATATGTGGGTTGCAAGTTGAGTATCTCCTTGTTTCCTTAATTATAGGTCATGTGAGATGACCATGCGTGAGATGTTATCCTTGTGATATGGATGGCCATGAGTGAGACACTCCTTATTAAGAATAGTCATGTGTGAGCCTGTTCTTGTAGTATCGTTACTTGTACCAAGGTGGGCTAGGTGTTTATGTTTATGGACAGTCATGTGTGAGCCGATCCTTGTGCTGACTATATGTCACTCTTTTGCAGTTGACTGATATGTCTCTACAGTGTTCTCTTGAGACGACCAAGAGGTGTTGGAGAGGTTGTGGATTCTGACTATTCCATGGACCTTATATGGCACTGATTTTGACTTAACAATGGTTAGTTGGATTTGGGTGGTATGAATCAAATCCTCAGGGCATAATAAAAGATGTAACACATTCGTGTAGTATATATTTATATGCTCAGGTTACATACATCTCACATTGGTTGAGCCTTTTCCTTGTATTTTTATTGATTTCTTGAATTATAAGATTATAAGAGAAGTCAATTGTTATACATGTTCTTCACATTCCTTTTTAGAATGTAACTTTATCTATTGTTCAATGGAGGTTGCCTAATCTTGTTTAATCTATTTTACCAGTTACATAGATATCATTTAGTTGAATCTTCTCATCATGTTAATATGTTGTTTTACCTATTTAGTTGAATCTTCTCATCATATTAATATGTTGTTTTACCTATTTAGTTTACATGGGCTTTTAATAATGTTGGTAGAGAGTTATATCTCTCATTGGGACATTTGGTCTCACCCCTTGGGTTTTCACATCTTCTAGGTGACCGTGCTAGAAGAGGTAGAGGTCATGCAGTTGAGGAAGAGCATTAGCAAGAGCAGTAGCTGATAAGGTTGGTTGTGCTTCTAGTCCTTTGGTGTTAGAGTCCTAGAGTCATCCATGTACACTCAGGTCCTTGGGTGTTTTGAGATGTTTTGTGGTGATGTATTTGACGCAAGGTTTTTGGTTTTCATATATATATATATATATATATATATTTATATATATATATGTATATATCTGTGTGTGTGTGTGTGGAACCAGTATCTTATGTGACAGGAACGCTGACCTACAATGATGTTAAACTGTGACATGTTATGTGCAGTATTGGTAGGCTTGTGGACTCATATGTAATAAGTTTTTGTCTTATGGTGCTTTTATGAGATCGGTTTTAATTATCTACTATTTCTAGTAATCCATTTGCTTAACATTGTTTCTACCTTTGGGTTTTGAGCAATATCTCTTTTGGCGTGATAGGGCATCACGGTTTGGTTGGTATTAGAGCTTTAGGTTCGCTGAGTTTACAGGAACATAGGACTAGGGTTTGTGTCTGTTCTAGTGTACTCCAGTCTATCTTATAGTGACTTCTGATTATGCAGAAGAAGAAGAAGAGTAGATAGATGGCTGGAAAACATGAAGAACATGTTGTAGAGAGCAGTATTGCTACACCTGGTGGTGGTGCGAGGGCTCAGGCAAGAGAAGATCAGGTTCTTGATGAGCCCCAGTTTGACCTAGCTGTGATAGAGAACCCTATCTTCCAGTCTCTATTTGGGTAGTTTATGGAGACGATGATACACATGGTGGACAGAATGCCTTCCCCTCAGCCTAGGGAAGTTGTCCCCATTATTGAATCTCCAGGAGATGGGAAGACCTTTGAGAGGCTCAGACGTGTTAGTGTTGTGGAGTATGCAAGTATGACTGATCCAGTAGATGCTAGTCTTTGGTTGACGGAGTTGGAAAAGACTTACAAGATCCTTAATATCCCCGAGGCCGATAAGATAAATCATGTAGTGTATCTCCTAAAGGAGAGGTTGACCATTGGTGGGCCATTGAAGAGGAGAAATTTCCATGTGCTGATATCAGTTAGGAGGAGTTCATACAAGAGTTTGTCAGTAGGTACTTTCTGCATGCCTAAATGGATGAGAAGATCAGTCAATTTGAGAGGATCTGGCAAGGATCCATGTCGATCAATGAGTAACAACCAAAGTTTATGGAGTTCTTGAGGTTTTGTATTCAAATGGCGTCGATAGATGAGGAAAGTATCATACATTTTGAGAAGGGTTTGAACGGTGAGATGACAACGGCGGTGGTGGTTCTTGTGAACCATGAGAAGTTTGCAACATTTGTGGAGTTTATTAGGAGGATTGAATGGTCTGTGGTTGAGAAACGGGAGAGGAGAACCAAGAAGAGGTCGGTACAATCTCAAGGGCATTCGTCAGGAGGCTTTAAGAAGCCTATGTTTTCTACAGCGCCAGCATGATAGAGGTCTAGTGCACCAACACAGTGGTCACCCAATAGGGGCAGAGGATGTGGTTTTCCATTGATGAGGGCTCAAAGTGTGTCATCAGCTTTGGTGATAGGGTTGTCTCGATCATGGTATGAGAGAAAGACCTACTAGAAGTGCGGATAGGTTGGGAATACGAAGCTATTTTGTCCTATTAAGAATGAAGAAGTCACCCAGCAACTGAGGCAGAGCCAACATGGCTCACAGAGACAACAGTTTAGTTCCAGTGGAAGGGGATGTGGAGAAGCATCTCAAGCTGGTTCTTCAAGACAAGCTAGTAGAGGAAGAGGGTGGCAATAGGCGATGGCTAGATTCTATGCTATGAGTCAACCTGAAGGAGTGGTCAACTCACGAATAGTGATAGGTTAGATGGTGTTATTTCATTCTGATTTGTCTTCTTCTTGCTTTAAATCTATTTTGGTTGACCCAGGTGTGATGCACTCTTTTATCACTCGAGAAGTGATTGATGCTTGTTCTTTGCCCATTATTCGTAGATGGGATAGCCTTCATTTAGAAACCCCATTAGTTGGTCCCTTGGAGTTGCGTGAGGTGTGTCCTTCCTGTGTCCTTTCTTTCTCTAGACATAGCATTCAAGTGGACCTCTTACCACTTGACATGCATGGATTCGATGTGATCCTTGGAATAGATACTTTAGAGAAGTATCAGGTGGTCTTGGACTATAGTTCCAAAGTGGCAATGTTTGTACACGGTGTTGAGACATGGACCTTCTAAGGATATAGGAAGATTATTCCTACTTGTCTGGTGTCAGGAATGGTGGCTGAGAAGTTGATGAGACAGGGTTGTTATGTTTTCTTAGCACATGTGGTTAATACCAAAGCAAGGATTCTGAGTTTCCGAGAGGTGTCGATTGTCAGAGAGTTTGAGGATGTGTTCCCAGATGAGTTCCCAGGTGTTCCCCCTATCGTAGAGATTGATTTTGACATAAATCTAGTCCCAGGCATGCAACTGATAGCACAGTCATCATATAGGATGGTGCTAGCTAAGAAGGTAGAGTTAAAGAAACAATTGCAAGAGCTACTTGAAAAGGGCTTCATCAGACCCAGTACGTTTCCATGGGGTGCTGCTATGCTGTTCATGAAGAAGAAAGATTGATCCATGGTGTTGTGTATAGACTACAGACAGTTGAATAAGTTGATGATAAAGAACAAGTATCCCTTATCACTGATAGATGGCTTGTTTGATCAGTTACGAGATGTTGTAGTTTTCTCCAAGATATGCATGAGGTCGGGATATCACCAGTTGAGGGTCAAAGTAGATGACATACCTAAGTTGGCTTTTAGGACTAGGTATGGTCATTACGAGTTTATGGTTATGTCATTTGGGCTAATCAATGCACCGGAAGCATTTATGGACTTGATGAACATAGTGTTTTGTCTATTTATCGATAACTTTGTGATGGTATTCATAGATGACATCCTAATATACAGTCATAGCAGCCAACAACACCAACAACATCTCTGTCAGGCATTGACAATGTTGAGGCAACATCAACTATACACTAAGTTCAGCAAGTGTGAGTTTTGGTTGAAGGAGGTGTCTTTCCTAGGACATGTGATATCCTCCCAAGGTGTTCATGTAGACCCCAAGAAGGTTGAATATGTGTTGGAGTGGGAACAGCTGAAGACGCCAATAGAAGTGCACAATTTTTTGGGTTTGGCAGGATACTACAAGAGGTTTGTTAAGAACTTCAGCTCTGTGGCTTTGCCCCTAACCAAGATGATGAGGAAAGATGTACCTTTTGTCTGGTATGACAAATGTCAATGTACCTTTCAGTTATTGAAGGAGAATCTAATGAGTTCACTAGTGCTAGTGATGCCTGAGTAAGGGAAGGGTACATAGTTTTTTGTGATGCATCACAGAATGGTTTGGGTTGTGTGCCGATGCAAAACAAGAATGTGATATCTTTTGTGTCATGATAATTGAAGAAGCATGAGGAGAAATATCCTACCCATGATCTGGAGTTGGCCATAGTGGTTCACGCTTTGAAGACCTAGAGACACACCCTGTATGGCGAGAAATGTTAGATCTTCACATATCACAAGAACTTGAAGTATATCTTTTCACAATAGGAGTTAAACATGCAGCAGAGGTGTTGGATGGAATTAATCAAGGACTATGATTGTACCATTGATTACCACCCAGGAAAGGCAAATGCCATGGTAGATGCACTGAGTAGAAAGTCTTCTTCAACATCATAAGTGGGCAGTGCACAGTTGAACTCTTTGGTGTGTCATAAGAGAGACATGTTGGTCTCCTTGTGTTATATGAACTTGAAGCTAGAGGTGTCCATGCTAGAAAGGTAGTTGGCATATTTGCAAGTGAAGCCCACGTTGAGATAGTAGATCAAAGGGGAACAACATGCTAATGATGTGATAAAGCAAATACGATTATAGTTTGGCAGCGAGGAGCATGATGGTTTTTGTGAGGCAGATAATGAGACAGTCTGTCACCATGATAGAGTTGTGGTCCCCCGATGCTAGTAATCTGAGGAAGGTGGTTCTAGAAGAGGCCCACTCTTCTATGTACAGTATGAACCCAGGTAGCACCAAGATGCATCATTACCTTTAAGACCGGTATTGGTGGCCTGGCTTAAAGCGGGATGTAGTTGAGTACGTAGCTAAGTACGTGGTATGTCATCAAGTCAAGGCAGAGCATTAGAAACCTAAAGGGATGCTATAGCCATTACCCATTCTACATTGGAAGTGGGATCATGTCACAATGGACTTTGTGGTTGGTCTGCCTAGGACAGCCAAAGGACATGATTCCATTTGGGTGATATTTGACCGACTAACAAAGTCTACACACTTCCTACCAGTGAAGACAATGTATCTAGTAGAGAAGCTCACTCAGATATACATGGATGAGATAGTGTGTTTCCATACTGTCCCAGCTACTATCATGTCAGAAAGAAGTCCTCAGTTTACTAACCGCTTTTAGGAGCATTTGCACATAGCTTTCATTACGCAGTTGAGTTTCAACACTACTTTCCACCAACAGATGGATGGTCAGTCTGAGAGGACCATACAGACCTTGGAGGACCTGTTGAGGGCTTGTGTCTTGTAGTTTTTAGGGAGTTGGGACATCCATCTCAGTCTGATAGAGTTTACCTATAATAATATCTATCATAGGAGCATCGACATGGTACCGTACAAGGCATTGTATGGGAGATTTTGCAGGTCTCAGTTGTGTTGATATCATATAGGTGAATATCAACATCTTGGTCTAGAGCTGGTGAAGTAGACAACAGAGAAGATCAATGTGATTCAACAACAGTTGAAAGCAGCATAGGATAGGCAAAAGTCATATGCTGATAACCATTAAAGACCCTTGGAGTTCTAAGTTGGGGACATGGTGTATCTCAAAGTATCTACTTGGAAGGGTGCTTTGAGGTTTGGAAAGAAGGGTAAGCTAGATCCTAGGTATATGGGACCTTATCCTGTGGTGGTACATGTTGGAAAGGTGGCCTATAGGTTGGAGAAGCCACCTGAGTTGCACAGGTTACATCCAGTGTTCCACCTGTCTATGTTGCGGAAGTGCAACCCTGATACCGAGTTGGTTTTGCAACCAGTGGAGGTTGAGCTTGATAAGGACATGTCCTATGTTGAAGGGCCAGTGTTGATCCTTGAAAAAAGGGTGAAGAAGTTGAAGAAGAAGGACATAGTCCTTGTGAAGGTTTTGTGGCATCGCCGAAAGCCACGTGGGAGCTTAAGGAAGAGATGTAAAAGAAGTACTCGTCTCTTTTTGCTTAGGATTTTGGGGATGAAATCCTTGTTAGGGGGTTATGGCTTGTATGACCCCTAGCATGCATCTTGGGTTAACCTTGTTTGTTTTGGCTTGATGTTGTGCTTAGAACCTTGCTCTAACCCTTTAACATGATCTTAGAGCATGTGGAGAGCTTAAGACTCCAATTTGATCTTGTTTGAATGTTGTTTCTGCTTTTAGTGCTAGTTTTTGTGAAAATTGCAAGTTACCCATTAGAAGGGGTATTCTTGTAATTTGTCACCTCTAGAGTGTTCTTTCTCTCTCTTGGCTTAATTAGGGAGGATTTGGTTCTTTGTGGCACCTTGGTGGTCCCTTAGTTGAGTGGTATCACCCTTAGTGGTGATTAGGGCTTCTAGGGTTGGTGTGCCTTGACCATGTGACCATAGTTGGTTTTGCTTCGACCTAGGTTGTAACCTAGGGCTTGGTTGGAGGGTTTCACGGTCAAGACACCTCCTCTAAGTATAATTTTCATGTCCGAGATGGTCTTGGGTGTCCTGGGTTGAGATGGGTTCTCTTGTGTAGAGTGTCACAACCATGGGTGGTTCCCTTAGTGTGTTGCGGTCACGACATGAGGGTTGGGTGGCCTAGGTGGTTGAGATCCAACCAAGACTGTATCACCATCTCTTGCATGTGATTTTATGTGGTTGTTTGTTAGTTTCTTAGGTGGAAAAGTGTCTCTTTGGGATCTTCTTTTGCTGACACCTCATCCCTTACCCTACCTCTCTCCTCCTTTTCTATATAAACCCGCTTTTCTCCATTGAAGTGGTCTTTTTGGCCATCCTCTTTCTCCTTCCTTGCTTTGACTCTCTTGGATCTTATTGGAGCAAGAAGGATATGTTCTTGTTTCTTTAGAGGTGGTTCATCCCATGCATGTGGTGCTTGTGGTGATCCTTAGTCATCTTCAACCTTGGTGAGCATTTATCTTTCCTCTTGGATGTTTTCTTTGAATCTTCTACCCCATCTTCTTCCGTTTTCTTGGCCTTAGACTATGTTTTGACATGGTGGTCGTTCTTGATAGTAAGATCCTCATCACAAGGGTAATAGGCCATGTTTTGACAAGGCGACACCCAAGTGAGAGGGAGTTTCTTCTCTCTTTTCCCCTTACTTTCTTTTGGTTGGCCTTGAGCTCCTTGCCCTCTTTCTTGAGCTATCTTTTGACCTTGGCACTTTCCCCTTTCTTGATGTGATCTTGTGGCTCAAACGTGGAGCTTTTGGTGGAGCTTGATCGTCCTTGGTGATCTTGTGCTTGGAGCTTGCTTTCTTTGGAGTGATCTTCTTTAAGGTGGGTTATATAACTCTTAACCTTCTCTATTATTACACTTTCCATGCTTGCATGTTGCTCTTTTCACTCTCTAGATGTTTCCTTAACGTGTTAGTAGATGTTGATAGTCTCTAGAGATTGTATGATGTTGAGATCATGCTTTATTTGGATGCAATCCGAAACCCTAATTCCCTTCGTAGCCGATTTTGGTGTTTGTGGTGCATGGTGGTTTTCCTTCCTTCTTGACCTTAGTTTTAGTTGCATGTGTGATGATCGACTGTTTTAGTGTTCTTCGAAGCTTAGGTTTGGTTTTGATGTTGACAATCTTAGTTTCTCTCTCTTGTTGAGGTTCCTTCTCATGGTGGTTTCTTGAAGCTTTCTTTAGGGTTTGATGACTGTTTTGCATGAGGTTTTCCCTCCATGATGACGATGGGTTTCCCTTGTTGTGTCACCTATTTTAGCCATGAGTAATCTCTATTTTGACTTTGGATTGATCTTAATTCGTGGTCTTGGTGGTGGCTTGACCGTTAGTGGTCGTCATGCTTGGTTTTTTTCTTTGGTCGCAACATTTCTTTGGCTGGAGGTTTTGGTTCAAGGTCACAACACCACTTTTTCTCTAGTTCTAGTCGTGATCATTTTGAGGTCATGATAGGTATTCTCTTTAGATTTGTGGTTGTGACATCAGGGTCAGTCGCAACTCGTGAGCTATTTTGGTTGGGATGTCCTAGTTGTGTATCATTCTCTCCTACCTTGTCTTGGTAGGACCTTTCTTCTATTTTGGATGAATGCTTTCTCTTATGCTGAAGATGACCCATGTCCTTGTCACAATGTGCATAGGGTCGGTGGTCACAACAACCCCCCATGGGGTAGCAACAAGTGCTTCTTAGGGTGGTTGTGACCTAGTTGCATGAGTGGTCGGGGCCTTTGCATGACGTGTGGTCGAGTGGTATACTTGATCACCTGGTTGATGTACTTCCATGAGAAATGTATAATTCATGATGAGTGTTGTTTGGATAATATCTAATCACCCCTAATCATTCTCCTCAACCCTGAGATGTTCCAAAAATGTGGGAGATGCTATATCTAGGGTTTTGTACTTGTATGTACCTACAAACCCTAACCGGATAAAGCTTGACACCCTAACCCTAATGCTGAATTATGTGTTTTCTTTCTCTCTTATGAGATGTTTATCATGTAGAATGTGTTCCTCACTCTTTTTTATAATCCCTAACCTTGCAGGTGATATGTATGCCATGGCTTATGTGTGCTGAATTATGTGTTTGATTTCTCTCTTATGAGATGTTTATTATGTAGAATGCTTTCCTCACTCTTGTTTATAATCCCTAACCTTGTAGGTGATATGTATGTCATGCCTTATGTGCGCTACAGTTATGGTTATGTGATACAGGGTGGTTCTTATACACACTAATGAGACAAAATGTGATGATGAACATGTAGGTATTAATGTGATGGGTCCTATGACCTGGTGATGGCTTGATGCCTATTGAGAGGTGATGTCCTCAAGTGATATGATTAAGGGATTAAGATCTCATGGTGATATGTGACATTGATAATTACCTTAAGGATGGCAAAAATTTGATTACCATGTGATGGCTATGTGACAAGATCACACCTTATGCATTTTATATATTCTGGAGTTGCAACACACTCTTATTCTTGTAGAGTTTGTTTTAGCTTTATACATTGTAACTTGATTGATGCTAAAAGTCACACAATCAGTTAACTAATCAAGTGAAACCTAATCATGTAGTTTGCCATGTGCCATAGATCCAATTCTAGTGTCATATTTATTTTCCAGATTGATGAAACGAGTATAACTCATAGCACTTATTTTTGAATATTCGAAGTCCAAGTTGAGTATCTCCTTGCATCCTGAATTACAAGTTGTGTGAGATGGCCATGCGTGAGCCGATCTCCTTGTAATATGGATGGTCATGAGTGAGCCAATCCTTATTCTTAAGAATGGCCATGCGTGAGCCTATTCTTCTAGCGATGTAACTTGTACCAAGGTGTGCTAGGTGTTTATGTTTATGTTTATGGACGACCATGCATGAGCTGATGCTTGTGTTGACTTTATGTCAATCTTTTAGAGTTGACTGATAGGTCTCTGTGGTGTTCTCTTGAGCTGATCAAGGGGTGTTGGAGAGGTCATGGATTTTGGCTCTTCCATGGACCTTACATGGCACTGATTTTGACTTAAAAGTGGTCAGTTGGATTTGGGTGGTACGACTCAAATCCTCAGGGCATAATAAAAGATGTAACACATCCGTGTAGTATATATTTGTATGCTTAGGTGACTTACATCTCACATTGGTTGAGCCTTTTCCTTGTCTTTTTACTGATTTCTTGAATTATAACATGGTAAGAGAAGTCAACTGTTATACATGTTGTTCATATTCCTTTTTAGAACATAACTTGATCTACTATTCAGTGGTGGTTGTCTAATCTTGTTTAATCTATTTTATCGGTTACATACATATCATTTAGCTGAATCTGCTCATCCTGTTAATATGTTGTTTTACCTATTCAGTTTATCTATGATTTAATATCATTGGCAGAGAGTTATATCTCTCACTGGGACGTTCGATCTCACCTCGTGGATTTCCACATCTTTTAGATGATGGTACATGAAGAGGTAGAGGTCGTACAGGCGAGGAAGAGCAGTAGCAAGAGCAGTAGTTGATAAGGTTGGCTATGCTGCTAGTCCTTTAGTATTAGAGTCCTAGAGTCATCCATCTACACTCAGGTCCTTGGGGTGTTTTGAGATGTTTTGTGGTGATTTATTCGATGCAAGGTTTTTGGTTTTCATATATATATATATATATATATATATATATATATATATATATATATATATATATATATATATATATATATATATATATATATATACATATATACATATATATACAAATATATGTATGTATATACATATATATGTATGTATATATATATATATACATATATACATATATATACAAATATATGTATCTATATACATATATATGTATGTATATATATATATATATATATACATCTATATGTATATATATATGTATATGTATATATATGTATATATATACATGTATATGTATATATATGTATGTATATATGTATATATGTATTTATATATGTATGTATATATATATATATATATATCCAAAGTATCATTTATACAACAAATAAACACTTCAATCAAATACAAAGAAAACTTCATTAACGAACTTAACACAGAAATAGAAACTGAAAGAATTCATAATAAAATCAAAAGTAGTAATTTTCAAAAACTAATAATAGAATTTCAAGAAAAAGTTGAAAAAGAAATCTGCTCCACACTACCCTCAGCATTCTGTCATAGAAAGAAACATGAAGTTACTTCACCATACATTAACAATATTGATGAAACTAAAATTCCAACAAAAGCCAGACCCATCCAAATGAATCAAAGACTTTTAGAAATATGTAAAAATGAAATAAAAGAAGGTTCAAGGCCTCCTTGTCGTAGTGGTAGCCCGTTGCACCCGCTTTAGCCGTGGTAGGCATTTAGGGTTTTTTAGAGCTAGGTTTAGCTATTGACAGGCCACTTAGTAATCCCTTGATTGATGATTTCAATCTCTCACCCACAAACCTTTCTGAGTGTATCATATTCAATTTTCTTTAAGAAATACATAGGTCTGAGGCCTCCTTGTCACAGTAGTTCAACTGTTGACAGGCCACTAGGAATCAACTTATTGAAAAGAGAATAAGATTGTTCAACAAAATCATTATTTATATCAAGCTCCTTTGGTTTTAAAATTTTTGAGATTTAAGCCTCAGATCTCTTTATTTTTGACAACTGTATCTTCAGCTATTAAAAAAAATGTTGAATAAAACCCTTAACTCACTATCAGGTGTCAATAAAATAGTAAATACCCTTCAAACCATAAATGAAAGATATTCAATGGAAAATAAAAATAATTTCATCATCGATAAAGAAATGCTAAGAGAAGAATTTTTATCTGATAGAAACTAGTTCAAGACAAAACAATTTTATGAAAACTTTGATAAAAAATAAAGAGATTACATTAGAGAAAAATGGCATTCACAAATGCAATACCATAGAAAAAATATACATTTCTTTGAATGGTATAAAAATTATTATATCAAAGAACTTAAAGAAAAAATCTATAGGATTGTTCCATCATGGTATGAGCCTAATAAGTCTGACAGTAATCCCAGACCATTGCACCATGAAAACCTATCAGTCCAAAATATAACAAATAAGAGTAACCTACAATTAAAAGAAGAAAGTTCTCATTCTTCCAATAAACACATGATTGATAAAGTAAATAATCTATCTAAAACTAAAAGTAAAGAAAGCGAAGAGTACTCTGTAAAGGTATTAAGCACATAACAATACTTCATTCTTGAAACTATTAATAATGTTAAAAGTGATCAAGAAAAATTAAAATTATTTTCAAAACATATGAAAATGAATAAAAAAGAAATCAACTCTAAAGGTAGTCCAAACCAAAATATTTCATATGATACTAAAAAGGCAACTGAAAAACAACCAACTCTAAAAGACTTCAAAAGAGAACAAAAAATTATTAAAAAGGAAATAAAAGATTTAAAAGAAACTAAAAAGACATATGAAAATATAGAAAGTCAAAATAAATCCAAAAACAAATCCCGAAAAAGGAAATGGAAGGGAGATGTTATAATTAAAATTAAGCCAAATTTCACTATTAAGAAACTAGCTTTATTTGATTCTGGAGCAGACATAAACTGCAATAGAGAAGGTCTAATACCAACCAAATATTTTGAAAAAACCATACAATGTCAATTCATGAACCAATGATGAATTACAAATCAATTATAAAATCCCTAATGTCCATGTTTGTATAAAACATACATGTATTAAAACTACTTTCATTCTAGCCAAAAATATAACCGATGACATAATAATAGGGACACCATTCCTGAATAAAATACTACCTATTATAGTAGATACAAAAGGAGTACATGCTAATATAAATGGAAAAATGATTACCTTTAAGTTCAAAAATGAACCCAAAGTATCATTTATACAACAAATAAACACTTCAATCAAATACAAAGAAAACTTCATTAACGAACTTAACACAGAAATAGAAACTGAAAGAATTCATAATAAAATCAAAAGTAGTAATTTTCAAAAACTAATAATAGAATTTCAAGAAAAAGTTGAAAAAGAAATCTGCTCCACACTACCCTCAGCATTCTGGCATAGAAAGAAACATGAAGTTACTTTACCATACATTAACATTCTATTTGTTTTAGTTTATTGGTGTTGGGATCCAAAAACTAGTATTGGAATTAATTTTCCCTTTAAAATGGGATCAATATTGAATTTGTCCCACCATTTGACATCCCAACTGCCCCTAAATTGGCTCTGATACCATTTAGGGTAGAAGCTAGGATTTTGATGGTTGGTCTAAAACATGGTGTACCTGAGTACATGTATCTTATATGTACCCATCTTCATTTCTGATGATCGCACAACTATACATAATAATCTAACCCTACAGATGTGATGTATGCTCCTTAGATAACATGTGTATCAGAAATCATCTCAATCTGACATTCCTAAATCATATAATGAAACAAGATGTATATTTTCTAATCAATGACAAGTTTCTGAAATTGCAGAAATCGTTGGATGATATATTGCTATATATCATGATTTATATGAGATATGAAAGCAAAATTTTAAATACTTCTAATCTAAACAATGTTGATTCTATCTGTATGGTTAGATTTAATTAATGGACTCCACGTATGCCATTTTAATGGTTGGTACACATAACTTACATGTACCGGTCGGTACACACTTCCTAATCTCTCTCCCTCAATCTATCTATCTATATATATATATGTGTGTGTGTGTGTATATACACATATATATGTATATATATATATATATATGTATATATGTATATATATGTGTGTGTGTGTGTAACCAGTATTTTATGTGGCACGAACGCTGACCTACAGTGATGTAAGTAAATTGTGACATGTTATGTGTAGTATGTGGCAGGCTTTTGGACTTATATGTAATAAGTTTTGGGCTTATGGTGCTTTTATGAGATCATTTTTAATTGCCTACATTTCCTAGTAATATGTTTGCTTACTTTTTTCCACCTTTGGATTTTGAGTAATATCGCTTTGTGGAGCGACGGGGCATCACATATCATATGTTAACTTTTTGCTTCTCATCAACCGAATAAAGGTGGCTCACTATAATCCCCTGGTGTCCGACATTACAAAACACATGTCTTCTTCGAAAGGGATTCTTCTCTCCATGGTTGGTGAGGCACATCTTTGGCTCCCCCCTAGTATCTGATTTATCTTTGTCCATAGTCCCACTCTCCTCCCTCTAGTGCATTGACTTCCACATTGCCAACTTTCTAGGGCCACGTTTAGACATCACTAGGATACACCACTGGGTCGCATGGTACTGCATCCCACCCCAACCTCCGAGGAAGGATCGGGATCTAGCACATCAACATCATTACAAGTGGTTTCATCTACAAGGTAGATTGGTAGGTGTTGACGGGAGACTCCATCTCAGCTTTCTTTTGTCAACATAAGTACATGTGATGCCCTTCGAGACTTGACATTGACCATTTAAGTTGGCTCAATCTCAGCTCCTACACGATGGCCTCCTGGAAGCACATCTAGAGGTGCTTTCCTTCCCTTCTTAAACACTCTAGATGCCAGGTCAACTGTATGGCCCTTTTTGTGGCATCCAACTCATACACACAAGATTTACTTAAGCGAAAGTGAATCATTTGCAGCGGATTATTGAAAATCACTAAAAATTAAAAACTTTTTGCAAAGAGATCCAAACATAGGAAATCTTCATTTACATCCTAATTCAAAAGTACATGACTTGTATCATCTCTTCTCGAGGATTACAACATCAGCTGCCCCATCAACATTATGTACTGATAGCATAAAAACCTCGAGGCACCAAGACAAAATCTTAGATCGATTCATTAAAAACACTAACTATAAGCTTCGAGCACCTAAGAGTACAGAGACGACACATAGGACTTTCTAACTATATGACTTGATAGTCAGTATCTCCACCTGAGATCTCACTATTGTCCAGGTTGTTGCTTTCCTTTTCCTACAAAAGAGTATCTGCTTCTTTGTCCACGTCTACCTAAAAATGTTGGATCCCACGGAGTGAGACAATTGTAAATTTCCCCAGCGGGAGATATAACTCTCTACCAAAACATTATTATGCAGTTTATTGAATTAAAATTGAGTAGGAGTTCTTACATATTAACAACAATAGTATTTATTGTATGAACTGAATAAGATAATCTCCTTTCCTAAGGAGAACATTGTATCTACTCATGGTAGATTCATAATTCATTTATCTAATTGCAATGAATGTAAAGAGATATGAATAGCATTTATCAACTAGAAATGCATAAAAGAAATGTAACATCAGCCAATGAGTTTTTGTATTCAATCCTTAAGCAAACATGCTATACGGCTTATTACATTTTACAATCACACTTATGCCCTGAGGAGATGAGGTATACCACTCATACTCTAACCGACCACTGCGAAGTTGAAATCAGTACCATACAAGGTCAATGATAGAGTCGACTACCAAGACCTCCCACATCTCATTCAGCGCAAGATCACATACAGGACATCTTGCGTCTCTGCTATATAGCTTTCCAAGGTATACTGGCAACTTTTCTATTAGAGTTACAGTGCCGTGCTGTACTCTCTTTGTGACCGTGAGATTTCATATTTATCTCCATCGATCTGGCATTAACATTACTGGGAGATGTGTACTGCATCTATCCCAATCATTAGGAGATTCATGATACATCCATCCCGGTACAAGTAATGAAGGATTGAGAGGTTTACTGTTTACCTTCTATCAATTCCCTCATTAGGACGTCAGGATACATTCGCCCATTGCCCCCACATATTCAAAATATGTGATCCAGGTTTTTCCGCAGAGCACCCATTTCACCATCACCTATTGCTGACGATGATGGATCTATGGTCAAGGCTCTACATGATATGATTTCACTTGATTAATTAAGTACATTAGCATATTCTTTTAGCATCAACCAAGTTCTCAAACGTGAATTATTATGACAAATGCTATAAAGAAACATGTAAGCTATTATCTATTACTTTAACAAAACTTATAATACATTGGGATCATAATCCCTTTCTCATCATACTTAAAAGTCCACAGCTTTCAGCAACATCATTATCTTACTTATCAAAACTAGGTATTCATTTCCTCAGTTCATAACTAATCCATGTTACCACTGATTAGGTAACTATTACCTCCAGGTCCTCAGACTGAGGTATACATGATACTTGTTACACAAGCCTCTCACATGGCTCACAAGGCCATAAGTATCTTGTCACCTCTCTCTAGGCAACAACTTACTCATATGACTTATAAAGTCCATGCATATTTAGTTACTTTTACTAAGTAACAACAACATTAAGGCACATAAGGCCAATCAACATTTTGTTATATAAAAGTCATAGCTCAAATCTGGTTATGATCATCATCTCATGATATCTGCATGGTTATTAGTCATGATAACAGTCAAACAAATCATTGATCACACCATGTGATACAATAGTAACACCACTATTCCTTTACCAGGATTAGGGTTTACTATCAAATACGACTTTTCATTCCCTTTACCCAAAATTAGGGTTAGGGTTTCCCATCTCACATTAATTAGGGATTCATGCTCACATTATTAGTTCATATCTAATATATTGCTCCACACCTCTAGGAGCATTCAAAGATATCATAAGTATATGCTTATGATCACTATTCTCATCATATATCATTATTGATCATCAATTCAAGGTATCAGTTCATTTCTCATCTTTATCATGGTATGATTACATCATACTCATTGATTTGGCTTACCCCATTCTCATGGTATATTAGTCAACATTTATCAAAGTACATTGAGTTCATTACATCTTTATTGTAACAATTGCATAACACACACTTCTTGTGTTTCTTATCCAAGAATATTGGATTAGAGGTTCATCAAGGTATGTCTACCCTGAAATGCTGAATATGATATCTATCATGTTTTGATGTATCACTTTCTTCTCATTTTCATCTTACTTAAGTTAATCAACTAACCTTGTAATAAGGTATTTCCCTCTTAATACTTTATCCACTAACTTGTCACTTTCATCATATGGTGCATAGGTTACACATTATAATTGTCCAACTATCTTTAATGATATGGACTTATCCAATGGTTAGGCATTGTTGAATATAGGATAAACCATTATCCACCACTTTAGAAATTTCAACTCTTAGGATGCTACCCACATCATTATTTAGTATTGCATACATCATTCCTAAGAGTTTCGTATCCTCATCATTGTAAGGTGCATAGGGTTGTTACACATGCATGGAATTAGATATATGATGATCTAATCATCATCTAGTCCTTTATATCCTTACTCATTAGAGTATCAACATTACCATTCATATGGTTTGTAAATTTTACTCTTCATGGTGTAATATTTTCATCTTACTTCACTATATTAGCCACACCCTAATTTAGTGTATTGGCCATTATACCATCACTAGGTCTCATATATCCTTACATGGCATTATCCTTGATTTGAGTCTCTCATAATATCATTACATCAAGGTTTTACATAACATCATTCTAATTTAGGGATTCTCATAGCATTACTCTAGATTAGGGTTTCTCATTCGATAATACACAACTAGGGTTTACTATTCATCCCAACTAGGGCTTCTCATAACATCACCCTCAATTGGGGTTTCTCATGGATTCACCTTCAATTAGGGTTTCTCATATAATCATCCTGGTTTAGAGTCACAACATTACCCTTGATTTGGGTTACATCTGATATTGCCCTAGATTTAGGTTAAGGTTCAACAATCTCCTTGATTAGGGTTTCATGATCTCTTTATTAAGGATCATACCCTAATTGCTTAATCATTCATGTTGATGGTGTTGAGGCTTATCCATTACATGATTATCATTCATGTAGGAAGTCCTCTCTCTCTCATCCTCTATAAGATGATACTACTTTAGACTTGGTTAGACTAAGTCAACTTAACTTGAATGAAGAATTGACACAATGGATTATATCATTACTTCCATAATCATTAAAAATTAATTATCCAAAGGGTACTAATCACCCTATCTCCTTAAGGGTACAATTAATATAATCATCCTTGGTTCACACCATGTAATGTACAATTAAACAATTGGCCTTTAGTTGCTTTGAGTGTTCATACGGTTTGGTTAATTATCTTACAAACGATCTTGGTCACTTAGACCCCAAACGGTCTTGACGAATCAGACCTCAAACGGTCTTGTTTTTAATACCTCCAAACGGTCTAATACTGTTTAGACCTTCAAACGGTCTTGAACCAACAATTGAAACTGTTTGGTAAAGCTAGTCTTTGAAACCGTTTGATAAAGTTGTACTTGAAACCGATTGCCAAATTTGGAATTGAAAACCGTTTAAGACTCAACCGGTTTGGGATCGTTTGGTCCCAAATGGTCTTGAGACTGTTTGGTCCCAAACGTTCTTGAGACCGTTTGGTCCAAACCTCCTCAAAATTGAATGGACCAAATATGGTCTCCACCAATCATGTTGATTTAGGGTTTCCAATATTGATCCCTTGATTGATTGAATTCATATAACCATTCATCAATTGTACCTAACACCATACTTAAAGTGAGATTAATAAATCATCCTTCAACTTATTTAACCCTCATTTGATCATCAATTAGGGTTTAGAATCAATTGGATTAGGGTTTGGAATCGATGATCCCTCAATGTTGATCATTGTGAAACTAGTTACTTTGAAACCATTGGACCACCATCCAAATTGGACATGACCTGACCTCAAACGGTCTTGAGGTCATTTGGATGACTTCCAAATGGTCTTGAGACCGTTTGCCCATCTCATAATCAAAATCCATGACATCCAAATAGGGTTTGGGTCATTGGATTGATCATCAAATCAGCAATTGATTGCATATCAAATTGGTATCTTTGGATCTTAAACTACCCAACCATACTCAACCCTAGACCTCCAAACGGTCTTGGGTGACCCTCAAATGGTCTTGAGACCGTTTGGGTGATCCCCAAATGGTATTGAAACCGTTTGGGTCAATCAACCCAAAGTTCTAACTTAATCAAATTAGAAACCAGCACTTAACCCGATTAGGGTTTGGTGATTGATGGTCCTTCAACTAATGAATCAGTTGAAACTAATAAATTATATTTAGTGGATCATTAACCATCAATATTATCCAAAATTCTCCAAATGGTCAACCCTGGTCAACACCTCCAAATGGTTTGAAATTGTTTGCTCTCATTCGGTTTGGTGAAACCGTTTGCCCTTAAACAGTTTGAAACCGTTTGCTCCCAAACGGTTTGGGAAACCGTTTGAGCAACTTTGTGGAAACCGTTTGGCCTAATAATTTATTGGGAAATGTGTCAAGATGATGTCATCATCATATTCCTTCGTGCATCCAAGAACAGCAGCCGTTTTTCATGGGAATTTCAGCAATGAATCAAAAGAGTACCAAAAAGAAGAAAATAATCAACAAATCATAGAGAATTTGATGCAATATCAATGTTTAAGGGTTAAAGTTATAAAACCCGCCTCCAATGGAGCTCCAAAGCCCCAAGCTCACGTCAACAATGGTGTATGAAGCTTTTGCAACTCCCCATAGGCTCGTTCTCAAGCTTTTGGGTGAAAATATTGGCTAGGGTTGAAGATGGGGTGAAGAAAAGAAGAAATCAATGATTTATTTTCGATTTCCACCATGGAATCAAGGTGAAAAGGGATCAAGAATCTTACCAACAGGTTGGGGGTTGTCCTCCTGATCATCCCAGGATCCTTGGTCATTTTTCAAGCAAAGGAAAGAAGTGGAAACGGAAAAGCCTTTGTTTTGGCTTGGAAATGGTCTTTTTATAAGAAATTCAATGAGAGAGAAAATGTTTTATAAAAATCTTTTAATTACAAAATTGTTGCCACCAATTCCCCCCTTGGTTTCTTGCATGCAAAGGAAACTCTATCCCCACCGAGATCCCTTCCATTATCCATGAATTAAGGGAAAAGAAATTAAGCACCTTAACCCTTATAATAGTAATATCCATATTTGAGTGGAAATTCTTTTTCTTATGATAAGGTGAGTGGAGTTTTCACCTCCTTAGGATATACTCATGCCTTTGCAAGTCTTAAGCTCGTCCCACCACTTTGAAAATTCATCCTTCAACTTTTGGTTGAAGGGCTTTTCAATTAATATATGTATTTTTGCACTAAATTGAATTAGGGTTTCAATTAGGCTTAAATCTTGATTATTTTAATATCAAAATTCTCTCTCCTCCAACATAATTCAAATGAGGCGCCCCTCTCATTTTTTTTGCTCTATATGATGTAAAAAAACATTAGGTACCTTATTGAATTGGTAAATTGCATATTGAACCCTAGGTTTTGGGTAAATTGCACTTTATACCAAAACTAGGTTTTAATGCACAAACATTGTTTTATCAGCTCTTTCTTGGTACTCAGGCTTCCATAAGCCATATCTCTACATCATTTTCATTCCTATGATGCTTAAACATATGAGGAACATATTATTATGTAATATTTGCAAGTTAGCCCCTTAACTTGGGTAATTTGCACATTAGTCCAAAATAAGCAAACATTGCTTCAACATTATTCAAACAGGACCAAAATTGAAACATAAGTTCCTCTTGAGCCTTAATTACTTTTCACAAAATAAAATTAAGGATTTAATTAACGTTCTTAAGCAAAAATACCAGGTTAAGGCATAACCTAGGTTAGGGATGTTACACTTTTCTTCTACACCTCACACTAGTGTGGAGCCTCTCTCCTCCACTACATCTAGGACAAAGCCATCCCCTTACCTTCAATTTGGATCACCAACCTCCTCTTAGCATATGAAGATTGGAATTGAATCCTTATCAACCCAATTCATCACTAAGGACGGTGTGGATCTGATCTGTCATGTTGGTGTCAATTTGAGCATCCAAGACTCATCATTGTGGATTCCTTCACAAAACAAAGATTCATACATAGAAGGAAAAAGAACATCCTTCCCCCTTTGGTGGTCACCATGTTATTCTTGGGTTGATATGGTTTCAACATATGTCTCACAAGGTGTCCACATTTACATGGAAGTTGGTCCATGGAGCCTTGCCCCTTCACAATTGGCTTTGCCAATGCTGAATCTAATTGTCTTCCAGACGTGTTGTGGACAACTATAGGGGGATGAGGAATTTCACATATTAAGAAAGAGACTAATTACCCCCATGAACATTTCATATAGCTAGCACCATGTTGTAGGTCCTCGCACACTACTAGTTCACACAGGCATCCTCTCCATCCTTGGCTTACTTCTTTTCTTCATACTACAACTCATCTCCTAGTTCATATGGAGCAACAGATGTAGGGGTCGATACAAAGGTACGACCATGCACCCCCAATGCTTATGGTGCCCATTGATGACCATGGTTGAGCATTTCAAAGGATGTCCTCATCCAAAAAAACTCACATCCACTCATGAAGTGTTTGTGGACCCATGATTTATGACCTCTCCCATTGTAGGCAAGGCCTGAACCCCTATGACTGTTAGAAGAACAATACCAATGGAGGTGGGAGTTTGTAGTTAGTAACACACTTTACCGACCGATGGCAAATACAATAATTCCCAGGCATACTCCATGTGATTAACATCTTGCGCTTCACCACACCATACTTTTTAGCACCTTTTTGGGTTTTGGGGGTATAGTCTATGTACAGTTTTACAGTAGCATCTCAGCCTTTTTGCATCTTTGGCAACTTCATGTTGTTTGGGTTGCATGTCTTTTCTATGTCTCGCTTAGGGTCGTCAGTGCCCTTTTCTACACATTCCTCATGGTGGCGAGATGAATACGATCAACCAAAATGAATAGATCCAGAGCCACCTAGATATTGATGCACTAGCCATTAATATCACCCTTGGCACTAGTTATTGATGCAAGTACAAGAAAAGCACAAATTTTAGAAAGATACATGTCGAGAGTACTTGAAACACAACCCATTTTCAAGTTAGTTTTCTAGATCTTGTATACTTCAATACCCATAAAAATGATGGAGTTTGAAACATATATTTACTTGTGGTCATATTTACAATAACCCTATTGTAGTATTACCATCCTCCATTACTTCCATATATATTTTTGCTTTACCTTAGAATTATCAAAGCCAAAATTCCATTCCATAGAGTTTATGTTGTTGAGAGGGTTGTTGGTTTTCAATAATTTAGAAAGTTTCCATGAGAGACAAATTTTATAAGCACATACCCCTATAATTTGGCTTTCACTTATGATTTTCTCCTATTTGTATTCAATTATATCGACTTCTAACTAAAAGCAATCCAACTCTCCATCAAAAAGTTACCGTTATTGAACATTATGCGGATAGAATACTAATGTAGCTCGTCCTCAAGCTCAACATCTTGCAAGAGAGCCTATTTAGGCCAAACAGTTATCTATGTGTCACTTTGGTTCTCTATTTTATTCCAAAGAGTAGATTGTAGAGTTTAGTTTCATTTTCTATTTGAGTTATATTTATATACATTATGCAAATAATGGTAGGCATTTGTGTGTATTTGTCAATGTTGTAAATATTTAGTCTCTTGATAACACCAACCACATGGTATTTTTTCTGGTTGACTTGGTTAATGAATTTCCTTGCCTTTGTTGGTGAGGAAGTGCAGTTGTCTCTCATATCATTTCTTTATTTAGTTGGGGGAGGGGTTCAGGTATGTGCATTTCAATTGACCAACCTACCTATCATAATTATATGTGATATGCTTATAAATTGTCCTACATGGCA